>CP092866.1:13595971-13699261 GCA_030710605.1 Cordylochernes scorpioides | reverse complement strand
TAACAAGAAGAGGATGCATTGGCGCGCCATCTGTTATCCGAAAATGAAACTATTTTTGATGCGTATGATTTGATTTTAAAATTGTTTAATTTCAAAACGAATCATACGCTTGTAAAATAGTTTCAATATCACATAATAAGAATATTATGCTATTTATTGATCCAGATTTTTCAATTAAAAAAAAACAATGTTTTCGTTTCCGGGCTTTCCTAGATCACCGCGCTCTCTCTCGAGCGGCGCGTACGCACGTGCGCGCTCCCGCTTACCCCGCCGGCGTGGCGTGTTCTTTAACGTTCTTTTATTAAGACTAAAAAGAACAACTTGAAATTATTTTTCGAATTAAATAAATATGATGGAACAACCCATATGCGGTATTGGCGGAGAGCCAGGACCTACACGATGGTATGATTCCCATCGAGATGACTGATATGCAAGTCGATTTAACGACGACAAAAGATTCGACGAAGAATCGTTCGAATTCAGATGTGTGCGACGCAAATTCGTTCGTGAAAAACGGCGGAAATGTAAATCCGGCCGCGGAAAAAAGAGAAAAATGGGCGGAGCAAGTTGAGGCCGCGGAAAATAATAATGACACCGAATCTTTCCAATCTTTTCACAGGAAAAAAGGAAACGGCTTAACCCTAAAATTCAGCGGGCTCAGATTGTGAGGCCGGACGCTAGCTCTCCAAAACCATCTGGACAGCTTCGTAGGACAACGAAGGAGTCCCTGACCTTCGTCGGGAACACCAGGCAACAGCAGGCGCTGAACAAAGCCAGATCATCAGCAGCATCATTCGACATATGCAGCAGCATCGTTCGACCAATGCTGCTATGTCGAATGATGCTCGGACTTCCATCCCGTGCACTACATGAAGGCCTTGGAGGAGTTGCTGGGGAAGGAATCCGTCTACCAGTTGATGAAGATGTTATGGTCGGACTGGCCAGCATTGAGAAGGCGGAGCGCCTGGTGGAGAATGGGCTCACCATCAACAACACATTCCTCAGGGCATTCCCATACATAAGGAAGGCGGAGAAGATCATCCTCGGGAACCTGCCCATCGCAGTGAGGGAGGAGGACATCGTTGAAGCCCTGCGACCTTACTGCCGGGTTGTCTCCCTGGCCTATGAAGTGGTGTCCTGTAACGGCTACACCTGGACCACCGGCAACAGGGAGGCCTTCGTCCTCCTGAATGAAGGACGCAAACTCCACCAGCTCCCTGCCAAGCTGGTGATCATCTCTAAAGGGGAGTCTATACCTGCCTACATCACCTACGGCGTTTGGTGTAGGAGATGTCACCGCCAGGGACATCGGCGAGCCACCTGCCCCCAGGGCACCCGAAGTGGACCGGTGTTGACACCTCCACCCTCCCAGCCCACCCCCTTCAACAAATCCGCCCTCTTCACACTACCTGCGGAACTGTCTGCACCCTTCAAGCAGACCCCCTCAACACCCTCCAGCCCTGCCGCGCCTGCGTCCGTGGCGAACTTCCCTGTCCATCCCTACGAGACTCCAGCTCCCGAGCTTCCTGCTCCGGCGCCGAGCACCAGCCAGTTGTCGTCACGACTAGAGCCCTTCCTGACCGATACTGAGCCATCTGCGGCTCCTGCAAAGGAGAACCAAACCATGACTGCACCATCCATCCAGTCTACTGCCCCCGTGGCCCAAATCCTATCTCCCTCTCGGATCCTTCAGGAGAGGGATCAGGTAGAGAATATGTTCATAGAGCTAAACGCTGACTCTATTCTGGCCCCTCTCTATGAAGAGGTTGATGATGATGAAGTAGTGGCCGCGGTTCTACACCGCTCTGACAGAGAAACACTCCCCGATGCACTCTCCTATGGAAACAAGAAAATTCTGTACGATTTCCTCGGGGATGCAATTGAGCACGTTGGGGACAAAAACCCCTTAATAAGCACGGGCCTTTCCGAACTCAGGGCGGCCATGAACATTTGACATTGTCCAGATGTCTCTTCAGAGAAGGCTCATGTCTGATGTAAATATATATATTTTTTCTCTAACTTTAAATTTGACACTATATAATATTATATGAACGATTATTAAATCAGTTTCAATCTCAATTTCTCTCTCTCTGCTCTGGTCCTGTAGCCCCGTCCGCTCTCTCATCCGAGAGGTGTTCTCCATCATCGGCCGGACCTGCAGTCCTGGATCTTTCCAGTTGGTCTCGAGGACCACGCCATCACCATTTCTTCAGCGGCGAGGATACGATCTGCGTTTTCTTCGTAGATCGCGAAATGTGTGGTGTCGCTGGAGATCCGTTGGCGATCTTCCAACAAGGATCTGTGAAAGAACTTTTTTTTTCTCAAAATATATTTTGAGATTTCTCCCTCTTTATTAATTTATTTGACTATAAACTTAAAGGTAATTTCCAAAAAAAAATGCATAAATTAGTACAAAAGTGAATTTGTACTTGGATGAAGTGAATAAGAAACCTGATCCCAGTACAAATTTATTTTATTTATTTATTTCCTCTCAAATTTACAGTGTACCATTCGAGCATAAAGCTCACGAGTCACTTTGTCGTGGATGTTAGGCATCAAGAATTTCTAAAAAATGGCCTCCAGAACTGACTGGAAGGTCACAGTTCAGGTAGAGTGAAGTCCAGGTCTTTTATGTCTTGGATTGAGGTCTCCATCAAATTGGAACAATTCTTGTATAACTGGATTTTGGGAAGTAGAGAGTATTAGATATAATTTAAAAATTGCATAAATTAGTACAAAAGTGAATTGTTACTTGGATGAAGTGAATAAGAAACCTGATCCCCGTACAAATTTACTCTTGTACTATTTTTCACATTGATTGGCGTTTTCACGCCCTTCCGGCCTGAATACTTGTTTCATTGTTTTCAAGATGCCCCTAAGACCAGCTTTTTTTGGTCGTTGAGCTTACACCACGTTGATGAGGACCAACAGCCCGAAACGTGTACGTGGTTAGCTTTTCTTGATTAATAAAAAAAAAAACACGGTTATTTGTCCAATTCTGGAATAATTAAAATTCAAAGATCAGTTAATATTAATTCCGATAGATGGCGCAAGCCAATCAGCAACTTTTAGTTGTACGATCAGGAGATGCCCCTTTTTACTAAATGATTTTTTGGTTTAAAAAAAAAAAAAAGATGGAGATGCTGGGTATCGATCCCAGTACCTCTCGCATGCTAAGCGAGCGCTCTACCATCTGAGCTACATCCCCTGTTGACAAAGAAGGCAAATGAACATTAATGAATGAGAGTCAGGTTGGAGGCTGGATAATATAGGTCAGCTATAACTGGTTCCACCCAACATTAAATACGTCTTCTAAAGGTGAGAAATCCATAACAAGAAGAGGATGGATTGGCGCGCCATCTGTTATACGAAAATGAAACTATTTTTGACGCGTTTGTTTCTTTTTGATATTGCTTAATTTAAAAAAGAATCATACGCTTGTAAAATAGTTTCAATTTTCCATAACAAGAATATTATGCTATTTATTGATCCAGATTTTTCAATTAAAAAAAACCAATGTTTTCGTTTCCGGGCTTTCCTAGATTACCGCGCTCTCTCTCGAGCAGCGCGGACGCACGTGCGCGCGCGCCCCGCTTACCCCGCAGGCGTGGCGTGTTCTTTAACGTTCTTTTATTAAGCCTAAAAAGAAAAACTTTAAATCCTTTTTCGAATTAAATAAATATGATGGAACAACCCATATGCGGTATTGGCGGAGAGCCAGGACCTACACGATGGTATGATTCCCATCGAGATGACTGATATGCAAGTCGATTTAACGACGACAAAAGATTCAACGAAGAATCGTTCGAATTCAGATGTGAGCGACGCAAATTCGCTCGTGAAAAACGGCGGAAATGTAAATCCGGCCGCGGCAAAAAAAAAGAAAAATGGGCGGAGCAAATTGAGGCCGCGGAAAATAATAATGACACCGAATCTTTCCAATCTTTTCACGGGAAAAAAGGAAACGGCTTAACCCTAAAATTCAGCGGGCTCAGATTGTGAGGCCGGACGCTAGCTCTCCAAAACCATCTGGACAGCTTCGTAGGACAACGAAGGAGTCCCTGACCTTCGTCGGGAACACCAGGCAACAGCAGGCGCTGAACAAAGCCAGATCATCAGCAGCATCATTCGACATATGCACTAGCATCGTTCGACCAATGCTGCTATGTCGAATGATGCTCGGACTTCCATCCCGTGCACTATATGAAGGCCTTGTAGGAATTGCTGGGGAAGGAATCCGTCTACCAGTTGATGAAGATGTTATGGTCGGACTGGCCAGCATTGAGAAGGCGGGGCGCCTGGTGGAGAATGGACTCACCATCAACAACACATTCCTCAGGGCATTCCCATACAGAAGGAAGGCGGAGAAGATCATCCTCGGGAACCTGCCCATCGCAGTGAGGGAGGAGGACATCGTTGAAGCCCTGCGACCTTACTGCCGGGTTGTCTCCCTGGCCTATGAAGTGGTGTCCTGTAACGGCTACACCTGGATCACCGGTAACAGGGAGGCCTTCGTCCTCCTGAATGAAGGACGCAAACTCCACCAGCTCCCTGCCAAGCTGGTGATCATCCATAAAGGGGAGTCTACACCCGCCTACATCACCTACGGCGTTTGGTGTAGGAGATGTCACCGCCAGAGACATCGGCGAGCCACCTGCCTCCAGGGCACCCGGAGTGGACCGGTGTTGACACCTCCACCCTCCCAGCCCACCCCTTCAACAAATCCGCCCTCTTCACACCACCTGCGGAACTGTCTGCACCCTTCAAGCAGACCCCCCTCAACACCCCCCATCCCTGCCGCGCCTGCGTCCGTGGCGAACTTCCCTGTCCATCCCTAAGAGACTCCAGCTCCCGAGCTTCCTGCTCCGGCGCCGAGCACCAGCCAGTTGTCGTCACGACTAGAGCCCTTCCTGACCGATACTGAGCCATATGCGGCTCCTGCAAAGGAGAACCAAACCATGACTGTACCATCCATCAAGTCTACTGCCCCAGTGACCCAAATCCTATCTCCCTCGGATCCTTCAGGAGAGGGATCAGGTAGAGAGAATATGTTCATAGAGCTAAACGCTGACTCTATTCTGGCCCCTCTCTATGATGAGGTTGATGATGATGAGGTAGTGGCCGCGGTTCTATACCGCTCTGACAGAGAAACACTCCCCGATGAACTCTCCTATGTTAACAAGATAATTCTGTACGATTTCCTCGGGGATGCAATTGAGCACGTTGGGGACAAAAACCCCTTAATAAGCACGGGCCTTTCCGAACTCAGGGCGGCCTTGAACATTTGACATTGTCCAGATGTCTCTTCAGAGAAGGCTCATGTCTGATGTAAATATATATATATATTTCTGTAACTTTAAATTTAACACTATATAATATTATATGAACGATTAATAAATCAGTTTCAATCTCAATTTCTCTCTCTCTCTGCTCTGGTCCTGTAGCCCCGTCCGCTCTCTCATCCGAGAGGTGTTCTCCATCATCGGCCGGACCTGCAGTCTTGGATCTTTCCAGTTGGTCTCGAGGACCACGCCATCACCATCTCTTCAGCGGCGAGGATACGATCTGCGTTTTCTTCGTAGATCGCGAAATGTGTGGTGTCGCTGGAGATCCGTTGGCGATCTTCCATCAAGGATCTGTGAAAGAACTTTTTTTTTTCTCAAAATATATTGAGGGATTTCTCCCTCTTTATCAATTTATTTAACAATAAACTTTAAGGTAATTTCCAAAAAAAAAGTATAAATAAGGACAAAAGTGAATTCGTACTTGGATGAAGTGAATAAGTTTATTTATTTATTTATCAAATCAGACGTGATATCCCTACAAGGGATGCTTGCGTCAATAACAACACTAAATTCAGATACTATATTACGAAAAAAAAATTAAATAATTACAAGATTTGAAAAGATAAGAAAGAGGACATTAAAATTGTTGAAGTTTGAGATTGAATCAAGGAATAAAAAGATTATTTATTAAACAAAGTAACTTAAAACAAGATGTTAAAGTAGCAACATTTTGAAGGCAAGTATATAGGGAAGGCGAGAGACAAAGACTATATATATTGACGTCGACCGCAGCGCCGCCGCGGCCGTTGATTGGTCGATCCTCCAATGCTCCATGCCAATATTTTGATCGCTATTCCAACACTCCCTCTCGATCCAAAATGTTCAGTAGACCTCTTAAGTAGTGGAATTGGTTACGTGGAAGAGGTTTAGTAATTATATCAGCTAGCTGTTCTGAGCTGCAAACATGATGCACTTTAAGTTCACCTTCTTCATGTTTGGATCTAATGAAGTGGTAGCGAACATCAATATGTTTCGTTCGTTTGTGGAATACTGGATTTTCAACAAGTTTTATTGCTGCTTGGTTGTCGATATAAAGTTCAGTTTCTTTAGTAATATCACAGCCGATGCCCTGTAGAAGTCTTCTGATCCAAATCAATTCCTTAGCAGCACTGCTGCTGGGGGGGTCGGTGGAAGGATGGTCTAAACCGTTTTGTTTTCGACCGCTATGTCCCGGGATCGAATCCCGCAATGGGCACTTTTTTTTCTTATTTATAAAAATGCTCCAATGGCCCCCGATTCTTGCAAAATTCCAACCCTACCAGCGAGTGCAAGTAACCAAACCGGTACTGGCACATTTGTAAGTGCAAAGTCGAACTGCTTTTCACATGTGTAGACATGTGGTGCGCTTACAGTAAAAGCAGTCGCTAACTACCCACCATGATTATCATGGCCTGTACCACGTATACTAGGATTAATAAAAAATGATATTCTGCAATTCCTTCTATTGTAATAATGATGTTTATAACGACATTTTTAAGAGAGCGAAAAAGATAATTTTGTTAATTTTATTATAACGATAAAAACAAGCTTTCAAACCCCACGTTAAACTTTTCGTTATATTATAAGGAGATTATTACATATAAAATAGTGATGTTTTGTAAATAGGAATATTAGAAAACATAGCTATAACACAGATATCACCTAGAATATAATGTAACGAAGTATTTTTTATTAACAGAGTATCATTTTTATGTTTATATTTTGCTACTCTGTAAACTTCCCTCATTGCGTATCTCTTTTGTTTATCATTCATAGTTTGTTCTTGTCTTAAAAATATTGCTGTGTCATCCTGAAGTCTTTCCTAATTTTCTACGTGGTATTTTGGTGGAGATGCTGGGGGAAGACAAACTGAAGATCGTCGAGAAGACCAAGAGGCCATGGGTGCTGTGATCTAAATTTTCGGAGACTGACTCCAGGATTCCACCGCCGTGTCAAAGCTAAGACCTCCTTCCAAGATGACGATGTTCCTATAGACGATACGACGACAAAGCCGCTCTTCACGCCGGAAGAAGAAGAAAAAAAGACGCATAGGTATTAGGGACAATGTTCCAAGACTTCGATGGAATACTTGGCAGAATCACGTCAGTTCCATGTCAGTATTTACAATAATTGCAAGCGGTGGGTCACAGCTCTCATAGGGAATGAGCTATATAGCGAAGTATTTATTATTTTATTAGCAGAGTATAATATTTGATATTTATATTTTGCTACTCTGTAAACTTCCCTCATTGCTTATCTTTTGTTTATCATTCATAGATTTTACTGCCTGAAATAAATTGCTGTGTCATCCTGGGGTTTGTCTTTACTAATTTTCCACGAGGCAATATATATAGTTGTTACATTTACCCATATGTAGATTATGAAGGTTCTCATAACTTACTCTGTGAGTGTGTGTAAGCTGTCTACAAATGTAGAATGTTATAGGTAGGTAGTGTGCATATTGGTGATTTGCATAGTGGTGACACGAAGGAAATTATTATTATATTTGTGATAGATTATACGGTAAAAAATATATATACCTTTATTATTACATGTGTAGTCATGTAGTGTACTTAGAGTACAAGCAGTCACAACCCTCTCTCTACCCACAGCTTTCTACATGTGTAGACATGTGGTGTACTTACAGTACAAGCAGTCACAACCCACAGCTTTCTACATGTGTAGACATGTGGTGTACTTACAGTACAAGCAGTCACAACCCTCTACCCACAGCTTTCTACATGTGTAGACATGTGGTGTACTTACAGTACAAGCAGTCACAACCCTCTACCCACAGCTTTCTACATGTGTAGACATGTGGTGTACTTACAGTACAAGCAGTCACAACCCTCTACCCACAGCTTTCTACATGTGTATACATGTGGTGTACTTACAGTACAAGCAGTCACAACCCTCTACCCACAGCTTTCTACATGTGTGGACATGTGGTGTACTTACAGTACAAGCAGTCACAACCCACTACCCACAGCTTTCTACATGTGTAGACATGTGGTGTACTTACAGTACAAGCAGTCACAACCCACTACCCACAGCTTTCCACATGTGTAGACATGTGGTGTACTTACATTACAAGCGATCACAACCCTCTACCCACAGCTTTCTACATGTATAGACATGTGGTGTACTTACATTACAAGCAGTCACAACCCTCTACCCACAGCTTCCTACACGTGTAGACATGTGGTGTACTTACAATACAAGCGATCACAACCCTCTACCCACAGCTTTCTACATGTGTAGACATGTGGTGTACTTACAGTACAAGCAGTCACAACCCTCTACCCACAGCTTCCTACACGTGTAGACATGTGGTGTACTTACAATACAAGCAGTCACAACCCTCTACCCACAGCTTCCTACACGTGTAGACATGTGGTGTACTTACAATACAAGCGATCACAACCCTCTACCCACAGCTTTCTACATGTGTAGACATGTGGTGTACTTACAGTACAAGCAGTCACAACCCTCTACCCACAGCTTCCTACACGTGTAGACATGTGGTGTACTTACAATACAAGCAGTCACAACCCTCTACCCACAGCTTCCTACACGTGTAGACATGTGGTGTACTTACATTACAAGCGATCACAACCCTCTACCCACAGCTTTCTGCATGTATAGACATGTGGTGTACTTACATTACAAGCAGTCACAACCCTCTACCCACAGCTTCCTACACGTGTAGACATGTGGTGTACTTACAATACAAGCAGTCACAACCCTCTACCCACAGCTTCCTACACGTGTAGACATGTGGTGTACTTACAGTACAAGCAGTCACAACCCTCTACCCACAGCTTTCTACATGTATAGACATGTGGTGTACTTACATTACAAGCAGTCACAACCCTCTACCCACAGCTTCCTACACGTGTAGACATGTGGTGTACTTACAATACAAGCAGTCACAACTCTCTACCCACAGCTTCCTACACGTGTAGACATGTGGTGTACTTACAGTACAAGCAGTCACAACCCTCTACCCACAGCTTTCTACATATGTAGACATGTGGTGTACTTACAGTACAAGCAGTCACAACCCTCTACCCACAGCTTTCTACATGTGTAGACATGTGGTGTACTTACAGTACAAGTAGTCACAATTCTCTACCCACAGCTTTCTACATATGTAGACATGTGGTGTACTTACAATACAAGCAGTCACAACCCTCTACCCACAGCTTCTACATGTGTAGACATGTGGTGTACTTACGGTACAAGCAGTCACAACCCTCTACCCACAGCTTTCTACATGTGTAGACATGTGGTGTACTTACAATACAAGCAGTCACAATCATCTTTATATTCAGATACTAGCGGATGTGCCCGGCTTCGCCCGGGTTTTACCCGAGTGAATGTTTGTCTAACGAACATTTGTTAAAACAATTCTCTATAAACTTATAAAACGTACTCGGCTTCGCCCGGGGTTTTACCCGAGTAAAGGTTTGTCTAGCGAACATTTGTTAAAACAATTCTCTAAAAACTTATTTTAAAAAAAAAGATATATTTTGATAATTTGAAACTCGTAAATTTGAATCTCTCGATAAAGTGAACATTTTTTCCCGGTCCCTGTGTGCCGTGTCATCCTGAATTTTGTCTTTCCTAATTTTCTACATTAGAAAATCATAGTTTTATCTAGTGAACATTTTTTCCCGTGTCACATTGCCTTTATTCTTCATTGTTGGCTTTTTATATTATATTTACTCTTCATTGTTGGCTTTTTATATTATATTCTGACCAAAATCTATCTGTGAACTTCACACAGACAGAATAAGGCAATTATATAAGTAGATTTACTCTTCTTTGTTGGCTTTTTATCTTACATTCATTCTTCATTGTTGGCTTTTTATATTACATTTACTATTCATTGTTGGCTTTTTATCTTACATTCACTCTTCATTGTTGGCTTTTTATCTTACATTCATTCTTCATTGTTGGCTTTTTATATTACATTCACTCTTCATTGTTGGCTTTTTATCTTACATTCATTCTTCATTGTTGGCTTTTTATATTACATTTACTCTTCATTGTTGGCTTTTTATCTTACATTCACTCTTCATTGTTGGCTTTTTATATTATATTTTTAGATTGAGATTATTAGCTAGTATGTAAAAATATTAACTCTGTTGAAATTTAATTTTGTATTTATATGTAAATAAAATTAACTCTGTTGATTTTTTTGTATTGAATCGATAACAGCGAAGTTACGCATGTTAATGTTAGGGGAAAATATTTTGACGTTAAGCAAAACCTGCTCCATCTCGTTTTACATAAATGTTGAAAATTTGGTCGAAATTGATGCATTGTAACGAAAGTTTTTAGTGATGTCCTCTTATGAAATTTGCATTTTATTAATATAGATTGTGCATACATATCTATGTAGTAGGAGATAAAAGTAAACCGAATATTGACTTTTCTCCAATATGCTGATAGAAAACAAACAAATGCTATATGTAAATAAAAAAAAAGACCCACAACAAGTAATTCAGTTTATATAACACTCTTTACAACATGAAAAATATTTATAATGATAATATGGCATCATACGCATACATAATATATTTCATAAATTCAAACATTTCTTTTAAATATGAAATCGATATTTTAATTCACAGTTTTTATAATTTATATATATATTAAAATATTAGGCCTTAATAACAAAAACTACAAATGTAACAACATAAATATTTAAATAGACAAATTATAAAAAAAATATTATTTTGTTAATAAATTTAAACATAAATTATTTATAGGTTTTGCACTTTTTAGACAACATTTACATTTTAATAAAACAATTTCAATATCGATCGTTATTTTTCAAAATATTTTAAAAAATTTTATTATTATATTTTACTTTTGTTATATATATATTAATTAATTGTTCCACAGAGTGTGTGTGTAAGCTCACAGGTAAATAGGCGCTAACCGAAACAGAAAAAAAGTTCTTTTGTTTAATATTAATTTCCCTTTTATATTTTGTTATCTCTCTTGTAAATCAATAAATATAATGTTTAATTATTAATTATTGGAATCAGTTTCATTAATAATTCTAAGCAAAGTCAACAACCTTTACTAGAAATATTTTTATATGTTAGAGTTTAAAATTGTCTATTATAAATCTTTTAGGTGTACATTTTAACAAAGCGTTATAAATTAAAAAAAAAGCATTTGAGAGAGATTTTTTTAAAGTAAAATTAATCAATGTTTAATATGGCATTGATTTTCGCCTATAATCAGCTAAAAGATGCTTCTCAGTTTAACAAATAGCTATTTTCTTAACTTTGTTTATAAAAAGATTTATATAGGTTCATTGAAAACATCTCAAATTAGTATTTCTATCGATTATTTCAATACTCACATTCAGAATACAGAATAATATTGCTATTCAAAACTAATAAATATGGGGATTAATTTGACGAAATCGTCGAGAATTTTCACCACTAATAAACCAAGCCCTCTCATTTTAAAATATTTATCACTGCAGTAAGATCTGTAGAGATAATATTTGATGATAAAAAGAAACACATTGCCAAAAAGATTAATACATTAAATTTTGTATTATACTATATTAAATAAAATATTAGCTCGTCAAACATGCAAACGAGAAATTCTAGGATATCTTAACCAAAATGTTAGTTTATGTGATGTTTTCATTCAACCTAAAAAAGCTATTTACAATATTTATCGAAAAAAATCTGGAGTCTAAGCTAGGAAGAAGCTTGTAGATGGAATATAGAAAAAAAATCAAACGTTATATTAAACAGGGATTACTCAAAAGAAATATCAAATGCAATATTTATATCGTTTGATTGAAACAGTTATAAAATGTTTGAAATTAGATAATTTTTATTAAATTGAAGGTACTTTTATTAAAATGAATAGCTCACATATATATAATAATTAATATTTAAAATAAAATCGAAAAATATTGAATAAAAATTAAAATATTTTGTCATTAGAGTGAAAATGTCTTTAAAAAGCAAAACTCATACATGCACGTTTACATAAAATGGATGTTTTAAATATATAAGGGTACTTTTTAAATATAAAAAATGAAAATTATAAATAAAACTTTCTATGTAAAACATTTTTGAGTAGCATACATTTTTTTCGGAAAATATAAATATTTTTGAATGCGTGAAAATAATTTTATCAAATATTAAGATTCAAGGATTGTATATAAAATTTTGTATATTAAAATACAAAATATGCATATATTTATATACCTTTTTAATTTAATTAAAGACATATTTGATTTTGATAAATATATTATTTTTATGTGCATATAAAATGGGTTTATACTTTTTGGACATCATTTAAAAGTTTATTTACGCCTTTTTTTTTTGGAATCACACATATCAACATTTTAAGGTTTAATAGCGAATATTTTAAGATTTACTAACAAAATTTTCAAGTTTAAAACAAGATATCAGAGATTTTTAAAATCTTCTTTTTAAACGTGAATAATACCTCTCTCAAAATGTTGCTATTAAATATTAAATATTTTTAAAAGTGTCAAATCTTTACAAAAATAAAAATAAATGTCCTTAATGAACTCAAACATTTCCTTAATGAATTCAAATATGTTCTTATAGAAATAAAGAATACTTAATTAAAAATTTAAAATGTCTTTAATACAATAAGAATGGTATATATAATTTCAATTTGATAATATTTTAAAATACAATTTTTTTAGCATATAGAAACTAGAAAATATATTTATGAAATAAATTTTATTTGAAATATAGGATCTTTCTCTAAAATAAACATTTTATATAAATGGGTCTAATTGGGGTCTAAGCACCCAGAAAAGGCTAACTTTATATAAATCCATTTTCAGACCAATACTTACATATGGAGCCGAAATTTGGTTCAAATATTTAAATTAAAAATGTTTACAAAAATTAAATTCAACCTAATATCAAATACTAACATGGTGTATACTAACCTATAAATCCACATCATATAGCTGTGTTCATAGTTTGGCCAACATTCCTCTGATCTCAGACTTTATCGAATCCAGAATCATGATATCTGATCTGAGAAACTTATCCACAGATGATCAACAAATTTATGACCCATTTATTCCAGGAATTATAGATGTCTTTCTCAAATCAAGAATGAATGTTCTGAAAAACGAAGCAAATAATACTTTCTTAAGCTTTTTTCCCCAAGAAATCCCTAAATACTTTCGTTCAAATGTTTATAATACTCAATTTGTTACAAACTACGGAAATTTCAAATGTTTTTTAAATAGAATAAAGGCAGTGGAGGATTCAAGTTGCTTTTGTGGTATTGAGGAACAAACCTCAAGACATCTACTGATCGATTGCCCAGCATTTCAAGATTATAGAATGAAGAATGAACTAGTTGTCTGTGAACTTAACGATTTGATTTCCGACAAAAAATCATATTTAAAGTTCAATTCATTTTGTAAATACATTCTAAACTTTCTACAAAATCTGGATCTCTAATGTTTTCATGCGTTGAATAATGTAAATAACTTATGTAAATAAACTTTTCTCCTTGTTTGGCGCAAGTATCCCTTGCGGGATATAGCGCTTTGGAAATAAAATAATTGGAATTGGTATATAAATGAAAAAGAAATTACCATTTTATAAAAATGGAATTTAATAATTTTTATAATATTTTTTAATCTTTTAAAAATGAAAAAGCATATATATTATATTCTAATATATTTTAAATCATATTATCTCTATTTATCTTTGGGATTCTATAGATTTTATAGCCGTAAAGGAAAAAAATATGAGGGCTCTTTAAAAGACTAAAAAAAATATTAAATAAAAGAATACAAAATATTTGTTTTATTTTTTTTTTCAATTGCAAACTTAATCTCTATAACTCATACATTTTATATATTTATTTCTTCAAATTAACTCTCATTTAAAAATATATATAAAATCAATTCATATAAATAAAGCGTATCATTTATTGATTTTACATGGTAACGTTTTACTTTAGTGAATTTTGGATTTTCAATAATAATACTTATCAGTCGTATGTTAAATGAACGAAGATAATATAATCAATTCGGTCAAAACCATTTGATTTGGGAAATTAATGAATATATATTAAATATGACTTCTACATTCTAACACAATTCATAGACAATATTTCTTCCTCTATTAAATTCTTATATAAAAAAAAGAAATCACATCATGATTTCACACATAATTTACACATAATATTCTAGGAACTTATATTTCAGTTTGTTTAATATTATTCGTTTGAAAAGGTGCTATGAGAGGTAAAGCATTTTCTTTATTTTCTTCTGAATAGATTCTATTATCATTAGTATCTATTGAAGGATTTTTGGGAGTACCTTTTGATCCTATAAGCGATAGAAGTACTGGGAGCAGAAAGAGGCTGTGTAACGCAGAAAATACCATGACTAGAAACCACGTTTTGAAGACAGTAGTAAAGACATATGAAGGTGCAGCTGAAAGAGCAAGAACGCCCAGAATGGTCGATACACTACCTTGGACTATTGGTAATCCTACATAGAATAAAGCATCTTTTAAACGTTCTTCTGTAGTGCTACCTCGAGCAATGGCATAAGCATAGGTTACATGAGCTGCATTATCTACCGAAAAACCAATACACATGATCAATCCTAGAAGCGAAACTGAATTGAGCGATACATTCCAGAGTGTCATAAAGCCTACAACTCCAATTTCAACAGATCCTATGACTAAAGCAACCCATATTACACAACTAGGCCTAGGAAGAAAGGTAAGTGTAACAGCCAACATGGCTGCTGCAGTGACACCAGTAGCTTGTACAGTCAATCCAGAGATCATTGTAAGTTGATCATGATAGATAAAATATGTATTGAAGATTGAAGCACCATGTTTAGCTGCTATTTCACGCAAGGCCATTACCATATGCTTAGCATCGTTTGAATCATGAATTTCCTTAGCTTGAACAATATACCTAGTTGCAATAATTTCGGAACGATCAGAGCTGAAAACAAAATCATTACCAAATCGATGCTTAATTTGAGGAAACCTAAGAAAGACGTATCGAATCCATCTCACAAAATCTGCTTTATTAGTACGATTAAGAGCAGAAGTCCATAGCCTATTTGAAGGATGATCTTTAAACCTATGGAAAGCTCTAAGCCAGGATTCAGACATCACTGAACCAGCGGTATAAGGTGTTGATTCAAAATCCTTCAGCATAGCTTCAATTTTTTCTTGTTCTTCTGGATTAGAATAATCAATAGTTCTGTTGACAACAACCTGTATGCGATAAGGATACTTCGTAAAGTATTCTCGCACATGTGTGAAGAATTCAACAGCGTAAGAATTGCTTCCGAAGAGATTGTATGTTTCTAAACCTTCCTTCACTTGAGTACAGCCGTACAAAGCAACAGAAAGATAAAGAACGAAACATACAATAACAAAGACTTTGAAAACTGGTTTGCTAAGGGCACCTCCAATATGGTCTCGGAAGAAGACCATGCCAGCATGGGGAGGTTCAACTTTGGAATCTTCTTCAGTCCAGCCTCCTGTGCATAGAAGCCGAAATGCCCAGCTACGTTCACCTAAACACAGCATGGTGATGATAAGAATATGTAATAAAATTGAATGATATGAAAGGCAAGTCAAACACTTCAAATACATTAAGGGATTAGAGTAGTTATTCATTAGAAAACAGAATATATCAATATTAGAGAAAATATTTCTAACACATCAAGAAATTTATAATATATTCCTAACATTTATATATAACAACAACAAGCCTTTTATTGGGGACCTATGCCCTACACAGGATTTGCCCATGTACATAATTGCTTAGAAAAAAAATGAGTTAGTTATTTACATACATTGTTCATTCACATATTAATTTACATACGGCTCTATGTTCTCAATGTTTCTTCTCTTGCGCAAGCCCTATAAAACTTGTACAGGGTCAATGTATTGGTTTTATTCTTTGTCGTCCTAGACAACAAAGCCTCCAGAGCAAGATTATTTTATCTAATTTTATGCAAAAGAAATTCCCTTTCGCTTATAAACTTCAAACAGAAAAAATGTGGTACTCTAGTTCCGAGTCGGTTTTTTTTATTACATAATGGACATATTCGTTTTGTTGAGATAAATATTTTAGCGTGGTTTTCTTTAAACAGTGAAAAGAGTTATTTATGCGATACATCTTCTGATCGGTAATGGGAGATCTCTGGTCAAAATACTGTTTTGCTGTTATAGAAGGAAGTAGATTTTTATAGTGTGGATATAAAACAACTTGAATATATCAAGATTAGATAAAACTCCGCCTTTGCCGGTCCCAAGCTCGGATGAAAAGGAGGAGGGGGAGCAGTAACAAGCTCGCTAAAAAACCTGGGTTAAGCTGGCCCGGCTGATAGTACCCTGTAAGGGCTCCTAATCCAGGGATACAGGATGAGCAGCATTTGTACTCCATGTTAGGAGCAGCTGTACAAGGCGTCTGTTCCTCATGTCAGAGGCGGCCATTTCTTTTGGAGCTAAGTCGGCCTGGCACTGAGTAGTGCTCCCAGTCTTAATGACAAAGGCGATGCATTCTACTTCACCCAGTCATGATTGTTGTCAAACAGACACCATCAAGGGTCACAACTTGATATCCTAATATGATTGTGTGGAGATAAGAAAGAAGAAGATTAGAGAATATATTTACCTAACACACACTAAAAATATCAAGTTTAAAGAATATATTCCTAACAGACCGAGTACCTCAAGATAAAAAAAGAGGATATTTTCGTAGTACACTTTGAAAATAACTTCAGACTTCTAATTCTTAAATGAAATTACTTTCAATAAAATAATATTTGTAACATCATAGTAAATTAAATATTTCTACTCCCCTATGTACGTTCAGAAAAATATCTTCATGATGAAAACTCCTTTCTTTAACAAAATTACAAATGCAAGACAACAAACAATCAAAATTTATAACATTAAATTTTATATTAAAATTCTAAATATTTTAACTCTAATTTTTCAATCCATGCAGCACAAGAAATCTGTAGAAAAAAAATTATATGTTTTAAAAAGTAGCGTTAAAAATATTTATAATTGACGGCGATAGATGGCGATAAATTTAATAATGATATTTAATAATAAATTCTCTCTCTATGCTAAAAATAAAACACAGAATATAATATATCAATCGAATAAATACCGACTACAAACCAAATAACAAACTGAAACTTCTACTAACATTTCTAAAATACGCAATCGTCTTTTAAAACAACATTAAAAACTATAAAGAATATTCAACATAAAGAAAGGATAAATCAACCAAAACTTAAAATACATATATCTATCAAACTCTCTCTTAATAGATCAAAATATACTTGCAATAAACCAATTCTGAAAATAAATTGCCAATTAAATATAATGATAAAGATACATCTAAAATTCCAACAGAGAATAGCCCGCCAAAAAGAGTCCAAGAGACGAAAAATTTATCTGAAGGCTATATTTCCAAAGGACTATATAATTCCAGTAAGAATTCCCATAAAACAAACTCCAGACATACTCAGAAGAGAATTTTTCTGACTTTAACTACCAACTGAAGACCTGTAAAGTTCCCTTACCAATCAAACTCAAGAACAGTGAAAGACAACTCAAAACAGCTTCAAATATTTAAAAGAGTAAGATCTTCAAATAATTAGTTATAAGCCCCTTAAAAGAATTTTAATAAATTTACTAAAAAAGCAATAGAGCTTTCCAACAATAATTTTAAAGGAAAACCATCGAACTCTGAAACAGGAACAAAGGATAAAATATATATCTTTAATAGATTAAACTCAATAAAAGTTAAAGAAGTTAACCCTCCTTCAAACAAAAATTTACTAACTCAATAACAATGGCTGCCTCAAAAATCAAACTTAAAAATTTTAAAAACAACCAAATTCAAGTCCATGTTGACACCTTCGGAATATCTCAGAAAAAAATAGACCAGGAAATGAAAAAAAAAAACGAAGATCAGAAAAAGACTTCTAAGAAACACGCCCAAGAATAACAAGAGATCTTTAAGCAAGAAACCCAAGTCATCCAAAGGCCTTCAAAAGACAAGCACAAGACTAGTTAAAGACTTACAGCAAATCACACACGTCAAAGATTAATGAAGTTCAGAAATTCATATCTAACTGAAGTCAAGGACTAACCGAAACATTCTTCGTATTTACAATGAGCTTGAAGACACAAACCCAAAACCAGCCAAAGACCAGGCATACCAAAGACTTCAAGTAACAAATTCAAACCACTAAAAAACCTTCAATAAGCAACCCCAAGACTAAGTATTACTTACACAAAGCACCCAAGCTATTCCCCCCAGAGACATTCTAGAGTCCAGATGCTCACAGCTCACCGAATAAAAGAAAAATGCCTTAAAGAGTCCAAAGATTCACAGCTCATAGAGATATGTAATGACAGGCTTCCAAGATACAAATACCAAATCTGCCAAAGACTACCAATAAACAAATCCAAGAACCTCATAAGCATATCCAAGCCTTTTAAAGACCTCACAAACAAATCGAATTCTAACAAAGTCCTCACAAACAAATTCAAGCCTTCCAAAGACCTCACAAATGGATCCAATTTTGCCAAAGACCTACAAAATGAAGCCTGACAAAGATATCACAAACAAAGCCATACCTGCCAAAGTCCTCAAAAATGAATCCAATTTTGCCAAAGACCTACAAAATGAAGCCTGACAAAGACCCCACAAACAAAGCCATACCTGCCAAGACCTCACAAATGAATCCAATTTTGCCAAAGACCTACAAAAGGAAGCCTTCCAAATACCTCACAAACAAAGCCATGCCTGCCAAAGACCTCAAATAAATCCACGACATGTCAAAGCCCTCCAATAGTCGAATTCTAATCGAATTCTAACAAAGACCTCACAAACAAATTCAAGCCTTCCAAAGACCTCACAAATGGATCCAATTTTGCCAAAGACCTACAAAATGAAGCCTTCCAAAGACCTCACTAGTGAATCCAATTTTGCCAAAGACCTACAAAACGAAGCCTTCCAAAGACCTCACAAGTGAATCCAAATTCGCCAAAGACCTACAAAATGAAGCCTGACAAAGATCTTACAAACAAAGCCATACCTGCCAAAGTCCTCAAAAATGAATCCAATTTTGCCAAAGACCTCACAAATGAATCCAATTTTGCCAAAGACCTACAAAAGGAAGCCTTCCAAAGACCTCACAAACAAAGCCATGCCTGCCAAAGACCTCAAATAAATCCAAGACATGTCAAAGCCCTCCAATAGTCCACAGCACACATGGAAAAAACCAAAGACTTTCAAGACACCACTCCAAGACCTCACCCGCCTGACTCCGCGGCACCGCAGGCCTCAGTGTCAGCCCGTGTCTGTTCTCCCGCTCCGCTCGGCCCAGCAGCGCCATGAGGCCGCCGAAGAAGGTAATCTGGAAGATGAAAGTGCTGACCACCGATACAGCCGTGTAGGTGCAGAAGATGAACATGGAGGAGAAGGGTCCAGTGGCTCCTATGGCGAAGGAGAGGAGATTGGTAAGTGACGTAATGGTGATGGAGACTCCAGCATGGCGGTAGGTCTCCTTCATACGGTCCTCCACAGAACGTGAAGGATCTGTTCTTCTCCAGGCAGCCAGGAGGACGAAGGTATCGTCCATGCCGATACCTGATACACATACAATCCTCTGTTAACTCCATCACAGAGAGATAACTGTACCACCATATATTCAGATTGTCATTGATTATCAGCCGTTAAATCATAGGGAAGAATATTTTCAATAAAATAATCCCTTGTATCAACATTGAGGTGAAATTATCAGCCTTCTAAGGATAAGTTTCTTCTTAGAAAAAAAATTAATTTAGATCTCTAGCTTTTGGGTATGAAATCCCTTCTGATAACATCTAATTATATTGTACCTCGTGTCCTGTTGGCGATTTTTTGCATCGTGTTTTTCCTATAGAATGACTTTTATGCCCAAACATAGGAATCTAAACTGAAATTTTCAAAAAAGGAACTTATCCCTGGAAGCCTGATGATTCAACCTCAAGAATGAGATTTTCTTTTCTTTCTTATCTCCGCTCAATTATATAGAGGTGTCAAATCTGTGAATGTTTTTTTTTTTCTTATCCCCTTGTATAAAGTTTACACGAATTCCATAAGTTCATGCTCCTCAAGCTGTTTTATGATAAGCAGCGACCTCTCCCAAAGGTTTGATCTCATGGAAAGGATTGTAGGAGTACAGCTTTCGTTGATCATGACACCATGATCCAGGCACACTTTGGTCACTTTGCCTGTATTTTGAAGTTGTTCTTAACATGGAAGCTGACGCCTTTGCTGCCGACTCTAACATGAGTACGGACGCAGAAAATCTGTGAATTCTGACCTTATGTCAATGACGTCCGCTGACGATGAGTAAGACTAATCGGTTGATGAACCTATGCACTCGATGGTGGAGTGTGGCTTAATGGTGAGCTTCAGGCTTGGGGCTCAACGACAACCTTAGTTCGATATATATGATGTAGTTAGGGGATGGTAGTTTGGAAGTTGAATTTAGTACAAAGTGGAAAATCTTGCAACCTCTCTCGAATTCTCTTGCAACGTCCATTGTCCATAGTTGACCAGACTTGAATCAGCAAATCAATGACTGCTTTCCTCTTGAGAGGACAGATACTTGATGTTGATTCCTCTGCTCGGAGCCAATCGTGCGTATATTTATACTCATTCCGCTCTGTGTTTTATAAGAAAGAGATTATATTTCAAATGTATATTTGAAAATAGAGCGGTCGATAAATATATATATTTATATAGAAATAGATATATTGGATTAAAAAACAGTTTATCTAATAATGCCAATACAATGCCAATTTTTGCCTGATTTATTCTCTGTAAAAACAGCCACAACCCTCTCTCTATCCCCAGTGTCAATATGTGTATACATATTGTGTAACTACAGTAGAATAAAGGACAACCCTTTACCAACAGATTTCTGCATGTGTAGTAATGTGGTGTACTTACAGCACAAGCAGTCGCAACCCTCTACCCACAGCTTTCTACATGTGTAGACATGTGGTGTACTTACAGTACAAGCAGTCACAACCCTCTACCCACAGCTTTCCACATGTGTAGAATTGTGGTGTACTTACAGTACAAGCAGTCACAACCCTCTACCCACAGCTTTCTACATGTGTAGACATGTGGTGTACTTACAGTACAAGCAGTCACAACCCTCTACCCACAGCTTTCCACATGTGTAGAATTGTGGTGTACTTACAGTACAAGCAGTCACAACCCTCTACCCACAGCTTTCTACATGTGTAGACATGTGGTGTACTTACAGTACAAGCTGTCACAACCCTCTACCCACAGCTTTCTACATGTGTAGACATGTGGTGTACTTACAGCACAAGCAGTCGCAACCCTCTACCCACAGCTTTCTAGATGTGTAGACATGTGGTGTACTTACAGTACAAGCAGTCACAACCCTCTACCCACAGTTTTCTACATATGTAGACATGTGGTGTACTTACAGTACAAGCAGTCACAATCCTCTACCCACAGCTTTCTACATGTGTAGAATTGTGGTGTACTTACAGTACAAGCAGTCACAATCCTCTACCCACAGCTTTCTACATGTGTAGACATGTGGTGTACTTACAGTACAAGCAGTCACAATCCTCTACCCACAGCTTTCTACATGTGTAGACATGTGGTGTTCTTACAGTACAAGCAGTCACAATCCTCTACCCACAGCTTTCTACATGTGTAGACATGTGGTGTACTTACAGTACAAGTTGCCATAGCTATATTACAGTGTCTATGGACCACTAAAAGGTATATAAACCAGGCATCTAAGCCACCACGAGAAGGTCAGCAAAGAATGCTGTTATAAATCAGACAGAAGGGTTGGGTCTCCAGACAGCGACATTCGCCATGTCCAGATGGACAAATCATTTCCCAACGGCACCATCTAGGTTACAAGCATCATAAATAAACCATTCAGGTTGGTTTTGAGACATTTATGTCTTTATCCTTGTAAATGGATTCTTAATTCCTTCCGTTATTCCAGTTGACTTGTCATCAATACAATAGAACTTGGATAATTCAAAGCCCAAGGAACCAAAGAAAAAAATCGAATTATCCAAAAATTCGAATTAAAAACGGAGGTTCTAGGGACCAAGATAAATGTTTGAATTAAAGGCGTTTGAATTATCGAAGTTCTACTGTATAAGTATGGGTCCATGGGTCAAAATAGCTCATTTAAACTCTTTGTAGGCAAATATATATGGTCAAAAACAATATAAATATATTTAGAACTCATTGAAAATATTCATTAAATATTCCTCTAAAGAAAATGTTGGTAATTTAGTTATCCCTTACAAGGTTGATATGTAAATTTATTTTATAATTCTGCCTTTTTCTAACCTGCCACATGTCTCTCCTTTAATTCAAACACTCTATAAAATGCAAATATTTATTGTTTTATGAAAATAGAGCCATACATATTTTAATATTTAGATGATAAAAGGGAATATATTGGATTGAAAAATCAAATAAAGCCCTTTTTACTATCCAATATATGCCTTTTTTATAATGTAAAGATAATATTTATATTAAAAATAAAAAAGGCATATCCTGACCAGGAGCACATGTGCTCATTTATATATGAAAAAATAATTTTAAAATAGGGAAAAGGTCAGGTGTTGATATTAGAAAACAAAATAGGGATATCCTGACTGCTGCCATGAGCTGTTCCGCTAGATGGCGCCCTGCCTTCTAAAAAGCTCATGTGAGCGGTCAGGAAATGCTTCTCTATTTTGTTTTCTTAAATATATCGAATATATAGGAATCGTAAATATCTCAAAAGATGATAAAGCGATGTACTGGTCGTTGTTGTGTCCAATGAAGAGCCTCAGATGTCTCCATACATCTCTATCACAGCAGCATCAATGCCCACTATCTTGGGTGTGTGACGCTGATGTTCTGGATCCATGCCGATTGTTGTAAACTGGTAAACCACTAATTAAAAGATCATCAAAGCATTTTGTTAAAGGACCATCAATGATCTTATAATTGAAGTTTGCGAGTTTACAACAAGAAACACAATGTCTTTATAATCTTCTGGGATTTTTGGATTCATATTCCATATAAAGAAATTATAGCGAGCATTAGTATTTCCTATAAATACAACAAAGACCTTTTATAAAGACATTTTTGTCTTATATAGGCTCTTCCCATAATCCAAGAAAGAGCGAACATAAAACGAAAGTATCAAAATGAAAAATGTCTCTTTGATATATATATACACTCATGGATTCACACAACACAACAACAACACACACAAACAAAACAAACACAAAACACACACAACAGAAACAATATAACAAACACAACACACACAAACAAAACAAAAACAAACACAAAACACACACAATAACAACAACAACATAACAAACACAACACACACAAACAAAACAAAAACAAACACAACACACACACAACAACACAATACAGACAAAACTTAAGGAAGTTGTACCTTTTATCATGTACTAGCGGATGTACCCGGCTTCGCCCAGGTTTTTCTCGAGGGAATGTTTGTAGTCTAGTAATAAGAAAATATACTACACCTAAAAACTATCAGAGAAAAGAGAAACCACGGAAGGTGAACAGAAAAATGCTTACAATGGATGTTATGTTTACGATATCAAGTTAAATAAAAACAAAGATAAAATTTGCATATGTTGGTCACTATAAATTTGTATATTTGTTAGGCGAAATTAGAAACATGATAAAACAATTTGGTATTTAAAAACAAATGTAGAAATAAAAGTTGAAGTATAATAAACAATGTTAAAGATTAGTTTTAATTATTAATCAAGATTGTGTGTGAATATGTGAGAAAGATGTAATATCGTTGTTGTTTTCTTGGCCTACTGTTTTACATATGGTGTTATCTTAAAATTGCTTGTTTTGAATATTTTTTAGATTGAGATTATTAGCTAGTATGTAAAAAAATTAACTCTGTTAAATTTAATTTTGTATTTATATATAAATAAAATTAACTCTAAAATAAAACTACAACCTTTCGCAATAAGTTTCTTTTATTATGATATGCGCGAGCTTTCGGGCTGGAGCCGCCCTTCTAATCCTGAGAGAAGGTGGAATGAAATTTGCTTCTTCACATCTTTTGTTAAAAATCAGATTGCTTCTCCATCTAGCAAGAACAAGGGGACTTCTTAAACAGTTTCGCTTTATAATAATCCAAATAATTCAAGTTGAAGTTCATATTTGAAGTAAACGAAAAAATTGCGCTACAAATTTTAAAATAAAACTACAACCTTTCGCAATAAGTTTCTTTTATTATGATATACGCGAGCTTTCGGGCCCGAAAGCTCGCGTATATCATAATAAAAGAAACTTATTGCGAAAGGTTGTAGTTTTATTTTAAAATTTGTAGCGCAATTTTTTTGTTTACTTCAAAATTAACTCTGTTGATTTTTTTGTATTTAATCGATAACAGCGAAGTTACGCATGTTAATGTTAGGAAATATATTTTGATGTTAAGCAAAACCTGCTCCATCTCGTTTTACATAAATGTTGAAAATTTGGTTGAAATTGATGCATTGTAACGAAAGTTTTTAGTGATGTCCACTTATGAAATTTCCATTTTATTAATATAGATATCGGGATTGAGACAATAACTCTGAAAGATATTATAGTGACCTTTATTGAAGACACACGAGATAACCAAAGTGTGAACTAAAAATGTTTCTGTCTTCTTAAAAAAAATAGTCAACCGGTAAAATCATCAGAGACTTTAACCTTCCTTACGTTTTGTCCATGAGTTTATATACAGTTGTATATTGTTGCATCATGATTAATGCGCATATTTTAAAATTTATTTATAATATTATTTCCCATATATTTCAAATCTAAATTTTATATTTATTTATTTTATAAAACAGAATATTATTATGAAATAATATGTACTATAAAATAATTTATATTTTGATACACTAAATACCCAACTTGCTTTAAACCTTGATGTGATAAATAAAGAGATATTCTAGGTGTTACCTAAAAATATAGTTGTCTTATTATTGACTGGTTTAACCTTGTAGAATGGTTGAGACACGTTCTGGAAAGATGCAAGATGCGTCTGAGGAGAGAATCAAGACTGAAGAATCTGCCAAAGCGCAGTCTGGGCAACAATATGTACTACGTATTTTCTATTCATCTTTTTATTTTCTAACGATATTCTAAATCTTTCTGCCAAACTGTAGAGCTGGTAGTTTTTTTATATAAATATGTATCCAGAAAATATGCATATAATGGATTTATAAATATTTTTATCATTCAGATATTTCGAGGGGCAACTCGCCTCTCTTTATCGAGGATGTTTGTGTTTTCTTACTTAAAGCGGCTTATAAGCGGGTAGACTGGATGATCAAAGTTCAGTTCTCACCGAAGTGGCCTCGACGCCAGTTGTTCTAGGGGTTGTTCTGGGACCTTCTATCTTTGCTCCCCGATCTATTTCCTCACGGGTTTTTGCCTCTGGATCCTGTCTCCTGTGTGTCCTTACCACCCATCGCTCAACAACCACGACTGCTTCTAGCCAACATGCCACACTGCATTCATCCAACAGCATAAACTACTACTACATTACCACATCGAAAGTCGACAGGATGAACAAGGACAAGAACCAGACCCCATCGGAGGTAGACCAGATCGACGAGAGAGTGGAGCTTCCCTCCGCCCCAATCACTCTGGAGAACCTGGTAACCCAGCTCACAATTGCCTTACAAAACCTCCGCCCAAAGGCCCGTCAAGACTTAGAGATGCCCAAGTATGACGGTGCGTATCCAGCACAAAGCTTCTTCGAGACCTACGACAACCAAGCGGACCGAGCTGGACTCTCCGCTTCCGAAAAACTAGACAGACTGCCGCTGTTCCTGGTCCAACAGCCCTTGCAAGACTTCCACCAGCTTCGGCTGGACACTCGGAACTACTTCCAGGCGAGAGACGCCTTGCTGGATCTCTACCCCTCGACCAGCAAAGCTACCTACTCGAAATACTTCGCCCTGCGCCTACAAGGTCAGTCCCTGGAAGAATATTACCGCACCAAGACCGCCATGGGGCTACAACTAGGCCTGCCTCAAGAGGCTATCTTGGAAACCTTGACCGAAGGACTACCCTTCGGTGACCAACAGTTAGTAAGGATCATACCGCCAACCTCCCTAACCGAGTGGTATGAAAGGGTAACAAGGATTCGGGAATATACCCAGCCAACGACACGCCAAGCGAGCAGTGGTCCACCTTATATCTCGGGACCCTACACCAGCACCCAGAGATATAAATCCAGGTCTTCCCACAGTGCAAACAGCCTGCCATCTTCACCATGTCGGTGCTGTGGCCAGAATCATTGCAACAAAAAATGTCGTAAAAAACCATTCGCCGCCGACAATACTCTCCTCCACCAGGTA
Organism: Cordylochernes scorpioides; assembly: GCA_030710605.1. NCBI lineage: Eukaryota > Metazoa > Arthropoda > Arachnida > Pseudoscorpiones > Chernetidae > Cordylochernes > Cordylochernes scorpioides. The sequence continues at coordinate 13,672,425 of CP092866.1, read as the reverse complement.
CAGACCCCTGAACAGAGGTCTTCTCTCCGGGATGCGCAAATCCATTCCATCGAGCAAGCTATTACAAAACCAATAGCCACGCCCCAAATATTCCACGTCGCACCTTCCCAAGTCCCAATTAAACAAACTTCCCAAGTCCCAATTGAACAGACTTCCCAAGTCCCAATTGAACAAACTTCCCAAGCCCCAATTGAACAAACTTCCCAAGTCCCAATTGCACAGACTTCCCAAGTCCCAATTGAACAGACTTCCCAAGTCCCAATTGCACAGACTTTCCAAGCCCCAATTGAACAGACTTCCCAAGTCCCAATTGAACAAACTTCCCAAGTCCCAATTGAACAAACTTCCCAAGTCCCAATTGAACAAACTCCCCAAGTCCCAATTGAACAAACTTCCCAAGTCCCAATTGAACAAACTTCCCAAGTCCCAATTGAACAAACTTCCCAAGTCCCAATTGCACATACTTCCCAAGATCCCACTACCCCTGATCCACATGAGCTGATTGTGGAAGATGAGATGTCCAAGAACCCTCAACATGACAACCGCCAACTGTTAGAGGACACAGCCCTTAGTGACTCTAGCACGCCGGACAAGCGAGACAGCCCCAGTCTCAGTGGGGAGAAGTGCTACGAGAGCTTTGGTGACTGCGAGCATTCCGACTGTAGTAGAGTAATGGAAAACCCCACTGGAATAATTTCTTCCAACAACGCCGTCCCCTGCCAGTCTACGCCACCACGAGCGGATCAAGCCGCCTACGTCCCGCGGACTCGTCTACACGCCATGTACGGCAACCACATTCCCCATCGGGACTTTCCAACATGAACCAAGTCTTCAACACAACCCAGCTTCGAAGTCCAACAGAAGCCCATCAACAGTGAGTGTTTAACTTTATTGTGATTTCATCCGTTAACATTTTTGCTTGTTATATATATCACATCCATGTTAGCCCACTTTTAGCACAGTTCATGCTCTAAATAACTTATCTCATATCAATTTTAAAACCATAATATGCCACAAGCTTTCAAGCTTACAATGCCTTATTTTATTCTAAATAACATGTTCTCTCGAAAATTTTTCTTATCTTACACCATCGCTCTTGAAAAAAAAAAAAAAAAAAACTCTTGTTTTTAATTTTTCGTATATCAACTTATGTTTTTTATGAACCAATGACCAAATTTTTGCTGAACCTCTCAGTCTTTCTGCAGTGTATCTATTCCTACATTGAAACTTAGGTTCTGAAAGTCAAGGCTTTTTTTTTTTCAACCATTCGACCTCAGAGGTCTTATTTTTTGTCAATTGACCGCAAAGGTACACTTTTTTTTCTCACTCGACCCCGAAGGTCTTTTTCACGTACGTGCATGTCCATTATTTGTTAAATTTATTAATTTTAGTGTCTTCAAGAGAACCGCACATAAGTTGTCTGCCTAATCAATCTCCTTCATTCTAAAGTATCTCTGTAAAATGTCTCAATACGTTTTGTTGACGAATGCTGCAGAGATGACTATTTGCTCCAGCCTCTTTCTAATGGCTTCCTTTGTTCATTTTAGAATGTTGAACCACTTACTTTACAGCTCTCTTACTTTCCACCTTTCCATTCTCTTCACCTCCTCATTCACGTATCCATATTGTACATAGCTATGATTGTCCATACCTACACTCTGTACCATATTAACCTACACATAAAATTAATTTGTACATAGCCAAATTATTTCCCACCCTCAAAGAATTTCCTGCACAAATTCTTCTTTGAAAGGGGGGACATCTGTCATAATATTTGGAAATATGTAAAATAAAATGGCCTGTGTGGGAATACAAGGAAAGAGGGAAGACAGCGAGGTTAACAAACAACCCCCTTGGTAAACAAGTATCACGACTTCATTATCTCCCCTAGGGGACTTATCTTACTTAAAGCGGCTTATAAGCGGGTAGACGGGATGATCAAAGTTCAGTTCTCACCGAAGTGGCCTCGACGCCAGTTGTTCTAGGGGTTGTTCTGGGACCTTCTATCTTTGCTCCCCGATCTATTTCCTCACGGGTTTTTGCCTCTGGATCCTGTCTCCTGTGTGTCCTTACCACCCATCGCTCAACAACCACGACTGCTTCTAGCCAACATGCCACACTGCATTCATCCAACAGCATAAACTACTACTACATTACCACATATATAGAAAATGTATAGCCTCTAAGGTAACCTAGCATCTTGAAAATAGCTATTTATCTCTTGTTCTAAAATACGTCTTTGTTGAATTTTAAGCTTTAATTCGTTGCACTTATACTCATGCCAACTTTCCAATGTACCTACAGCACAAATGGTCTTTTTTTCTCAGCAGGTATTTGAAGAAAAAACACTCATAATTAATGAAAGGGTACCAACAGATCGTTAAATTGATTATTACTGATAGCCTAACTGACAACTATCTTTTTGAAAAAGACAAAAAACACAAAAACTCTTTCACCCTGATCTTTTTATATAAACTCTTTTCAACGTAAATTCATTGATTAACACAAAGCAATACCGCGCCATCTATATATATAAAATGAAAGGATTTAGAAGCACGAATGTTTCTTTTATACACAATACAAACTTCTACTGTCCACCACTGATTAGCAAAGCCCTCCCAATATATTTTCCATCGCATTAAGGACAGTAGAATTTTGTATTGTATATAAAAGAAACATTCGTGCTTTTAAATCCTTTCATTTTATATAAATTGATTAAGAAAACAATAGTTTATAAAATCTATCATTGCTGTAAATCTCTAGAAAAAAAATGGTTCTCAAATGAAATTTAAAAAAATGAAATCAAAATCTCTTCTCTATAATTAAATTCTTAATTATAAACTATTAAATAACGTCATAGCAATAATTTCTCAACCAATCAAGAGTTAGAATACCAAATTAGTAGAGGTTAATTAAAGAAGTCAAAAAAACTAAAGTTGTATTTATATTAATGACATATTGAAGGTTGGTTGGTGAGCACAAGGCTACCAGAAGATTACATCATGGACCCATAGATCGGGCCAAGGATCCTATGACTCAATAGAACTGAGTAGCTTTGTCTACAATGGCTTAGGTTGGATTGTCCAATGGTGAAACTGTTGGAAAAGGAAAGATCAGCTGAACTCTGACAACTTGCATCTACGTTCTGGAGAAGCAGCGGAAGAGTTTTTGCATGGTACACGTGAAGGACAATAACGGGAATGAACTCTAGTTATTTCAATAGGTAACTCATCTATTCTCTGAACTTTCAGCTTTTCTATCTCAAACGATATTCAATTTCATTTGTAAAATATATCGAAAAAATTTACCGATGAGGACTGACAATGTTTCTACAAAGCCGAGAAGCTGCAGTGGTTTTGCCTTCTAGGCCAAAGCTACCAGAAGCTTCATCTACTCATAAAAAGCTGGACATAAGCCAGAGAGAAAATGTGTGACACACTGAAAATGTGAAATTTTCAAAAGGTGACCACTGGGGGAATGACTTGACAAACCTATCTCTGGATAAATGGCTAGCATCTATGACTGTGTAAGTCTATCTTGCACTAGTATGTATATATGTTATATAAAAAAATATGTTTATCAAATATATTTCATAGATAAAATACTCTGCTAAATCGACCACCAGAGGTCGCCGTTTTCACTATAAAAACTCGTTGTTGTTGTTCCCCGCTGGCCAGCTCAAACCTTTTGTACATTATGTAAATAAGTTATTCATTTTTTTCATTCTTACGCCTTAAGCCAGGCATTACCTTTACCAAATTATGTTTTTTTTTTTTAATATATCTCATAAGCTTAATTAAAGCAATTTCTAATCTTCACTATTTTTATTATTTTACTTTCAAGATTTTTGCCACGACTGCATTACCAATACCATTTAGTCCTAAAAAGAACCAGTAAATAATTCCATAGCATAATCCTCAAGATAATTCCAAAAAATACAACAGAAATCTCATTCATCTTTATATAAACAGATATATGTAAATACATATTCAAATTATAAATAATAAGCCAACCTATGTAAATAAAAGGTAGTAAGAAAAGAGCATATGTATACTCATCCCCAGCAAACACCATCAAAAGTCTCAAGCTTTACAAGCTTGATAGCCTAATATGATTGAGTGGAGAAAAGAAAGAAGAAGGGCAAAACAAACCAAGTATATGAAAATTCGAAACTATTATAGACGCGTATGATTCTTTTAAAAATTGAACAATTCCTACTGTCCTTACTGCAATGAAAAAAATTAATGGGAGGGTCTGGCTCATCAGTGGTAAACCCTCCCAGCGGTTTCGCCAGTTTAATCTACCATACCGCTGTTATATTGTATTTTTCGGTTTTTATTTTATAGTAATACTGATGATAGACTCTTGGAATGGGTATTTTAGATTAACTATGGACGTAAGCTTTGAGGGGACAGTGGAATTACATACAATAATAAATCTTTAATTAAAAAAGCATATATTCGATCAAAATATCATTTATTTTACCAATATGTTATAACACCTTGATAAAGTTTGGCGTTCAGCCAACTGATATATTGGTAAAATAAATGATATTTTGATCCAATATATGCCTTTTTAATTAAAGATTTATTTATGGATTGCTCTATTTTCAAAACAATTATAAATATATAATATGCTTCGAGCAACCAAGAATATACAAGATATGATCATCAAGTTCCCGGGGACTGGTAGTTTATTCTATATTGAATAATATTACAAATATTTGTTAATAATTGTCAAAGTATGATCATCCTGTATCAATACATCGCCTCCATCATTTCTCCCAACTAGCGAAACATGCTGCGTCCTCTGTAAGGTTCCTCAAGACGTCCAACGAATTTCTTGTTATCTCTTCTTTCGTGTCAAACCTCTTTCCTTCCATGATTATATTTTCAATTTAGGATAAAGTTAAGATTTAAATCTGGAGAATAAGGGGGTTGATGTAAGAGAGGGGTGTTGATTTTGGCCAAATAAGCAAGCACTGATTGGGCTGTGTGCGGATGTACGTTGTCCATGGTGACGAAGCACAAACTAGCTTGCAATTCTTTTCAGACCTAGAATTTTGTGAATGATTTCCTGTCATATTTCAAATGATATGTTGGTCGTTTCTTAAAGCTCTCTGATTGTTATTCAACGATTTTTCATGATCAAAACCTTTATCTTTTCAACATTTTCAGCGGTATGGATAGTCTGTGGTCTCCAATACCTTGACTCACCAAATACTGAAACAATACTGACGGCTTTTGAAAGGTTTAAAAAAAATTAAAGAAGGTGTGAACCTACGATTTCGCTAGTTTAATCCTCCATACCTCCTTTTTATAACTCTAAAATTGCATTGAACCATTCTGCCTATATATTCGGCTATATAAGGTTGAATTTTGGTTATGGTATTTTTATATAACCAAAAAAATAGACATAAGCTATGAAGACAATAGAATTACATGTAAGTTTTTTTTTCCTTGTCCCAGGTCTGGACTTCAAGTCTAGACTAGATCCTGAAGGCCTCTTTATCGCCTCGATGACCACAGCTGGATCGGTGTAGATGTCTGTTCGGCAATGCCCGATGTGATGTGTTCTGGGCTCGCTGGAGAATCCTGACATTTGGTGCAATTCGGAAAGGTTTTAAACATGTATTTACTTCGAGCAATGCTATTTCACAAAAAAAAATTCATTCAAGGCAATTTATTCCTAAATTAAACATATTTTTTAAAGGTCGAGCCTACTAGTTCCCTTTTGTATATATTCGTAAATAGAAACGTGTTTAACTCAAGACGCAGGAGGGGAAAAAAAAAAATAGAAAGAGTCTACCACACAGAGTGGTCCCAAGTGGTCACCCTCCCAAGTACTGACCAGGCCCGGCATTGCTTAACTTCGGTGATCGGAGGCAAACTAATGTTTTCATTGTGGTATGGCCGTAGACCACATGTTCATTGGAATTAAATCCTTGATTCATAGAGCATTTATTCTATATATCTTGTATGATATTGTCACAGAATAATCTGTGGTGGAATATTGGTAAATCATCATCAATGTCATCATTTTGATGCTAAGTTTTAGCTTGTTCAAATATCTCTCGGTTATCAAAATTCGAAACTATTTTAAAGATTCTTTTTGAAATTAAACAATTTCTCTCTCTCTCTACTGCCCTTACTGCAATGGAAAAATTAATGGGAGGGCCTGGCTCATCAGTGGTAAACCCTCCCAGCAGTTTCACCAGTTTAATCAACCATACCGCTGTTATATTGTATTTTTTTAACTTCCTTTTATAGTGATACTGTTGGTAGACTCTTGGAATGGGTATTTTAGAAGAACTATGGACATACGTTTTGAGGATAGTAGAATTACAGTATCACTATAAAAATAAAGTTCCAAAAATGCAATATAACAGCGGTATAGTAGATTAAACTGGCGAAACCGCTGGAAGGGTTCACCACTGATGAGCCAGGCCCTCCCATTAATTTTTCCATTGCAGTAAAGGCAGTAGAAATTGTTTAATTTCAAAAAGAATCTTACGCCTTTAAAATAGTTTCGAATTTTGATAACAGATGGCGCGCTAGTGCATCATATCTCGGTTATGTTTAGACAACTACAGCTTACAGCTTGTACTATAAGTGCACCACATATCTACACGTTTAGAAAGCAGTTCGACATTTGCACTTACAAATGGGCCAGAGCCCCAGTTGGTTACTTGCAATAACTGGTGAGTTGGACTTTTGTAAGTATCGGGGGTCATTGAAGCAATTTTTTATTCAGAAAAAAAGTGTCTAATGCGGGATTTGATCCCGGGTCCTGAATGTCGGAAATCGACGGTTTACAACCCGAGTCTAGATATGATGAAAATATCTTAAAAGGTGATTATTTGTTGTTTTCTGAAATAGGTAAATACTTACTCATGTAATCTTCAAATTTAAGGTATTTTAATAAAGAAAAATATACACCTATCTCCCGATTTACACGGTACTTGTTTTACACGTTTTCGCTTTTACACGGTTTTCCAAATAAGTTTTTTGTTGTTGTTTTTATCGCACTATACTAAATGCTACTGTGATTGAACACATGCGCTGTGTTCACATCTCACGAGGAATCCCGAGCTTATGTGCTGACTACATATTTTAACCTGTCAATGCATTTTATTTTTATTTCTGTGTACACCTATCCCCCGATTTACACGTTTTTCTCAGGAACGTATCTACCGTGTAAATCGGGGGATAGATGTATTTTTAAGGGATAAAAACGAAAACTATACAGCATAAAAAAATAAAATTACTTACATACTAATCTATTAAAAATAAAAAAGGCATATCCTGACCAGGAGCACATGTACTTTTCAGAAGGCAGAGCGCCATCTGTGGGAACAGAAATCAACTAATCATTGATTTAGCCTGTTTCCTGATATATTTTATTGTTTTTTTTTCTTACTAATCTCTCTATACTATGGCCTAAAGGTAAAACTTGCTGATCTAAATATACAGCAAAAGGTTGCCATATAGAGACGGATGTGCAAGATAACAATAAAAAACAACAATAAAAAACAACAATAGAAAACAACAATAGATTAATATTTAATAGAATAGCAATTATGATTAATCAAGAATGGGTATTTGGCCAATTCTGGAATAATTAAAAATCAACGAGAATAGTTGATATTTATTCCGATAGATGGCGCAAGCCATCAGCAACTTTCAGTTGCTCGATAAGAAGAAGCCTTTTTCTTAATTTATGCACCTTATCACAGTACAATATTACATTTGTACTATTTTTTCACAGAATAGCAATTGTTGAATTGTTTATTAAAACATTCATCTATCATATGAATAAAAAACTTATATTATTAAAATAATTCATAAAACACACGTATTTCTCATGTTTAAAAATAGCGCGTGTTTTTACCCGAGAAAATAACTATTATTATACACGCTTCTAGGAAATAAAAAAATAATATTTGACCGAGGTACAAGGATATTGGAGGGCGCTAATTGAACGTGTCAGCTAGCAGAAAAAAGAAAGCTGCCACCAGCACTGTGGAAAGTTTCCTGCGATCAAGCTTTCAAACAAGGGCGATTCTTCAAGGCCATGTTCTTATTCCAGGGGATTAAAAGACATGTGCGAGCCTTACGTCACCATGTCAAGGTCTAAGAATCCCTAAGGCAACGAACGAGGCCAACGTCTTGTTTACGGACCCTTGTGATTACACATGACCCGGGGCCTTGACTTGTCCTGTCTATTGGTTAGTACACTCTCTTGTCCATTTAGGGTTGACCATAGGACAATATGGCCTGTCCTTCTTCCTTGTTCTCCTATGGATACCTAATGTAGATGTGTCTATTGGTTAGTACACTCTCGCCTCTTGTCCGTCTAGCGTTGAGCATCGGACAATATGGCCTGTCCTTCCTCCTTGTTCTCCTATGGATACCTAATGTAGATGTGTCTATTGGTTGTTACACTCTCTTGTCCATCTAGCGTTGACTATAGGACAATATGGTCTGTCCTTCCTTCCTTCTTGATTTCCTATGAACACCTCATGTAGATGTGTCTATTGGTTAGTACACTCTCTTGTCCATCTAGCGTTGACCATAGGACAATATGGCCTGTCCTTCCTCCTTGTTCTCCTATGGACACCTAATGTAGACTGCTACAGGACTTTGATTGTAGGTTAGTGGAGGAGTGTTAAAAACCGTCAATTTTAGATAGCAACAACCATTGGTCGAATCTAGCATTGGACCTTTTTTTCTGAAGAAAAAAAAATGCTTCAACGAACTCAATTATTGTAAAAGTGCAAGAGTCTAAGTACCCATAAGTGGCTATGATACATTTTTAAATGCAAAAAGTTCTACATGTTTAGACATGGGGTGCACTTGCAGTAAAATCAATCGCAAACTACTCACCATAATTATCAGAGATTGTACCACGTGTACTTGGGTTAACAAAAAAAATCGTTCAATTACACTCACATACACCCATACCGTGCTATTTAAATATCTTCTAAGTACTCCGCATCTATTTCACTTCCCAATATTTTATTTTTGTCTTTCAATTTTAAAGAGAATTGAAGTTCTGTGTGCTGATCTTGTTTAAAATTGGCGGATAACAAATGCTATGTCGTTCCACAAGAACTGAACTGAACGCTAGGGTGATTTACCAAGCGTGGATAAGAGACATGCACTTACAATATATTTTACCTTTCTGTGTCAATAATTGTTGAAAATTTCATCTGAAAATTTGAAAAGAGAAAGTACTGAGGGAATGGTGAATCATCATCACAGGTTATCATTGTTCTATTGTGGAGGAACAACATTGAATTAATATCCTCTATAATGTTTTCTCCTTTCTTCCATGGCGGGTTGTTCCCATTGTCATTCGCTCGCTCCACATCTTTTGTCTCATCTTTTGAAAGGAGATTTAGTTCTTTTCTTCCTTAAGTATTCTTTCTTCGAACCAACTTGTGGAATCTTGACGATGGATCTGGCTTGGTTGAATTCAGATTCTGTAGCAAATTGATTTCTTTGCTAAACAACATTCTTTATTTGAATCAAAGTTTCAATGATATAAAGTATTCACACACACATGTATTCACAGTATTCGAAATACATTTAACGAAGAAAGAGAAATGTTCTTCTCAAAAGTAAACGACAGCCAACTTACCTCAGTACAAAGTACCAGCGCCATATCAAGTCTGGTTCAAAATCACATTAATAGGTACCGCTCAGCAAGAGCAACCTAGTTCATGATAATTGAAACAGTGAATAATATGTGAAGGTTATTCACATATTAAACAAATTTTAACGCGGGATTCAATCCCGGTTCATGACTGTCGGGAATCGAGCGTGTTACCCTCTCATCCACCGACTTATTATATCAAGTCGAATGGTTGCTCTGTCCCTATATAACTTTTACAAAGCACTGAGTAGGAACTTGGATTTATCTCTTCCACTACATGATGGTGATTGATCATCGTGAGGATATCGTTGTAAGCCGGCAATGAGAGAGGAGAATCTGTATAAGACTGGTGTTGTAATAAAGGTTGTGTGTGTTTTTATTTGAAATAAATGAAGGGAAATAGAAAGTTAAGGAATTTAGGATGTAAATACCCATACTACACGCGTGTACACATGAAAAATCGTCCTAGAAAAAAAAAAGAGTCGATGTTTTTTAAGATATAAGAGAAGAGAGATTTTATCTTGAAAACTTAAATTTCAAATAAATAATAATATGAATTGTGAAAAAATAGCTTATAACTTTTACTTTAAATCATTAATAGAAATAGAAAGTGCAACACAAGAAGGAACTGGTAGAATAACATGAAACATTATTTTGCCATGAATGTAAATATGTATACACTAATGAGCAAAACTTAAGAAAGTTGTACATTTTAGCATGTATATGGGAATTCAGACAATAACTCTGAAAGATATTGCAGTGATCTTTATTGAAGACACACGAGATAATCAAGTATGAACAAAATTGTGTCTATCTCCTTAAGAAAATAGACAGGCGACATCAAAGAGTTTCCACTTCCTTAAGTTCTGTCTATAAGTGTCTATGTTATAATGAAGGTAGATTGTAGATAGACTCACCCAAGAGCAGGAAGGGGATGGACATGTTGGTGGTAAAGAAAGGAAGTCCAGCCAGGAGACAGATCGACATCCCTGTCCCGACACCCAGCAGACAGGACAGACAGCCGGCCGCGCCAAGTAGGGGCTTGCTCCTCACACAGTCTGAAGCTAGACAGGCACTAATAGAGAAAACCATCATCATAGAAATCATGGCTGTGAAGTACGGACGGCCCACCACCACATTCTCCTGCATTTCCTTGATCAACGTGGATGAAGCGTAGCGTGAAAGATGAAGATACTTTGCTGGGAAATCAGCAACAGCTTCTAGAAACGCTCGTTCCCATTGCTGTGCAAGATCAACACCAAATGTATCGGCATCTAAGACATAATGAAGAAGAAGAGCTTTTGCTGATTTGATTGATCCATCTTCCATCGTATCGACACCTCCCAGACTCATTCCGTAAGCCTCAACTTCCATCGTGTCTGTATTCACCGATAATGGATATTTGACTTTCCTACTTCCATTTTGAATACGATCAATATCTTTCCATAACTCGACAGCAGAATTCTCGTAGCATCTTCTATTCTGTTTAGCACACATTTCATTATAGGTCCATGTTGTTGTACCATTGCCTACAGTAATTTGATGGATCATGGTGTCGAATTCGAGAATCTCGCGAAAAACTTCTTTACGAAGAAGTGAACCACCATCAATTGAGGTAACAACCACTTTACCATATTTACCAAAACGTGTTGAGCGGCTTAAATCAAAATTGGTGGAATAATCCATAGGGAACAAAGTCTCAACAAGGTGACGTTCTTGTTTGGCTGGGCCGTTGGTGGGGGTGAAGAGATACTCGGCGTCTCTAACTACCTCCACCCCCAGCAGCAGTCTGACGGAGACCACGCTGAAGAGCAGGGGCACCAGGATGTAGATCAGTGGATGTCTACTGATGGATCCTCCCAAGGATGCAAATCCACGGGACACATGTCGATCCACAAAGTCCAATCTCACCATCCTGAACAAACAAACTTCTAAATATATAAACTTTCAATAATTTTAATCATTATAAAAAGGTCTGTAGAGATAATATTTGATGATATTATTGAAAAGAAACATATTATCAGTAAATTTATTTATTATAAATCTTATCGATAAGTGGCAATTGAATTTATAAACAAACTTCAATCGAAATAAATTTCAATTATGGTCTATTAATTGGTAGATGATCGATTTATCGAAGGTGTTTAATACTTTTTGTCCATATTTTTCTCAAATACCATTTCTGAGATTCTACCCTTCAGTGTAACATATATAAGTAGATTCGTCCAATAGTATTGGAGCTCTAGGAAACGATCTGGTAGTTTAAATGGGCGAAACCGCTGGGAGGGTTTACCAATGATGAACAAATTCCTCCCCGTATTTTTTCATCGCAGTAAGGACAGTGGAGTTTTGTTTTGTATGTAAAAGAAACATTCTCTCGTGATTAAATGCTTTAATTTACTATATATAATCATTGTTGCAATATGGCACAAGAACCTATAGGACATGCAACAACTATCCTGGTGTGGAACTAACACCTACTCACATATTCTCATGTCCAGCAATGGCCTTTCAGAAAATTGACATGGACCCAAAGCAGCAACTTTACACACCCAAGATAGTGGATATTGCTGCTGCTGTGATGGAGATGCATGGAGACATCTGAGGCTCTTCATTGGACACGACAACAACAACATTGTTGCAATATTTTGAACGGGTATAAATAAGGGAAAGAATATTGGAAGAGATGATTGAGTTTTTGTTGTTTTTGTGTCCAATGATCAGATGTCCCCATACATCTCTATCACAGCAGTCGCAATGCCCTCTATATTAGGTGTGTAGAGCTGCTGTTCTTGGGCCATGTCAATTTTCTATTGTGGTTGCTGTCGTGTCCAATGAAGAACCTCAGATGTCTCCATGTATCTCTATCACAACAGTCGCAATGTTCTCTATCTTGGATGTGTAGAGCTACTGTTCTGGGTCAATTTTCTGCAAGGCTGCGGCCATTGCTGGACATGACAATATTTGGGCAGGTGTTAGTTCCACACCAGGACAATCGTTGCATGTCCTATAGGTTCTCTTGTGCCATTTGTATGTATTGTCATTCCTTTGTAATGTTTAATTCTGAGTCTTGTGATGTTTTTGTTATTCTTCTCTCAGAAAGAGAGATTGAGATTGAAATTTCTTTATTACATAGTTCATATAAATTATATGGGTTAAATACAAATAATTTTAAATAATGAAAAATATACTAATAAAGATAATATATAGAGAGAGTTTATTTCGCATATTCGACCTTTTCTTGTCTTTTGTTGAATTATCTTGTATTTGTCAAATCATCAGCATCAAATATACTGACACTTGTTCTTCCATTTGAAAGAATCATCTTCCAATGAAGAGCAGATGTATAATGAATGAATACATTAAGACGCGAATGTTTCTTTTCCGCGATGAAAAAATATTGGAAGGGCTTGTCTCATCATATGACCGAGGAATTACTAAAATCATGGCATTACATAAGTTTGTTACTTTCTCCCAAACACACAGCCGTAAAGCGATCAATGAAGTGAGAAACCGTTTAACCCGGATTCCACAGGTTGATCGTTTAGCCTTAATTCCCCGTGGTGATGTAATTTCCGAGTCGTTGACATTCTGAAGAAAAGTTTACCTAGCTGAATAAATACTGAGAACATTGAATATACAGAAAAACACCTTTTTTTACTGACGTAATGATATTGCCACGTGGAAAATTAGAGAAGACCAACTTCGGGATGAGACAACAATTTATTTCAGGCAAGAACAAACTATGAGTGATAAATAAAAGATAAGCAAAGAAGGAAGTTTACAGAGTATCAAAGTATAAACATCAAAAATGATACTCTGTTAATAAAATAATACATACTTTGCGACAATATTGTATTGAGTTTTTTTGATTTGGAAAAGTGAAGAACAAGAAACTAAGAAGTCCATTCTTTTCTACCTATGATAAGGTGTTTATGGTCCTCTTTTTTGTTAATTCTGATAGAATATGGTCTGGGGATGTTTATATGGCATTGTACTTTGTGCAGATTTTATAAGTTTGTTATCAATTTTGGAATTTTAAGGTTTTAATATGTCCATGTCTTTGTCTTTATAAAGTTGTTTGTTAGTTGCTATTGAGTTTATACCAGAAATCGGCAAACTGTGGCTCGAGAGCCGCATGCAGCTTTTGGGTGTGAAACTGAGTGTCCAGAGATGAGAATCGAACCCACAGTGTTCCGCTTACCGGGCAGATGCCATGTCCACTAAGCTACCCTGGACATGTGTGAAACTGAGTGTAGTATTCGCATAAATAAAATTGCGTCAATTTACATTTTTTAAACAGAAACAGTTATAAACATTTTATACAAGAAAAAGTAATCAGAAATAAAAAAGAGAGAAACAATAATATATATTAGGAACCTGAACCTTTCAGGGGTTAGAAAGATAATCATAAATATATTTACAAAAATAGTTAAATCTATGATAATTCTCTCTGCTATTTACAAATTGATATAGATCTACAACATTATTTATTGTCTTATTGTCTAGTTTATTAGACGAAAAACATGGTGAAGGAAGACGAGTTTCTTTTATTGATGAATAGGTGCAAGCCTTCGGGTAAAAACCCTTCAACAGGCGAGCGTGACTTATAAGAACTATGATACAAATGGTAGGAAGGAATATTACCCGAAAGCTTGCACCTATGCATCAATAAAAGAAACTCGTCTTCCTTCACCATGTTTTTCGTCTAATTTCAATCCAGGAAGAATTCTTTATCTATACAAATACTGTACAAATGGTAGGAAGGAATATTACCCGAAGGCTTGCACCTATTCATCAATAAAAGAAACTCGTCTTCCTTCACCATGTTTTTCGTCTAATTTCAATCCAGGAAGAATTCTTTATCTATATTTGTAAATTCGTTGTCTAGTTTATTGTTGGCAAAACAAACAAATTTGTGGCTCTTTAAAAACTTTGAAATTTTGTAAATTATCATTTTTTATTCTTCCGACTCAAAAGATTGCCAGTCCCTGGTTTATACAATTGATGATTTGGTGGAGCTTTCAGTTTTGTTTTATTTTCATTCTTTTGATACGTGTATATTTCTTTGAAAGTGAGTTTGTTGCTATTGATTGTGGTAGGTGACATGTCTCGATTATTTCGTATGAATTCGAGACACTATGTAAATATAGGGAATGCATATAAGGAGTAATGGCTTGTATATAAACACTTATTTCCTCTCAGCCGATGGTGAAGGCTGTCTATTTACATACCGTCTGTTTCTTACAAGGATTTATAGATCACTGTGCTCTCATGTGGCGCTACAAACCTACAATACACTACAGTACTCATTGCTATATATATTTATATTTTATTCTAGAATAAAAACTAATGCCTTTATACATGTACGCTCATTGAAAAATTTTAAGGAAGTAGAAAGTGTTTGATATCGCCGGTTTTTTTTTTTTTAAGGAGAAAGAGACAATTTTGTTCACACTTAGTTATTTCGCGTGTCTTCAATAAAGGTCACTGTAATATCTTTCAGAGTTATTGTCTGAATCCCGATATACATGCTGAAGGTAAAAACTTCCTTATGTTTTTGTCCATGAATGTAAATAGAGGAGGTAATCGATATATTGGGAATAAATGATTGTGAAACGCCGAAGAATCATCTACACGTGTAAACATATGTTGGAGAGAATGTAGATACAGGACATCCTTGTGACAATGCTATGACACTGTCACACCATGACAGGAAGCAGGATGTTGCAGCTAGTGGTGCTGAGAGAACATCAACCTCTGACATCATTCAGCATGAATAACAAACATCCCCTGCCCAGAGGTCCTCTTCTACTTGGCGGGCGGGAGAAACAGCACAAGTAAAGCCCTGTAGTACGGTGTCGTGAGCCGCTACGGTAACCTTGAAGTTCTACAGGGAACTCTGAAATGTGGCTGAATAACGGGGCAATGGCACCCCCCTTTCCATGGAGCAACAAAATAAAGGCACCTCGGTTGGCCGGTATTGTGATCAGGGTGCACGGACCGATCTGATCTGCTTCATGGACAAGACACCACCACCACCTCAGTTGGCCGGTATTATGATCAGGATGCACGGACCGATCTGATCTGCTCCATGGACAAGACACCACCTCAGTTGGCCGGTATTGTGATCAGGGTGCACGGACCGATCTGATCTGCTTCATGGACAAGACACCACCACCACCTCAGTTGGCCGGTATTGTGATCAGGGTGCATGGACCGATCTGATCTGCTCCATGGACAAGACACCAATACCAACAACAAACATCCACAGCTGGTTCCAATATCATCTAAGAAATGTTCATTGCGCCTTGGATTATTAATAAATTATTCCTTTGTTTCAATACACTGTTCTTTAATGGAAATGATTTGCATAAATCTGGGATTCTTTTAAGTAGAACTGCTCTTCACTGAAGGTTAATAACGAGTTTACAAAGTGGGAAGAGGAGCTTCTTTTATTAGCATGCACACAAGCTTTCGGACATATCGTCCTTCATCAGGTAAGAGTAATAAACGCGCTGAGGATCCATATATACACAAAGCTGAAAAGAAAATTTACATAACTGCAAAAGATAAAAGTATTTAAAGATAAAAATAAGAACCAAATATGCTAAAAAGATTATAGGGATTAAATGCTAATAAATCTGGACTAAGTACATATGCACTATGAATGGTGTTAATCAAGGGCAGGTAAATGCAACCTATGGCTATTCACATAACATATGGTATTGTTCTGGTATATCTATATGCCTGTTGATGCTGTTTGTTTTTATTGACACAAATGCCTCTAGTAAAAGTCTTTGGTACTTATTATTGATATTGTTGTATAGAATGGATGGCTTTGTTAGATTGAATGTATGACCGGTTTGCATAGAATGACTGTAAATAGGGGAATTTAGGTTTTTATTAGAGATGTTTCTGGAATGCTCAACCATTCTGATGGCGACGGATCTACCCGTCTCCCCGACATAAGTGGCATTGCATTGGTCGCAAGAGACGGAATAGACAGCACCACCAGAACGGAGAGCACTCGCATGAAGGGAAGATCTGGTAATGGGGTGTCGGATTAGTGTGGCGATGTTAGGTGGGTTCTGGAAGTATGTTGTAATGCCGTGTTGCCTTAAAAACCTGGCTATGGTGATGGACTGGGGGCAAAAAGGAAGGGAGCAAATATTTCTGTGTATAGCTGGAGCACTGTTGTGGTGAGGGTCATGCATGTGTTTAAGAATGAAGGGGGTCGGGTAGCCGGATTTGGATAAATATGAAAATATTTTAGCCTTTTCTATTGTTTGGAATAACGGGAGGGAACAATGAGTAAAGATACGTTTAGTGAGAGCTCTAACTGTATTGATTTTGTGTGGTGTTGGGCAATGTGACCGGAAGTTTGTGTGGTGTGGGGGTGTGTTGTTTTTATAGTATACTGTGGTATGGAAACTGCTGGGGGTGCGTATGACTAGTGTATCTAGGAAAGGTAGGACTGAGTGATTTTCTGTTTCATGGGTGAAGGCTATGTCTGGGTGGAAGGAGTTGAGGTCAGATAGGATGTGAGAGGCAGATACCTCACTTACCAGGCAAAAGGTATCATCGATGTACCGCCTCCAGAGAAAGATGTCTGAAGAATGGCGTGAAGTGATCCATTGGTCCAGTGACCTCATGACAACCTCAGCCACCACGGTTGAGAGGGGGCTACCCATGGGGGAGCCCTTGGTCTGCTTGAAAAACTGGGTATCAAATGTGAAGGTGGACATGCCTAGGCATATGGAAGTGAGCTCGACAACCGTCTCCGCGGTGAGGGTGTCTAACAGGGGGGCATTTTCGAGGAAAGTGCGTAAACTATTAATGATCAAGGGGTGGGCAAGTGAGAGATATAGAGACGTTACATCGAAAGAAACCATTATGGACCTGGGGGGAGGTGTGAGGCTGGTGATATAGGACACAAACGAGGGGGAGTTTGCAATGGTATATTCCCATATACTCCCCCTCGTTTGTGTCCTATATCACCAGCCTCACACCTCCCCCCAGGTCCATAATGGTTTCTTTCGATGTAACGTCTCTATATCTCTCACTTGCCCACCCCTTGATCATTAATAGTTTACACACTTTCCTCGAAAATGCCCCCCTGTTAGACACCCTCACCGCGGAGACGGTTGTCGAGCTCACTTCCATATGCCTAGGCATGTCCACCTTCACATTTGATACCCAGTTTTTCAAGCAGACCAAGGGCTCCCCCATGGGTAGCCCCCTCTCAACCGTGGTGGCTGAGGTTGTCATGAGGTCACTGGACCAATGGATCACTTCACGCCATTCTTCAGACATCTTTCTCTGGAGGCGGTACATCGATGATACCTTTTGCCTGGTAAGTGAGGTATCTGCCTCTCACATCCTATCTGACCTCAACTCCTTCCACCCAGACATAGCCTTCACCCATGAAACAGAAAATCACTCAGTCCTACCTTTCCTAGATACACTAGTCATACGCACCACCAGCAGTTTCCATACCACAGTATACTATAAAAACAACACACCCCCACACCACACAAACTTCCGGTCACATTGCCCAACACCACACAAAATCAATACAGTTAGAGCTCTCACTAAACGTATCTTTACTCATTGTTCCCTCCCGTTATTCCAAACAATAGAAAAGGCTAAAATATTTTCATATTTATCCAAATCCGGCTACCCGACCCCCTTCATTCTTAAACACATGCATGACCCTCACCACAACAGTGCTCCAGCTATACACAGAAATATTTGCTCCCTTCCTTTTTGCCCCCAGTCCATCACCATAGCCAGGTTTTTAAGGCAACACGGCATTACAACATACTTCCAGAACCCACCTAACATCGCCACACTAATCCGACACCCCATTACCAGATCTTCCCTTCATGCGAGTGCTCTCCGTTCTGGTGGTGCTGTCTATTCCGTCTCTTGCGACCAATGCAATGCCACTTATGTCGGGGAGACGGGTAGATCCGTCGCCATCAGAATGGTTGAGCATTCCAGAAACATCTCTAATAAAAACCTAAATTCCCCTATTTACAGTCATTCTATGCAAACCGGTCATACATTCAATCTAACAAAGCCATCCATTCTATACAACAATATCAATAATAAGTACCAAAGACTTTTACTAGAGGCATTTGTGTCAATAAAAACAAACAGCATCAACAGGCATATAGATATACCAGAACAATACCATATGTTATGTGAATAGCCATAGGTTGCATTTACCTGCCCTTGATTAACACCATTCATAGTGCATATGTACTTAGTCCAGATTTATTAGCATTTAATCCCTATAATATTTTTAGCATATTTGGTTCTTATTTTTATCTTTAAATACTTTTATCTTTTGCAGTTATGTAAATTTTCTTTTCAGCTTTGTGTATATATGGATCCTCAGCGCGTTTATTACTCTTACCTGATGAAGGACGATATGTCCGAAAGCTTGTGTGCATGCTAATAAAAGAAGCTCCTCTTCCCACTTTGTAAACTCGTTATTAACCTTCAGTGAAGAGCAGTTCTACTTAATTCGCTCATTTTTACGCTTTTTATCCTGGAATTCATCATGAATCCTTCCGCTGAAGACCTACCTCGTTATACCTATCAGTTGCGAAAGAAATCGTTACAGTTGTCAAGATGGCGCCTCCATTTGAACTTTAACAAACTGTGTGAAACGGCTGATTTTATACCTCCATCCCTTCGAATCAGGGATCCTGTTCGCAATCCATTTTCATCCGTCGTCATACGCCGCGCCCAATTCCATCTGTTATCCTCTAGAATTAAAGGTTGCCACTCCAATATCCGATTTATTTCTAAGTCCATCAAGGGATTGATCTTTCTGGTCTCTCAGCTACTAACCAATCCAGAAATGGCCGATCTGTTGCAATCCATCACAAGGGACATTCGGCACCAGAAGAACGATATAACGCAACGTCACAACTCCAAGCTTCATCACTGGATCAAGAAGTACAACTTCCCTGCCTATCTACTAGAAGCCTATCTTCCCCAGTCACCCCAAGGAGTGGTCAACCTCTCGGACTATGTCTTGCCATCTGCTGATGCTGAGATTCTGTCATTGGGCCTAAAATACAGACTGCCTGGGCCTTCTGATATTCCTCGCATCATAGCTGGTGTGGAACCCGCTCTCAGAGGCCTTAACCACCAAGACACCCATAGGATCAGGCATTTTGTCACCTCCACCCTTCAACGACCCTACAATATCCCTAAACCGTCCCTAGCCATGAATAGGGTTATCTCCCGTCTTAAACGCAATAGAGACATAGTCATAACAAAATCCGACAAAGGCTCACAGACCGTAATTCTCAACACTACCGTTTACAAGCAAAAAATGCAAAACGTTCTCGACCAACACTCCATTTTTTCTGCCATCACTGAACAGGAACATAAAACATCCGTTAAGAATTTCCGTTTACTATTGTTAAGATTAAAAAGGTCCCAGCAGATCACTAAAGAGCAATATAACGACTTCACAGCTAACCTCGCCCAAATAGCCTACATTTACGGCCTTCCAAAAATCCACAAGCCCGATGTTCCCCTCCGACCAATCATATCTTACCATCTCTCTCCGGCATATACCCTGTCAAAATTTTTGTCCAACTTCTTGACCCCCCTTCTACAGTCTCCCCCATGGGAATATACCATTGCAAACTCCCCCTCGTTTGTGTCCTATATCACCAGCCTCACACCTCCCCCCAGGTCCATAATGGTTTCTTTCGATGTAACGTCTCTATATCTCTCACTTGCCCACCCCTTGATCATTAATAGTTTACGCACTTTCCTCGAAAATGCCCCCCTGTTAGACACCCTCACCGCGGAGACGGTTGTCGAGCTCACTTCCATATGCCTAGGCATGTCCACCTTCACATTTGATACCCAGTTTTTCAAGCAGACCAAGGGCTCCCCCATGGGTAGCCCCCTCTCAACCGTGGTGGCTGAGGTTGTCATGAGGTCACTGGACCAATGGATCACTTCACGCCATTCTTCAGACATCTTTCTCTGGAGGCGGTACATCGATGATACCTTTTGCCTGGTAAGTGAGGTATCTGCCTCTCACATCCTATCTGACCTCAACTCCTTCCACCCAGACATAGCCTTCACCCATGAAACAGAAAATCACTCAGTCCTACCTTTCCTAGATACACTAGTCATACGCACCACCAGCAGTTTCCATACCACAGTATACTATAAAAACAACACACCCCCACACCACACAAACTTCCGGTCACATTGCCCAACACCACACAAAATCAATACAGTTAGAGCTCTCACTAAACGTATCTTTACTCATTGTTCCCTCCCGTTATTCCAAACAATAGAAAAGGCTAAAATATTTTCATATTTATCCAAATCCGGCTACCCGACCCCCTTCATTCTTAAACACATGCATGACCCTCACCACAACAGTGCTCCAGCTATACACAGAAATATTTGCTCCCTTCCTTTTTGCCCCCAGTCCATCACCATAGCCAGGTTTTTAAGGCAACACGGCATTACAACATACTTCCAGAACCCACCTAACATCGCCACACTAATCCGACACCCCATTACCAGATCTTCCCTTCATGCGAGTGCTCTCCGTTCTGGTGGTGCTGTCTATTCCGTCTCTTGCGACCAATGCAATGCCACTTATGTCGGGGAGACGGGTAGATCCGTCGCCATCAGAATGGTTGAGCATTCCAGAAACATCTCTAATAAAAACCTAAATTCCCCTATTTACAGTCATTCTATGCAAACCGGTCATACATTCAATCTAACAAAGCCATCCATTCTATACAACAATATCAATAATAAGTACCAAAGACTTTTACTAGAGGCATTTGTGTCAATAAAAACAAACAGCATCAACAGGCATATAGATATACCAGAACAATACCATATGTTATGTGAATAGCCATAGGTTGCATTTACCTGCCCTTGATTAACACCATTCATAGTGCATATGTACTTAGTCCAGATTTATTAGCATTTAATCCCTATAATCTTTTTAGCATATTTGGTTCTTATTTTTATCTTTAAATACTTTTATCTTTTGCAGTTATGTAAATTTTCTTTTCAGCTTTGTGTATATATGGATCCTCAGCGCGTTTATTACTCTTACCTGATGAAGGACGATATGTCCGAAAGCTTGTGTGCATGCTAATAAAAGAAGCTCCTCTTCCCACTTTGTAAACTCGTTACTGGGATTCTTTTATAAGACGGTTTAGTTGGTGTGTAATATATTAACTCATTAGTTCATATTTGTTATCTAATTATTTTGAACAGAATTTGTGATGATAATTGTGTGTATATATGGTGTTTGTGTTGATAGAGAGGTTTAAGTTGTTGTTTTACGATAACTCTATTTGTTTCTCACGTTTCAAATAAAAAGCTCATCTAAAATCAGGATATGTCTTTTTTTATATATATATAAATAATGATCTGCTTGAGTCTTGATCTGCAGAATGGGTCAATGATTAAAAGTTATTTCACTAAATTTTGCTAACAATGGGGAATAGAAATGGTAAAAAAGCATAAGGATAGAAGTTTGTACTGAATGAACAAACTCAAGAACGATGTTCAGTTGAAAGTTGGGGCATTAGGTACTGCAGTACAAGGTACTGTAGTATTAGGTACTATATAGTACACACGAGTACTCCAGTACTCCAGAGTACAAGTACAATTACCTGGGATTAGAATTCAGGACATCGCTACAGAAATGATAATAACTTCCGGTACATTTCCTATAATTACTTCTGTGGTCTTGCCAATCTGGAGTGGCGGCTCACTTTCTCTTCTGGATTTTCTCTCTACCTTGGAAACTGTAAATCTGATAATGTTCATAATACCTAAACACGATCACAATCTTGTAGAACGACATTTGAAAATTATCCCGCATGTGTTTCTTTTGAACGAAAAATCGAAATTTATTTAAAGGAGAAATAACAATTATTTCTAACTTTGAGAAATAGGTTAGAAATAATTGTTATTTCTCCTTTAAATAAATTTCGATTTTTCGTTCAAAAGAAACACATGCGGGATAATTTTCAAATGTCGTTCTACAATCATAAGCCGTATTTATATTGTATTATAAACAATTACAATATTGTCGCAATTTATTGGTTTAGATACTTGGCGAATAAAGATAGTAGATCACGAATAGTAATATCGTAAAAGTAATTTATTATATTCCAAAGAGATAGAGAAAAGAAGAAGAAGGTAATGTTTTTATAAAGTTATTGGATTAATGTGATCATATGATTTCAAAATAAGAAAGAGGTAACCCTATACATAGGTCGGTAAACTGCGGCTCGTGAGCCACATGCGGCTCTTTGAATGTGAAGATACGGCTCTTTATATAGTTCCATACGTAAATATTATTTATGCGACTGGGCAACTCTGTGCTTCACTTTCATCAATAATTGACAATATGACCCAGAATAAGTATATTGCTACGGCGTTTTATGGTTTTCACAAGTCCATATCTCAGAAGAAGGCCAAGTGACACTCACTCCTCACTTTCTTACTGCTACTCTTTTTGTTTTGTTTTTCTTGCTTCCCTCTTTCTCTTTCTTGTTTTTTTTTTTCTTCTTTTTCTTCTGTCTATATCGTTGTTTCCTTTGTCTCACTGCTTTGTTCTTATGCATACCTCTGGTGAATCCTGTATAGGGTCAGTGACCCTAAATAAAGGCTTTTTGTTGTTGTTATTTATGCGAGTACTATTTATTCTTGGCAAGTTCTATTCCTGTTACAAAATAAACTATATTAGCTACCATTCAAAAAAAGAGAAACCTAGTTTATGTTATTTACAATAAATAATATGAACAGGTTCTTCTTACAAAAAAAGTGTACAATGCGGGATTCAATCACGGTTCATGACTGTCGGAAACGGATGGTTTATACCTCTGGCCACCGACGATTTTATAAATTGTTGGCAAGAAATAATTTTGTGGCTCTTTGAAATTTTTGAAATTTTGTAAATTGTAATTATATGGACTCTCTTCCGACTCAAAAGTTTGCCGATCCCTGTCTTAGACCATTTACTCTCATGTATGGAAGTCCACAACTGGTACCACAACTAATCCTAAACAAGATACATAGTATAATACACTGCGGTCTGTGAATGTAAAACGACACTTGAAGCTACACCGCATGAGTTTCTTTTAAACGAAAAATCAAAATTTTATTTCAAGGTGAAATATCGACATTTCTATCCTTTTTGGATGAGGTATGAAAGGGTGAATTATGAAGAGTAATGACATAGTCTCCATGACATTGTGTAATGATACAAAGGATAATAATAAAAAATACTTTTATGAGATTTGAAAGCGGAGTTAGAATCTTCCTAACATCTACAAAAAGGAGGAGGCAACCCCAGACTCTCATGTATGGAAGTCCAAGACTTGTACCACAACTAATCCTAAACAAGATACATGTGTCTCCATGACATTGTGTAATGATACAAGATATAATAATAAAAAATACTTTTCTGAGATTTGAAAGCGGAGTTAGGATCTTCCTAACATGCACCATCTGTAAAAAGGAGGAGACAATACCAGACCATCTACTCTCATGTATGGGAGTCACGACTTGTACCACAACTAAACAAGATACATAGTCTCCATGACATTGTGTAATTGACACAAGAGATAATAATAAAAAATACTTTTATGAGAGATTTGAAAGCAGAGTTAGGATCTTCTTAACATCTACAAAAAGGAGGAGACAACCCCATATCATCTACTCTTATGTATGAAAGTCACCAAGCAAGACTTGTACCACAACTAAACAATATACATGTGTCTCTATGACATTGTGTAATGACACAAGATATAATAATAAAAAATACTTTTATGAAATTTGAAAGCGGAGTTATGAACTTCCTAACATCTACAAAAAGGAGGAGACAACCCCAGACTCTCATGTATGGAAGTCCACGACTTGTACCACAACTAAAAAAGATACATGTGTTTCCATGACATTGTGTAATGATACAAGAGATAATAATATAAAAAAAATACTTTTATGAGATTTGAAAGCAGAGTTAGGATCTTCCTAACATCTACAAAAAGGAGGAGACAACCCCAGACTCTCATGTATGGAAGTCCACGACTTGTACCACAACTAAACAAGATACATGTGTTTCCATGACATTGTGTAATGATACAAAGGATAATAATAAAAAATACTTTTGAGATTTGAAAGCGGAGTTAGGATCTTCCTAACATCTACAAAAAGGAGGAGGCAACCCCAGACTCTCATGTATGGAAGTCCAAGACTTGTACCACAACTAATCCTAAACAAGATACATGTGTCTCCATGACATTGTGTAATGATACAAGAGATAATAATAAAAAATACTTTTATGAGATTTGAAGGTGGAGTTAGAATCTTCCCAACATACACCATCTGTAAAAAGGAGGAGACAATACCATTTACTTTCATGTATGGAAGTCCACGACTTGTACCACAACTAATCCTAAACAAGATACATAGTCTCCATGACATTGTGTAATATACAAGAGATAATAATAAAAAATACTATTATGAGATTTGAAAGCGGAGTTAGGATCTTCCTAACATCTACAAAAAGGAGGAGACAACCCCATATCATCTACTCTTATGTATGAAAGTCACCAAGCAAGACTTGTACCACAACTAAACAATATACATGTGTCTCTATGACATTGTGTAATGACACAAGATATAATAATAAAAAATACTTTTATGAAATTTGAAAGCGGAGTTATGAACTTCCTAACATCTACAAAAAGGAGGAGACAACCCCAGACTCTCATGTATGGAAGTCCACGACTGGTACCACAACTAATCCTAAACAAGATACATGTGTCTCCATGACATTGTGTAATGATACAAAGGATAATAATAAAAAATACTTTTATGAGATTTGAAGGCATAGTTAGAATCTTCCCAACATACACCATCTACAAAAAGGAGGAGACAATACCAGGCCATCTACTCTCATGTATGGGAGTCCACGACTTGTACCACAACTAATCCTAAACAAGATACATAGTATCATTGACATTGTGTAATTGACACAATGGATAATAATAAAAGAGATTTTAAAATAGGTATAATTATATATTTATTAAAATTAAAATAAAATACGAATAATATATACAATTGTATTTAAAAATTGGGCTAAAATAATTCTTTTTTTTTTTTTTTTACTGGAAAAAGGCACCGTACACAAGTCGTCTGATTTAGTGGTGTTGCCAGATCAAGACACTAAAATAAATAGTTACTTTATTTATAATTTTTACTATAATAAGTAATTTTTGTAACAATATTGTAAAATGCAATACAATATAATGCGACTTATGATTGTATAACGATATTTAAAAATTATCCCGCATGTGTTTCTTTTGAACGAAAAATCGAAATTTATTTTACCCTTTTATTTTTCCGTTTATCATTACTCTTCACAATTCATCCTTTCATACTTCATCCCTAAGGTTAGAAATAATCGTTATTTCTCCTCAAAAATAAATTTCGATTTTTCGTTCAAAAGAAACACATGCGGGATAATTTTCAAATGTCGTTTTACAATAATTTAAAATATATAGAGAAAAATAACTTAGATTATAGGTACATTTTTTTAATGTAATAAGATCTACCTAGAAATACAGTCACGTTAGTACATAGTGTTGTCTTAAAAAGTCTGTTAATCCTTTTTAGAAGCCGAAAAATCATTATAATTATTCTATTAATAATAAAGAACATAACAGAATATCAATATGAAAAGAAAGAAGAAAATTAAAACCATGTGAAATAAATACTGTTTTCCAAATGGTGTATAGAGTTTGGAAACGTATAAATTAGAACTATACTGACAAAGAGAGAAGCATTCGACTGAAATATATTTAAAATTTTGGTATTTAACATTTTCCTACAGATCCCCGTCTAGGTGCGTCCTTTTACTTACCTTACATTTAATAGATGGTCATTGGACTACAAAATATTTCCCGCCCCTGGACACTTTTATTTTTCCGTTCGCCATTACTCTTCATATTTTCACCCTTTCATACGTCATCCAATCATATATAGACCATTACTCTTCATATATTCAACCTTTTCATACGTCATCACAAAAAAAAAAAAAAAAGAAACTTAGGCGGTGAAACTTTAAGTATTGCTTTATATTTTTAATAGCTTTTTTTTTTTAAAGCTAAAGGGTGGGGGTCGGTGGAAGGATGGTCTAAACCGTTGGTTTACGACCGCTACGACCCGAATTCAATTCCCGCATTGGGCACTTTTTTTCTGATTAAAAAAAAAATGCTCCAATGGCCCCCGATTCTTGCAAAAGTCTAACCCCACCAGCGAGTGCAAGTAACCAAACGGGGCTCTGGCACATTTGTAAGTGCAAAGTCGAACTGCTTTTCACATGTGTAGACATGTGGTGCACTTACAGTAAAAGCAGTCGCCTTCTACCCACCATGTGCCACGTGTACTAGGGATAAGGCAAAAAAAAAAGCTAAAGGTGTTTTTAAATATAGTTAACACATTTTGAACATCTCTCACACATCTATAGTTCCACAAGCAACAACAACACACACAACAAAAACACAACAGACACAACAACAACAACAGAACAACAAACAACACAACAAATAATATACATCTTGATGTTTATACATATATAGTATCGGTATTATTCGTATTCTAATTGGCTGGTTAAAGTCACGTGGCAGTGAAATAATTGCCTCTGATTGGCTGATTAAGGTCACGTGGCAGTTTTATTAACATAATATTAAGTTCAGTATTTATATTTTACTACACAGATAATTTATTTCAATAACTCTATAGTATTTTATAAGTTTTTTTAAACAGTTTTTGGGATTTTATAAAAAGATCGTGTCGTCCTGAAAATGTTCTATGTGTGTAAAAAGACTGTTATAGCTCTATATTTAAGATAAAACTTTAATAAGGCTTAGAGCTAGCTTTCCTTCTCGACCTGTTTGTTGAATGCTTTAGTTTAACCCAACTAGGGTTGGCAATGTACGCCTACATACTTTACATAAACACTCATGGACAAAATGGTCTTTTTTTTTTAAGGAGACAGAGACCATTTTGTCCACACTTAGTTACCTCGTTTGTCTTCACAATAAAGGTGACTATGTATCAAATAACTTTCAGAATTATCTATGGCCAAAATATAGATGGAAATTTTGCCGGGAGGATATAGATCTATAAAAATAAAGGGCGCCTCTCCCGTCAAAATAGACGTTAAAATAAAACATCATCTATTGACCGTCTCCGCAATCTAGCAGTCTCGGGTCGGTGACAAAGCCACAACACCAGTTTTTTGTGTTGTGTGTGTGGGTGATTATATCAATGAAAAGAAAAAATATTTTCTTAATTTTTTTTATGAAACAAAACCTACTTTACGAGGGGCAAACTGGCTTTGTTAATGAACAATATTTTCTAAGGATTTTTTGTTTACCGTAGAATTAGAGAGGCAAAAGGACATAATCTTTCTGACAAGTTCCTCAAGGACTTCGTGCCAAGGCTGATAGAAGAACAAAGCCACGTGGACGTTTGCTCTGTGACTCAACAACCGGTGTTGCCGTCAGGATGGTTACTGGAGGTTTCGATATTTGAATGGCACAAGATTGATGTAGTGTGATGATTCAGCGGATGTTTGGTGTAATTCACAGATTGATGTTTTGTTATGATAATTGGTGAATGTTTATGTATGGTTAATTCACCGATTGATGTTTTGTTATGATTGATTTTGTTTTGATAACTTGAATATGTTTATGTATGGACAATTCACAGATTAAAATGTTTTTTTTTTTATGATAACTTGAATATTTATGTATTTATAATTCACAGATTGATGTTTTGTTATGACTGTTTTTGTATTATGATATCTTGAAAGTCTGTGTGTTGTATTGATAATACACAAATTGATGTTTTGTTATGATTTTTTTATGTTATAATATCTTTAATGTTTTACGATGGATAATTCACAGATTGATGTTTTGCTATGATTCACTGAATGTCTGATGCAAGTCTGCCAAATTACACAAATCTCGATATTTTTCGTTGATTCCTTCAATGTTTTATTCTTAACAACTCATACCGTTTGATATTTTGTGATGAATTCCAGGATTATATTTGATGATCGACTAAATCTGCAGATTAAGCATTGCCCGAAAACCTTGATTTTGTTCTTTTTGAAGTCTATAATATCTCGAGATGAATTCTCGATATGTGATCTTAAGGTTCAATGCATATCTAACCCTTAGACTTATGATCGATATGAAATCTTGAATGCATTTCTCAAAAGATTTGTTGACTTGGGATTATGCTCTATGTTTACCTAAATTCCTTATTGTTATTTCTGGTCTTGAGTTTATTTCCCATAATTATTGAGGGATTAACTCCGCCTTTGCCGGTCCCAAGCCCGGATGAAAAAGGAGGAGGGGGAGCAGTAACAAGCTCGATAAAAAACCTGGGCTCACCTGGCCCGGCTGATAGTACCCTGTAAGGGCTCCTAATCCAGGTATGCAGGATGAGCAGCGTTTGTACTCCATGTTAGGAGTGGCTGCACATGGTGTCTGTTCCTCATGTCAGAGGCGGCCATTTCTTTTGGTGCTAAGTCGGCCTGCCACTGAGTAGTGCTCCCAGCCATGATGACAAAGGCAGACACATTCTACTTCACCCAGTGTGGAGATAAGAAGAAGAAGATTGATGGATTTATTGATATTTGTCTTGATGTGTGTGTATTGGGTGTATTACCTGAATTTTGTTAACATAACCTGAGTTTGACCCTTGGTCTGATAGCTTAAAGCGGTTTTCTTAATTCTTAAATTTAAAGATACTTCGGCCAGTATAAATCTTTTTAATAATGTTTTGATTATAACTTAATCCCCAGTTAAATACTTAGTTTAATGCTTAGGATGGTTTCCTGGAATATTTTTCAACCTAACCTGATATTTTTGATACTCCATCGCCCTGAGTTAGTTTTACTAAGTATTAGTGTATGTCTTGAAGTTGATGCTTGGTATATTTGTCCCAATTTTAAAGTTTTAAATATTTTGATGTCTTCAATCTCTTAAGTTTCTATATCTGTATGCTATAGTGTAGTTCATAGCTTGTGACTGTTTCTGACACAACTCTTGTTTTGTAGCAGATTTACTGATCTGAAACTGAATCATTTGCATAGCGAATATAAAATTTATTACAAAAAAACATTAGTAAATTAAATTGTCATCTATAGTTAAAATTTTTACACAAATAAATTTACTGGCAATGCGTTTCTTTTAAATATCATAAAATATTATCTCTACAGACCTTACTGCAATGAAGTGAGTTATTGAATTTTCGTTGATTCCTTCAATGTTTTATTCTGAAAAACTCACAGTTTGATATTTTGTGATGAATTACAGGATTTTCTTTGATGTTCGACTGATTCCGCAGGTTTAGCATTGCCCGAAAACCTTGATTTGGTTCTTTTTGAAGGTTATAATCTCTCGTGATGAAATCTCGATATGATATCTTAAGGTTCAATACATATCTAACCCATAGATTTATGATTGATATGAGATCTTTAATGCACATTCCTTGAAAGATTTATTGACTTGGGATTATGCTCTATGTTTACCCAGACCCCTTTTGTTATTCCTGGTCTTGAGTTTATTTTCCTTATTATATTGAGGGATTTATTGATATTTGTTTTAATGTGTGTGTATTACAGTTGCCTGTTGAAGGACGTCAAAGTACGAAAGCTTACCGAATTTACAGCATTAATAAAAGAAACACGTCACCGTAAACTTTTGTTCTTTCTTCAAGATGATGTCAGGCGATTCCTTTTCTTGTAATCACAACTATTATTTTGTAGCAGATTTACTGATCTGAAACTAAGTAATTTGCATAGCGAATATATAAAATTTATTAGAAAATAACATTACCTTTTTTGCATATGTATACCTTTCATAATTAACCTGAATACATATGCAAACATATGATTATGATCGTTGATATATATATATATATATTACATACATTGTATTATATAATTTGACCAAGAATCCAATTGTTTTGTTTCTTTCTAAGCCTAATTATTTTTCTCTTTCATCTAGATGTGTCACTCCAATGACACGACACTTTCTGTGACAAAGGACAGTGACTCCAATAAGGAAACCTAAAGTTATCTTTTAAATTGGCGAATCTTTCTTTGTGCACGCAATCGATTGGTTATCATAATTAGACATTTCTTGGCAAGGTAAAACTTCCTTTGTCGTTGTGCATCTTGGAGTTTAAACAGTAAGTTACATTGTGAGGGTTTGTAATAGTTTAGAAGACAGAACAATTCCTAACTATTTATATTAGAAAGTTCTTGGCGAGGTAAAACTTCCTTTGTCGTTGTGCATCTTGGAGTTTAAACAGTAAGTTACAATGTGAGGGTTTGTAATAGTTTAGAAGACAGAACAATTCCTAACTATTTATATTAGAAAGTTCTTGGCGAGGTAAAACTTCCTTTGTCGTTGTGCATCTTGGAGTTTAAACAGTAAGTTACAATGTGAGGGTTTGTAATAGTTTAGAAGACAGGACAATCTCCCTAACTATTTATATTAGATAGTTCTTGGCGAGGTAAAACTTCCTTTGTCGTTGTGCATCTTGAAGTTTAAACAGTAAGTTACAATGTGGGGGTTTGTAATAGTTTAGAAAACAGAACAATTCCCCTAACTATTTATATTAGATAGTTCTTGGCGAGGTAAAACTTCCTTTGTCATTGTGCATCTTGAAGTTTAAACAGTAAGTTACAATGTGAGGGTTTGTAATTGTTTTGAAAACAGAACAATCCCTAAAATTGTTATATTTCAGATCAAGCTATATTGCTCTTTTATAAACTTTTGGAAAAAGAAGTTTTGATCATCCAAATATCTTGCAATAAAAACGCAGATTTTATCTTTCGATCATAGATGTGCCGTTTTTTTATTTGAATGGTTGTTATTGTGTCCAATAAAGAGCCTCAGATGTCTCCATGCATCTCTATCACAGCTGCAGCAATGTCCACTCTCTTGGGTGTGTAAAGCTGCTTCTCTGGGTCTAGATTTGAATGGTGAATCATATGTATTGCGATATTTTTCGAAAAAGATATTTTCTTCCATACTTTTGTTTCTTCAATTCTGTATATATTCAAGTGAAGGAAGATGTAAGCTTGTACGAACGTCCTCTTGTAGAAGTAACTCTTCTCCTCGAATTTTGTTTCTTCTATGATATAGCGATATTAAGAAAATGGCTGGAATTGTTTACTTTGTAAGGATCTCATGGATGATAATTTGGTTCACTATTTCTTCCAATGCCCTCTCTTAACAGAAAAACGTACTGAAATTTTCCCAAGCCCTAACTTTGGTCAATTTAGATGCCATCGCATATGTAAATTTCTCTCTTCAGCTCTGGATGATGAATTACTGATTTTTAGATACTTTAAGTTCTGCACAGAAGCTGGGCGCATGAGAAAGAATACAGGGCAAAGGATACTGGAGGATGACCTATCTGTAAATAAGTAACTGAATGTGAGACAAACTTTATTTTGTTGTAAATATTTCCTCTTCCCTCTCCTCTTGTTGATGTGTAAATACGGCGAATCCTATATGGGGCGGAATGCCCTAAATAAAGGCTTTTGTTGTTGTTGTTGATATAGCGTTATTCATCACCATGAAAATGGTAACGCAGAAACTGTCTTAAGATTGTGATAATTGTTAAATCGGGGGTCATTAAATCGAAGTGTAACTGCATTCGAAAATTATGGTTTTTTCTTTGAAAGACGTGTATCAATAGCAACATAAATTTTCATTTTCAAAAGAGGTGTTATAAAAATTAATTTATTTATTTTTCGTTCTGTTTCCTTTACCATAAATACAAGGCCTATGGCAATACGCCATTACAAAGTTGTAATGTTTATCCTAATATGGTAAAAAAAAATTCTGAAATATTTTCGCAAAGAATTGAAACTCTTATCTTTTTGAGTCAAAAGGCGATCCATTAATTAAGATTATATAAAAGGGCGTACCTGGATCTGTAAAGAAAAAAAACAAACATTTTTTTTTTCTTAAATTGGTAAATTAAATTCACTGTGCAATAAATTGATAAAGAGGGAGCAATCTCTTGAAATATTTTAAGAAAAAATTGTTTGTTTTTTTTCTTTACAGATCCAGGTACGCCCTTTTATATGAATCTTATCT
This sequence comes from Cordylochernes scorpioides, assembly GCA_030710605.1. Taxonomy (NCBI): domain Eukaryota; kingdom Metazoa; phylum Arthropoda; class Arachnida; order Pseudoscorpiones; family Chernetidae; genus Cordylochernes; species Cordylochernes scorpioides. The sequence continues at coordinate 13,639,546 of CP092866.1, read as the reverse complement.
TTTTATCTCGTATTGTTAGAGTACAACCACGCTAATGATAGACAACAATCCGAAACACGTACTTATTTGGTTTTTCTTGATTTGGTAATAAAATAACTGCATATCTGAGATAGTTTCTATTTGTTTCACTTTTTATATCCGTTTTCGAAGATAGTTCCTCGTTTTTAAAACTATTGGCATTCCAAGAAAGCTAAAATATATTCATTACGTATTTTTCTTTTAGGAAGATCATATGCGTAGCTATATTTATTTACACTCATGGACAAAACTTAAGGAAGTTGTACCTTTTAGCATGTATATCGGGATTCAGACAATAATTTTGAAAGATATTACAGTGATCTTTATTGAAGACATACAAGATAACCAAGTGTGAACAAAATCGCCTCTGTCTCCTTCAAAAAAAAAAACTTAAGGAAGTTGTACCTTTTAGCATGTATATCGGGATTCAGACAATAACTCTGAAAGATATTACAGTGATCTTTATTGAAGACACACGAGATAACCAAGTGTGAACAAAATCGCCTCTGTCTCCTTCAAAAAAAAAAACTTAAGGAAGTTGTACCTTTTAGCATGTATATCGGGATTCAGACAATAACTCTGAAAGATATTACAGTGATCTTTATTGAAGACACACGAGATAACCAAGTGTGAACAAAATCGCCTCTGTCTCCTTCAAAAAAAAAAAATAATAAGGAAGTTGTACCTTTTAGCATGTATATCGGGATTCAGACAATAACTCTGAAAGATATTACAGTGATCTTTATTGAAGACACACGAGATAACCAAGTGTGAACAAAATCGCCTCTGTCTCCTTCAAAAAATGTATAAACATATTGCCACGTGGAAAATGATGCAAAAAAACTTCAGGATGACACAGCAATTTAAGGCAAGAACAAACTATGAATGATAAACAAAAGATAAGCAATTAGGGAAGTTTACAGAGTAGCAAAATATATACATAAAAATGATACTCTGTTAATAAAATAATAAATAATTTGCTACAATATATATAGTTAACCGCGACATCAAAAACTTTCCATTTCTTAAAGTTTACCCTATTTTCACTTTTTGTATATATTTACATTGATAAAGTATAATAAGCTAGGAATTAGAGTTAAAAACAAATAAATGAAAAATTCTAAGAATATTAGTACAAACTAAATTTGTATTTTTGTATGTATGAGGGCCAACAGCCCGAAACGCGTCCGTGGTTAGCATTTTTTTTTATTAATCAAGAATGGGTATTTGGCCAATTCTGGAATAATTAAAAATCAACGAGAATAGTTGATATTTATTCCGATAGATGGTGCAAACCATCAGAAACTTTCAGTTGCACGATAAGGAGATGCTTTTTTCATAAAATATGTATGTCTATATATATATAAATGAATGTTTGTATGTTTGTTTGTTTGTTTGTATGTCCGGTATACAAATTCGCAGTAGTTAACTAATTCAAACCAAAATTTCCATACATAGGTAATAAAATACGGGGAAGACGATAGGCTATTTTAAAAAATATATAAATCAATTATTAAAACTATATATTCAAATTATTCTACTTAGCTCACGAACAGCGCCCTCTATCAAAGATTAGATTAAATTATGCTGATGCAAACAAATAGATAATGCAAATAACAATCAATTATTTTAAAAAATCTTATCTAAATATATATCACTCGGGTAGATATGCACACGGGTCAATCCCGGGGCGAAGCCCGGATCACCCGTCTAGTATGTTATATAGGAGAAATATAAAGAGAGAAGATATTTACGAACAGATAACTTCTAGAAAATTCCATTAAAATGTGAAAAAAAGACATTATGTATAAAGGATTGTTTTTTACCATCAGGAAATTCCGTCTTTATGTGGCTGGTTGCCAATTATACTTAGATGGAAAACTTTGGAAAATGTTTTAATTCTTTTTGAATTACGCTCATGGTCAAATCTTAAGGAAGTGAAAAGCCTTTAATATCGCCGTTGCTGTTTTTTTTTTTTTTTTTTTTTGAAGGAGACAGTGACAATTTTGTTCACATTTGGTTATCTCATATGTCTTCAATAAAAGTCACTATAATATCTTTCAGACAATAACTCTGAAAGATATTTGCAACTTCCTTTAGTTCTTTATCTTTGCTTGAATCTAATGTTGTCTGTTTTGGGGCCAGGATTTGGTTCAATACCTGAGAAGTAACATTAAAATAATACATCGACGGGTTCCTTTTCCTCAGCATGAACAAACGATATAACCTCCTTGGAGTTATTTTCATAACAGACAAAAGTTTTCAAAATTCGAAACTATTATAGACGCGTATAATTCTTTTTTAAAACAAACAATTTCTACTGTCCTTACTGCAATGGAAAAAAATAATAGGAAGGCCTGACTTATCAGTGGTGAACCCTCCCAGCGGTTTCGCCAGTTTAATCTACCATACCGCTGTTATATTGCATTTTTCGAACTTCCTTTTATAGTGATACTGATGCTAAACTCTTGGAATGGGTATTTTAGAAGAACTATGGACATAAGCTTTGAGGACAGAAGAATTACATACATTTATAAATATATAACATGCTTCGAGCAATCGCTCTTCCGCAAATATCTAATTGTATCAAATAGTTTCGAATTTTGATAACAGATGGCGCACAAATGCTTCATAAGACAAAAGTTTTACAGCAAGGGTTGACATACTTAGTAATCACAGCAGTTTCTCTCGCACAAAAATGAAGATATAAATATAGAAATAAATAAAATAAACTTTACAATCTTTGTAGAGAATATATCAATTATAAACCAACGATAAGATACTCATAAGAAGGTATAATCCAAGTAGAAGCACAAAAAAAGTTATAAGTTTAAAATATTTACTTATCGGGAGCCGAAGAATTTCACGTCCGAGCGGAGAATCCAATTTTTGAAATACACTCATGGACAAAACTTAATGAAGTTTCATATTTTTAGTCGCCGGTCGTATGTTTTTTTTTTTTTTTTTTAAGTAGACAGAGGCAATTTTGTTCACACTTGGTTATCTCGTGTGTCTTCAAAAAAGGTCACTGTAATATCTTTCAGAGTTATTGTCCCGATATACAAGCTAAAAGGTACAACTTCCTTAAGTTTTGTACATAAGTGTATATTTGAGCAGAAAAAAAAAAGGAAAAATTCCGAAAGCTTTTCATCATATAAAAAAAATAATAATAAATAATGTGTGTATGTCTTAAATATTTCTTTTCTAATGTTAATTATAAATATGCTAATCTTGAATTTATTTACAAATAAATTTTTCAAACATTTCTGTTTTAAACCACATAACCTCTTAATTTCGATTTAAATATTAAAAAATAAGGAATATTTTATTTTATTTTAGCACAAAAGCACGCAATATCCTTGTTAGGGCTATGTATGCCAAAATATTTAAATTCACAGCATATTTGCATATAACCAAAATCTAATCGTTAGAAAAATACAAATAAAAAGGAAAAACTAGAAATATATTTACAGAACTTAATAAATTACAGTAAAAGCAGTCGCCTACTTCAACCCACCATGATTATCATGGCCTGTACCACGTGTACTAGGGATAAGCAAAATTAATTTTAATTAGAAGATTGAATTTCTTTGTTTACAACAATCCCGTACAATTCTATAATGTCAATGTTCTCTTATCGTCTGTGAAATATTGAACATTTCAAACAGCCGATGTATGCTGTAAGATACTGTAATATGATAAAGTACAGTTTGGATTATAGATTATATATACAAGAAAATCTAATCCAAATAAATCAATAGTGTGTGATTGATTATTTGGATTATGTCTTATTATCTTGTGGATAATGTAATATATGTAAAACTAAATTCATTGAATAGAATTTAGATGGAAAATTTGCCGGGAGGAAATTAATCCATAGAAGCAATGGGCGCTTCTATAGAATAGAATATATTCGGCAACAATGTATATAACCGAATGTAAACAATCATAATTAAGAATTATTTACAAAAACTATAAATGTAACACATCATAAGTATTTAAATATATAAATAAATTATTAAGTTATTTTTGTTAATTATTTAAAACAAATAATATTGCAGATACTCAGCAAAACCATAGAAACAGCTTAGATATCCAACGTATTGAATCCTGTCAAAAATGTCTTTAAAATTCTGTGATCTGTTGTAAATTGTGTATTTTTAAACAGACGAAAGCTTAGAAACTATTATAGACGCGTAAGATTCTTTTTGAAATTAAACAATTTCTACTACCCTTACTGTAATGTAAAAATTAATGCATCATAAGACGAAAACTTATAGTTTAGAAGAGTAGAGATTACAACAATTCAAATAATTTTTAAATGTTTTCTCGATATAAAACGAATCTTTTATCCTTCCATATACCATAAAAAATTAAGAAAAATTTACTAGAAAATATTTATAGCTAATGATTCTCAAGAAACAGAAGACAAGCCATCGCAAGCCAGGTCAAGTGAAAGTTTCATGCCCTTGCCTTGACCTCTAAACCTGTTGGCAATTGCACGCCACAATCTGGCAACGTTGGGTTGACCTGTGACGTCATTTCCGGTCCTCGTGACGTCAGGACAGACGACTTTTTTTTTTAAAGGTAATTTTCCAGAATAAGATTAGGCTTAGAGATATCTGAACGCTATCGTTTAAATTCCTATGTAAGCTGTAGGATATGGGGATTAAATTAGAACATCAAATATGAAACATTTTTATAAATAGATTCAGTATAAAAGAAGAAGATCCATTGAATATGGTTCTTGAAAATAAAGATACTTCGGCTAGTAAATATTTTTATTACCTCGACGTTTCGACAAAAATCTTTTGTCCTCGTCAGGAGCAAACAAAAATAATTTTTTTTTTTTTTTTTACTCGTGCTTTAGATGTTGTACAAAATTTGAAAATACCGCATGAGAACGCCATCGCAGCCTTAGTATAATTTTTAACACTTTGCCAAATGTTTTAATTTTTGTTCGCTCCTGACGAGGACAAAAGATTTTTGTCGAAACGTCGAGATAATGAAAAGATTTACTGGCAGAAGTATCTTTAATTTGAAGAACTATGAATGCCGGCCAGGCAGCCTCTATCTTTGCCATTGAATATATTTATATAAAAAAGAGCGAAACTTGATCTGTGAAAGAAATGTAACAATTTTTAATTTAAATCTAAATTTATATCCAATACGAAAATCCTAAACCTCATCAATAAATAAAATAGAAAATAATAAAATCCCCTTAAACATTTCACCAGAGTTGTCGAATTAGCGCGCAGTTCATTTTTCTATTTTATTTTCCTTATTTGTTTTCCACACCTGACAGCTTTCAATTTTGAAATACTCACACAGAAACTTACTGAGTAACTATTTAAAAATAGCCTGGGATCACTGCAATCTCTCCTTTTGGAGAATTACAAAACGAAGCAGACAAACTTGTTCCATACAGAGAAATATAGTCTGTCCTAAAAGCTTATATTCATAGTTTGCTTGAAAACCATTTCTAAGATTCCATCCTTCAGTGTAGCATATATAAGCAGAATAATCCAATACAGTATTAGAGCTCTAAGAAGCGGTCTGGTGGATTAAATTGGTGAAACCGCTGGGAGGGTTCACCACTGGAAAATATCAAGTTGCTGACATTATGACCAAAGGGCTCCCTAAGCCGCGTTTTCAAATGCTGAGATATATACTGGGTATGAGGGACATTTGAAATCTGATTAAGGGGAAGTATTGAAGATATTAATCTGTGATTTTAAATGTTTCTTTTTGACAGTAAGTCGCAGTAAGGACAGTAGAACTTTGTTTTATGTGAAAAGCAACATTGATGTTTTAATGTTTTCCTCTCTTAAATATAGATGGGGAGGTAGTTGCTTTATAATTAAAGTCTCGAGATATCGTTCAACCAGCACGTATCATCCACCTTGCACGTATTTATTCAAAAAATTGTTTTTCACACATACACAAATATTGTTTAATTAAAAAGACATATATTGGATCAAAATATAATTTATTTTACCAATATTTCAATTGGCTGAACGCCAACCTTTATCAAGGTGTTATAACATTTTAAACACACATTTTAAACGTAAATATTTTTGATCCAATATATGCCTTTTTAATTAAAGATTTATTTATGGATTGCTCTATTTTCAAACCAAATATATATAAATAAATTTAAAATATGTAATTAATCATTTGTATTTAGCGCGCCATCTGTTATTAAAATTAGAAACTATTATAGACACGTAAGATTCTTTTTAAAAATTAAACAATTTCTACTGCCCTTACTGCTATGGAAAAATTAATGGGAGGACCTGGTTCATCAGTGGTGAACCCTCCCAGCGGTTTCGCCAGTTTAATCTACCATACTGCTATAAAAACCTAAATAATTGCAATCAGTAATTTAAGGAAGAAAAAATTTTTTGCAACAAGTTTCTTTTTTTTTTTTTTGTAATTGTATTTTCGATTTTCCTATTATAGTGATACTGATGCTAGACTCTTGGAATAGGTCTTTTACAATAGATGAACTATGGACATAAGCTTTGAGAACAGTAGAATTACATACATTTATAAATATATAATATGCTTCGAGCAATCGTTCTTCCGCAAACATCAAATTAAGTCTTTTATTAGAACAATTTCGATTTATCATTAATTTGTTAATGTGATACTCCTGTTGAAGGACTGACAAGTCTGAAAGATTGATAATTAAAGATTTGTACAAGAAACTCAGCCCTGGAAGCTTTATCTATTTTGTTATGCTTCATTCCCTAACTAGAGATTAAGACCTGCCAACAGATATCACCTATCTTGGCCAGTGGTCAATTTTCAGATTAGTCGTCAAATTTATAACAAGAAAAGTTGGATTTATATAAGAATTGTGGTCATTGAAACAGTACAAAAGAGTTTTGAACTATAGGTTTCTAATCCCGTGAAAATAACAGTTTGCATATATTCCTTATTTACATCTATTTCTTGGAGATATGCACTTTTGTGTGTATTCAAACTCATTCAAATATTCGATTGTTATTTTTTTTTAAGTATATAAGATAGATTGATTACCCGCAGTATAAACTATTTTTTCATAAATTGGCGAATTAAACTGGCGAAACCGCTGGGAGGGTTCACCACTGATGAGCCAGGCTCTCCCATTAATTTTTCCATATTGCAGTAAGGGCAGTATAAATTGTTTAATTTCAAAAAGAATCTTACGCGTCTAAAATAGTTTCGAATTTTCATAACAGATGGCGCGCTAATGCATCATAATAAAATAGTTTATTTATAGCACACACACACATAATGTTTAATAAAGTGTTAGTTTAAAAAAGTTCAAAATTAGCGTTTATGTGTGTTCGTTTAATTATAGATCACTGGGTGTATTAGATCACTGAATGGCCATCAATACTTCGTTATTGGATCACTGGATAACCATTAAACCCTTGTGGAAAACACCATTTTGCACGTTGGCTTCATAATTGAATGTAAAATAGTGTGTTTCAATCTTTTTAAAACTTTATTCCGACTTTTTGGTGACCCTCTACACGTCTCAAATATCAGATCATTCATAGCCTCACCTCAAAGTAAGTTTTACTCAAAATAGTTTTCCTTGAAATGAACGACTGCTGAAACGTCGAACTAAAGTTTTAACAAAGGTTGAAGTAAACCTTGTTTAACTTGAGGGTCGGTGGAAGAGAGGATGGTCTAAACCCTTGGTTTTCGACCGCTACGACCCGGGATCGCATCCGGCATTGGGAACTTTTTTCTAATAAAATAAAATACTCCAATAGCCCCCGATTCTAGTAAAATTCTATACCCCAAAGTGAGTACATGTAAATATGAAGATCAACATCATTTAGCATAACGCGAACACAGACAAAAGCTTTTAATAAGATACATATAGTCTTATGATTATGCAAATGAATTTTTTTTTAAGTGTAAAGGCTTATTACATTTAATGGATAACTAAACATAACTGATTGGTCAGAACGAGGCCTGTCACCAAAGTCCTGAATACCACTTTCAACATTTAAAAACCAATTTGGGGCTTTTTCTAAATGAAATTTAGCTCAGCAATCAATGAAAATAGGAAAACACGTTATCGCTATTTGCTCTATTTTCACATATTTTACATCTTGAGTCTGTTTATCTGGATAACTATCCTATCACATTTATTTTGCATATTTCTTATTATGATAATTGAGCCAATATAAGTGAAATATTTGTCAATTTGAAATATATTTTCAAATAAAATGTATCATTGTGTATTTCATCTATTTAATTATTTCTGTAGATTAATCTTATCACAAAGATCTAATAAAGAACTGTGTTGGTTCTATTTGTTTTATTGTCCATTGTTTCTGACCCATCTTTCTAATGAAGTTACACATATTAATTTCCTCCTATTTTATTACTTCCTGTATTTCACCCTTTGCTTCATTTTTTATATAATTTTCATTATTGTATAGATATATTGATTAATGTTTTTAGAGATTTTTTTTTAAAGAAACAGGAAATATCTGCATATGTCGCCTCTATCCAAGGTTTTTAAACCTTTATAGCCATTTAGTTCCTATCCCAATTCAGACAATCTTGACGGCAACGATAGATCAGTGTAAATATATACATACTCATGGACAAAACTTAAGGAAGTTGTACGTTTTAGCATTTATATTTCGTTATTCAGACAATAACTCGGAAAGATTTTACAGTGACCTTTATTGAAGACACACGATATAACCAAGTGTGTATACACTCATGGACAAATCTTAAGGAAGTTGTACCTTTTAGCATGTATATCGGGATTCAGATAATAACTTTGAAAGATATTTGATTCACAATGACCTTTATTGAAGACACACACGTGATAACCAAATGTGTGGGTGTGTTAACAAAATTGCCTCTGTCTTCTTCAAAGACTTTCCACTTCCTTCAGTTTTGTCCATGAGTGTATTCATAGCAAATAACCTCACAAATCAAATCTATTGATAGGATAAAATTATTCAGAAAAATATACAGAAAATCAATAAAGCCATCAAACCCTAGCTAAACACAATACCTGGACAATGATATAACTGACTGAACACTGATCTAAGTTAGCTAAAGAACCATGAACAAAGATTAAACGCTAGCTGAACACAATCCCTGGACAATGATATAACTCACTGAACATTGATATAACTTAGTTAAAGAACCATGAACAAATATCTAACACTAGCTGAACACAATTCCTGAACAATTATCTAACCCGCTGAACATTGATTTAAATTAGTTAAAGAACCATGAACAAAGATTTAGCATTAGCTATAAACACAATTACTGAACAATGATCTAACTCACTGAATACTGATCTAACTTAGCTAAAGAACCAGGGACAAATATCTAACACTAGCTAAACACAATCCCTGGACAATGATCTAACTTACTGAGTACTGATTTAGCTCGTTGAACATTTATCTAACTTAGCTATAAAGAACCATAAACAAAGATCAAACTTTAGCTAAACACAATACCTGGACAATGATCTAACTTACTGAGTACTGATTTAGCTCGTTGAACATTTATCTAACTTAGCTATAAAGAACCATAAACAAAGGTCAAACTTTAGCTAAACACAATACCTGGACAATGATCTAGCAATAGCTAAATACTCGCTGAACACAAAATCCGGGTTAAAATTTCAACAAAACAGACCCATTACTGGACAAAGATGTGACAGTAACCAAACTCCCACTGACGACTCCACCAGGATCTACGTACAGTCTTCTGTGTAGAAAGCTCAACTACATTTAGAACATCTGAATGGGACTTCACACCTCTCTGCTCCATCAGGTTTTGTGGTGGGGAAGGTCTTCGCTAATTTGTCACAAGTTTTTTTACCAAGAGCTGGATGTGTGAGAAATCCATCGATGCGTTCAGTTTTCCCTGTTCTCTACACTAATGATGTTAAAAACCAAATCACCAATAACAAGATCCCACCTATTATCTTTAACCTAGATATGTTCTCAACGTAACTTCAATGGTACAATGAAATTCAAAGCAAATATAGTATATGGATCTTTATTGAAATGAGGCATGTTATAGACATACATTTGATCATTTTGAAAATAGAGCAATTCATAAATAAATATTTAATTAAAAAGGCATATATTGGATCAAAATATCATTTATTTTACCAATATTTCAGTTGGCTGAACGCCAAACTTTAATGCTATAAAGGTTGGCGTTCAGCCAACTGAAATATTGGTAAAATGAATGATATTTTGATCCAATATATTTTAACATATATAACACCATGCGGCGCTGAGTTTGTGTATACAAAAATGTAATGCCTCGATAAAGGTTGGCGTTCAGCCAGCCGAAATATTGGCAAAATAAATATTTTATTAAATCCAATATATGCCTTTTTATTATCTAATGAATTAAGTATGTATTGCTCTATTTTCAAAACCATACTTAATATTCCACCCTTCAGTGCAGCATATATAAGCAGAATCGTCCAATACAGTATTAGAGCTCTGAGAAGCGGTCTGTTAGATTAAATTGGCGAAACCGCTAGGAGGGTTCACCACTGATAAGCCAAGCGCCCCTTCCCAATATTTTATCATCGCAGTAAAAGTTTGATGTATTTGAAAAGAAACATTGTGCCTTAATGGTTTCATATCTTGTCTATAATATGACGCGTTATTGCATTATTATTGTTTTTTTTTTTTTTTTTTCAGAATAACAAATAGAACTTCTAATACCCAGTAGAATCCCCATTTGAGACCACTCAAGTCGTAAAGACAACTTTTCCTAGCGTGATGACCATTGAAGGTTCGACTAGTGTACAATACTGAATATTTCAGACTATAAATATGATCCGGCTTCGCCTGAGTTCTTTCTGAGTGAATGTTCGCCCATTCAATATTGTTTTTAACAAAATGTATTATTATTATCAATAAATCAATCAATACATTTATTAAGATGCTGCACATGACTGGTACAGAGCAGGAGGGACAAGCACCGGTTCTGTCCTCCTAAGAGAACAACAGTCTTTGATTTCCAGACTTAAGTCTGGTCATCTACGGACAATGACTTTCCAGAATGGTTGCAGGGTTTTCCCACTATGTACCAAGTGCAATTCTCAGCCTGCAACCCCAAGACATATTATTGACTGTATTGACTCATCCATTGATGAGCTCTACTCTTCCCCGGCAGATACCATCAAAAGTCTCAAGCTTTACAAGCTTGATACCTTAGTGTGATTGAGTGGAGATAAGAAAGAAGAAGAAGATTAAGAACTTCAGTCATATACAGTTAAATCTGTCTATAGCGACCTCTAAATAGTGCATCTCTCTCTATAGCGCCCGATTTTAAATACGTAGTACGATGCGATTTACATTAAAAGTTACCTGTCTATAGCACCCCCTCTCTATAGCACCCTATTTTGGTGAGTCCCAAGAGGGGGCGCTATAGACAGGTTTAACTGTATATTGATTCTTCTGAGAAATACATTATAGGGATGAAAAAGAAGAATAAATAAAGTCGAATATACAAAGTTATATGGGAAATATGTACATATGGAACTGTAATTATTTTGGTATGATAGTGAATACATAGTTTATAGATGTTCCCCTTCCCTTCTTCTTCTTCTTATTATTATTATTAGTAGTAGTAGTAATAGTAATAGAATAGTAGTCGAGTAATAGTAAAGATTGGAATCTATTAATGAATTATTATGTGAACAATAGTTACCCAGAAATTATTTGAAAAAAATTAAAAATAAATATCAGGTAAAAACGTTGCTCGAAAGCTTGCAAATTAAAAATTAAAAGAAATGTTTTACCTGATTTTTATTTTTACTTTTTCAATGAATTATTATCCTTATCATTTTCTAATTACAGAGGGGGGGTATACAAATTAGGATTTGAGTAATATTTCAGAGTTGAAACTAAGACACACACATACACTATCTCTTTAAAAACTGACTCTATATATTGTATAACGATTAGGTATTGTAAAGTGTATTGATAAATGTTTTGAATTAATCTGGAATTGAAATATATTTACTATGCACTTTATAATGCCCATCCAGATTGGACAAATATTGTGGAATAAACTGAATATGCAAATTAACCTATTTACATATACCAAACTTATTTCTATAGCTTGTCAAAATTTCACCGAGGTAGGTCGAAAGATGATTACATTATTCCTAACTCCAAGCAATTGATAAGGAACAATTTGTATTATAGATTAGAAACACAATATATAAGACCTATATATATCCTCATTAATTATTATACACATACTATTTATTAATTTAGATTTATCCTTATCCTATATTGTGTTTCTAATCTGTAGTTACAAATTGCACCTTATTAATTACTTATAATTATATAAAATGTAATCATGAATACATTTTTGACCGACATTGAATAAAATGCAATACGATCATGGAGGTTTCTAAAGTATTAAAATACTTTTTGTAGATTTTATTTGTTCGGAGAAAAACATAGTCACATCAGCTATAAGTCGGTGGATGAGTGGGTAACACGCTCGATTCCCGACAGCCATGAACCGGGATTGGATCCCACGTTAAAAATTGTCTAATATATGAATAACCTTCACATATTATTCACTGTTTCAATTATCATGAACTAGGTTGCTCTTGATGAGCGGTACCTATTAATGTGATTTTGAACCAGTCACATCAGCTAATAGTTTATTTCAACTCCCGATATTTCAGTAACTTTCTGTCATTCTCTCTTCTGGGGAATGATTTACTTTGAATCCTAGTTCTAACTATTGGTTGATGTGTTTTTCTCTGAATCAACTTTCAACCAGCAGATGGTATTGTGTCTATGTTATGATCATCAGTGTGGATAAAACAGATAAGATATTAGTAAATTAAATTTAATTGCCATCTATCGTTTAAATTTTACACAAATAAATTTACTGGCAATGCGCTTCTTTTAAATATCATCAAATATTATCTCTACAGACCTTACTGCAATGATATGAGTTATTGAATGAGATTGCTCATATCATTGCAGTAAGGTCTGTAGAGATAATATTTGATAATATTTAAAAGAAACGCATTGCCAGTAAATTTATTTGTGTAAAAGATAAGATCTTATCTCCAGACTTATAACTATCATCGCCGAAGAGATTGTCCTTCTTGAATTAGCTCTAAGAAACAAGAAGATAAGCCATTCCACTTCATTTTCATTATCAGAGCACCAGGAAAAAATGAATAAATGCAACAGCAGAACAAATATTGTCTGAATACAGTCGAAGAGACGAGACATTTTAATCTTTTACACAAATAAATTTACTGGCAATGCGTTTCTTTTAAATATCATCAAATATTATCTCTACAGACCTTACTGCAATGATATGAATTATTGAATGATATTTAAAAGAAACGCATTGCCAGTAAATTTATTTGTGTAAAATTTTAACAATAGATGGCAATAAAATTTAATTTACATTTTAATCTAAAATATTTCTAAACGATGATGCACTTGTGCAATAATATGGTAGAATCATGAGAAAAACAAATGGTATTTTGAAAAATATATCAAAAATAAGATCAATAATAACAAGAAATGCAGAAATGAAAAGTGTAAACGAAAATAAAAAAAGATCATAATCACAAGAGAAAGCTAAAAAAAAACTATAGATGAGCATAAATGGAATGAAATCTGTAAGAAATCACAAATGGAACAAGAAATCAGGAGATCATAGGAAAAAACAAAGACATTTTTTATTGAAAAGAGCAAGATGGCACGATAGTATGTCAGGGAAGGATCAAAACTGGATGAAAGCACAAGGAAAACAATAGAGAAGTGTAAGCGTGTATAAAATAAACAAGAACTTCAAGAGAATGCAAGAAAATTAAGACTTCAAAAGTACAAGAAGGTAGAAAGTATCCAGTGAAAACCAAAACTAATTGAAAGCACAAGGATAAAGAACCAAAACTGTAGGGAAGATCAAAATGAAGTAGATCTTTAAGAAATCATTAAAAACGAAGACATTGAGAAAGTACAAGTAACAGTAGAAATAACCAAAACTAGATGAAACCACAAAGAAAGTGATTCGAAACTTTAGGAAAGTAAGAACAGAACAAAAACAAAAGAGGAGATCACCTGAAAGGGAGAGTTTAGGAGAGTCCAAGATGGTATCAAAACAACAATGAGAGGAACCAAAACTGGGTTAAAGTACAATGAAAGGGAACCAGAACTGTAGGCGAATACAATAAGAACATAGATTAGCAGAGAAACAATGAGTTTATTAGAATACGAGACAGTATGAAAGCAACAATGGGAAAAACAAAAGACTATGTGAAAGTACGAGGAGATAAATAAAGGTAACCGTAGGAGAATAGATATAGAAATGTTACAGAGACAACCAGTAGTGTAGGAGAGTATGCAAACATACATCACTGTCTGAACTGTCACAAACCTGGAGGGTAGAGAAACTGTCACCGCTAGGAAAGTTTACAAACAGAACATCAATTGCCACAAACTATGAGAATAGATAAACTGTCAGAGCTTTCATAACTGTCACAAACCAGGAGAAACAGAACTACTGTATTGGTGATGAAAATTGTCCTTTGTAGAGAGGTGTCCTCTAGCGGGAGTATCCTCTCATGGAGGTTGTTCTACTGTATTGGTAATGAAAACTGTCATTTGTAGAAAGGTGTCATCTAGCGGCAGTGTCCTCTCATGGAGGTTGTTCTACTGTATTGGTAATGAAAACTGTCATTTGTAGAAAGGTGTCATCTAGCGGGAGTATCCTCTCATGGAGGTTGTTCTACTGTATTGGTAATGAAAACTGTCATTTGTAGAAAGGTGTCATCTAGCGGCAGTGTCCTCTCATGGAGGTTGTTCTACTGTATTGGTGATGAAAACTGTCCTTTGTAGAGAGATGTCATCTAGCGGGAGTATCCTCTCATGGAGGTTGTTCTACTGTATTGGTGATGAAAACTGTCCTTTGTAGAGAGATGTCATCTAGCGGCAGTGTCCTCTCATGGAGGTTGTTCTACTGTATTGGTGATGAAAACTGTCCTTTGTAGAGAGATGTCATCTAGCGGGAGTATCCTCTCATGGAGGTTGTTCTACTGTATTGGTAATGAAAACTGTCCTTTGTAGAGAGATGTCATCTAGAGGGAGTGTCCTCTCATGGAGGTTGTTCTACTGTATTGGTGATGAAAACTATCCTTTGTAGAGAGGTGTCATCTAGTGGGAGTATCCTCTCATGGAGATTTTCTACTGTATTGGTAATGAAAACTGTCCTTTGTAGAGAGGTGTCCTCTAGCGGGATTGTCATAGCGAAGAGAGTATACAAACAGAACACAAAATGTACCAAACCAGGAGAGTAGATAAACTATCAGAGTATACAAACAGAACACCAACTGTACCAAACCAGGAGAGTAGATAAACTATCAGAGTATACAAACAGAACACCTACTGTACCAAACCAGGAGAGTAGATAAACTATCAGAGTATACAAACAGAACACCTACTGTACCAAACCAGGAGAGTAGATAAACTATCAGAGTATACAAACAGAACACCTACTGTACCAAACCAGGAGAGTAGATAAACTATCAGAGTATACAAACAGAACACCAACTGTACCAAACCAGGAGAGTAGATAAACTATCAGAGTAAACAAACAGAACACCAACTGTACCAAACCAGGAGAGTAGATAAACTATCAGAGTAAACAAACAGAACACCAACTGTACCAAACCAGGAGAGTAGATAAACTATCAGAGTAAACAAACAGAACACCAACTGTACAAAACCAGGAGAGTAGATAAACTATCAGAGTATACAAACAGAACATCAACTGTACAAAACCAGGAGAGTAGATAAACTATCAGAGTATACAAACAGAACACCAACTGTACAAAACCAGGAGAGTAGCAGAGACTATCAGAGTAAACAAACAGAACACCAACTGTACAAAACCAGGAGAGTAGATAAACTATCAGAGTATACAAACAGAACATCAACTGTACCACAAACCAGGAGAGTAGATAAACTATCAGAGTATACAAACAGAACACCAACTGTACAAAACCAGGAGAGTAGCAGAGACTATCAGAGTAAACAAACAGAACACCAACTGTACAAAACCAGGAGAGTAGCAGAGACTATCAGAGTAAACAAACAGAACACCAACTGTACAAAACCAGGAGAGTAGCAGAGACTATCAGAGTAAACAAACAGAACACCAACTGTACAAAACCAGGAGAGTAGCAGAGACTATCAGAGTAAACAAACAGAACACCAACTGTACAAAACCAGGAGAGTAGCAGAGACTATCAGAGTAAACAAACAGAACACCAACTGTACAAAACCAGGAGAGTAGCAGAGACTATCAGAGTAAACAAACAGAACACCAACTGTACAAAACCAGGAGAGTAGCAGAGACTATCAGAGTAAACAAACAGAACACCAACTGTACCAAACCAGGAGAGTAGATAAACTATCATAGTATACAAACAGAACACCAACTGTCACAAACCAGGAGAGTAGATAAACTATCAGAGTAAACAAACAGAACACCAACTGTACAAAACCAGGAGAGTAGCAGAGACTATCAGAGTAAACAAACAGAACACCAACTGTACAAAACCAGGAGAGTAGATAAACTATCAGAGTAAACAAACAGAACACCAACTGTACAAAACCAGGAGAGTAGCAGAGACTATCAGAGTAAACAAACAGAACACCAACTGTCACAAACCAGGAGAGTAGCAGAGAGCGGGTTACCTGCTGACGACCACCGCCGACACTGGCCGTGACACCGCCCACGTGAGCGCTCGCACGTGTGACGCAACCCTCCCGTAATAGAGAGAGAGTGTGTTACCTCAGTAATACGGCCACCGTAATAACGCTCACCATTTCACAATTAGATCTCTTTGATCACGCCTTCATTACACCAATATAGGAACGAAGGGGTAGCGCGGTTCACACATTCAAAGCCAAAACTTTGCCAAAACACCGACTGGGGGTCGGTGGAAGGCTGGTTAAACCGTTTGGTTTTCGACCACTACGACCCGGGTTCGATTCCCGCATTGGACACTTTTTTCTGTCCGATTCTTGCAAAAGTCCAACCCCACTAGCGAGTGCAAGTAACCAAACGGGGCTCTGGCACATTTGTAAGTGCAAAGTCGAACTGCTTTTCACATGTGTAGACATGTGGTGCGCTTACAGTAAAAAGCAGTCGCTAACTACCCAACATGATTATCATGGCCTGTACCACGTGTACTAGGGATAAGCAAAAAAAAAGCCAAAACTCAAACCATCAGCAAAGATAGTAGAAACTGTGAATAAATCTCCAGGATATAAATTAAATAATGCAATAAGTTTCTGGAGATGAGTTTCTTTTCATTTTATTAAACGCTATCTCGAGATTTCGGACATCTCTACCCTAATGCCCTGCAGGTATGCCTTAAAGCTTGAGATAGCTTTTAGTAAAATGAATAGAAACTCAATTCCAGAAACTTTTTGCATTATTTAATTATAGTAGAAATTAAGATGAAAAGTATTTTGTAAGAACAAATCGCAAGCTTTCTTTCAAATCTTTTCTCAACTATCTAAAGATCAAAAACGTTCTTTAATATCTTTCCTTGAGAAATAACGAATGTTCTCAGAGGAAAGAACATCTTTGTAAAATGTCTTGACAAGAACCAATCTAAACTCAAATAAAATAACACCCCCAGAAGTATCAATGCTCTTTGAGAAATCTCTTTCTTGTTAATATCATATGACTATTCTTTACGGCCTAAAATTATTGTAATTATAATGTATAGACAAATGTAAAGGCATATATGTATGACAGCGCAAGTGTTCCTAGGGGACATAGCGCTTTAAATTGAAATAAATAAATGGAAATTTCTACTCTATAATTGAAGAAATAACAATGCCCCCGTATATAAATAGATTATGATGTACTAGAGCGCCATCTGTTATCAAATTATAAAACTATTTTAGTGGCGTATTATTCTTTTTTTTTTTTTTTTTTTTTTTTTTTTTTTAATAATTAGTATCAAGGATCATTGTTTTTTTGTACGATGAAAAATTCATCTGACATTTCTTAAATAAATAGATTTAAAAAAAAAAAAGAATAATACGCCACTAAAATAGTTTTATAATTTAATAAATAGATTATATCGTTGCATCTTTTAGCGTTCTAAATGATAATCATTGGCGTTAGAATAAGCAGAGTTTTACTTTTTTTAAATATAGTTTATTAAAAACAATTTAGGATAAAATATTTTATGCTCAAAATGATGTTACATCGTAGCTTATAAAAAAAAACAAATAATTCTACAGTCAATGGTCAAAAATAATTTCAAAAATTACAGATATATTCTAGTTCTTCAAATTAAAGATAATTCGGCCAATGTCTTTAATTTGAAGAACTATGAATTCCTGCCAAGCAACCTCTATCTTTACGATGATATACAGGGTGATCCAAAAGTCCCGCACAACTTTAAAAATTAATAACTCCGCGAATATTTGCGCTAGAGAAATGCGGTAAACACCATTGTGTTCAGGATGCAATGGGATTTTTTTATGGCAAATAATGAAAAATTCGAAATTGATTTTAGTTACAACTTTATTCGCTAGATGGCGCTCTACCAGAATCATAGATTCAGCGGCCAAATTGTTTGATAAATTGAAAAATATAACTGAACGACACGTATTTTTCCTTTTTGAATACCAGGAAAGAACCCTAATAATATCAAATGATAAATTAATAAAACACCATTTCGCCAAAAGTTAGAAGAATTGGTTGACGATTTTTAAATACAATCTCAGATATGTAAAATAGGTATAGGCAAATTAAAACATGTAGCAAAAAATATTTATATTTTAGATGGAGTTTTGTGAAATAAATTGAATGTTTGAAAATAACTACTGATATAAATACACGATTTTTGAAATGTTAATATAGTACCAAAAATTATGATGGCACTACTAATAGGATTTCGTGCTATAAGGAATGTATAGTTTCTTGACTAATTGTCGACACTTGACTATTTAACTGGATATTTGTCATGATCCAAAAATGAAATATAGAGGGGAGTGACAAAATATATTTGTCGTACTCTATTCCAAATATCCTATGGGTTTGTCAAATGTTATCATTGTTTATTATACTGTACATAATTTTGAAAATGTATCCCCTAAAAAAAAATCATTTTTAAATCGACCTTTTGCGTTGAAAAACGTGGTAGTAAAATCATTTTGTATTATTTTTTGCGCAAAACATCTAAAGTTGGGGGGGGGGATACAGATATTATTCCTTATGCTATTTCTTCTAATGAGCGAAAAGCGATAAACTAAACATAAGGGGTAAAATTGTGTATACCAGTGTTATTCGAGAAGTTATAACACTTTGACCTGCACGACATAATATAAAATGTGGGCAAATGACAAACAAAAAAATTACCGTTTACAGGAAAAAAAAGAGTCAAGATGTGAGGACAGCATTTATTATTCCCATAACCCAAAACAAAGAGCTGCAAAATATAACACATCAGGTAACTGCCTTCTCTCTTGTATTAGGTCACAATCCTTGCTCAATGTGGCGCCCTTCATTCTCGAACACCGCCTGCAGACGATAGATGACAGAAAGGTCACAATTAAATAGTTGAAATTTATAAAACGTGCCATCTGATAGAAGCCTTCGCCATGGCCAATGTGGTAGGCCGGCATCGATAAAAACGCGACTTAATGTACCTCCATAACCGAAATTGTAAGGCGTCAAGTCTGGTGATATTGGGGGCCACTGGTATATAAAGTGGCGACTTATCAACGAATTCCACCGAACGTTTCCTTCAGCAATTGTTTGGCACCGCGGGAGATATGAGGAGGTCCTCCATCTTGCAAGAATGTTATTTCGCTTAGTACTTGTCTGTCCTGCAATATGGGAATAACCTTTTCTCTCAAAAGTTGAACATAACGTTCACCAGTTACAAAAACGGTTTTAAAAGTTCTTCCATTGATTTTTTCAAAGAAAAATGGCCCAATAATAAAAGAAGAAGTGAACCCACACAAAACTGTAACTCTGTGCTGATGAAGTGGTATTTCTGTAAAAATCCTAGGGTTTTCTGTTGCCAAAATGAGGCAGTTTTGAATGTTAAATTCTCCCTTTAGATAAAAGTGAGCATCATCTGTTCTTAGAACATTTGACAGCCAGTTTTCATCAATATCAAATCGCCGGAAAACCCATGCAGCGAATTCTTGACGCTTCTCAAAATCGCTGACTTTCAACTCGTGGAAACTTTGAATTTTGTTAGGATATTTTAATAGAAAAATTCTAAATGTGTGTTCTCTCCAAACTGTTCCATACGAAATCCCCGTTTGTCGAGAAATTGTCTAGCACTTACTTCTCCATACGTGAATAACGTTTCAATAGCTCCAGCATTCTGCAAAACCGTAACAGCCACTGACTTGCATGTCGATGGTCTTCCACTCCGAGGTTTTGCTTCCAGAGATCCAGTTTCCTCAAAACCTTTAATCAATCGCTTTATAGAGTAGCAACTCATTGGTCCTTTACCGCTTCGAATATCTTTAAAGGAACGAAACGCTCGTAAAGATTCAGTGGCAGATTCTGAATCACAATTGAAACAATTCACCAATAGTGCTTTATCCTGTAGTGACGGCATTCCATGGGGGAAGGGGAGAAGTTCGACCACACCTACTTGCGGTCCCCCCTGGACCCTTGGAATATTTGACCAAATTCTGGTTCGTTTCCAAGATAACTAACGTTGCAACGGCACCCATTTTCAAATGAAGAGCAAAACTGATATATCCAGTAATGCTACCGCGTCCGGGGTAACCGCCGCATCAGGAGCTGCAGCTCGAGCTCATGATGAGAAATCTACTACGAGGACACAATTCAATCTACTACAACTCAATATAAATGGTACCCAGAGGAAAATAAAGAGCTACTTGTCTTCTCTGTGACAACAATGTACATATTAATTGTCCTCAGGAGACAAAATTGAATCAGAATCTGAGATTCAATATCAAAGATTATACAAAACTATGAATGGACAGACCGGGAAAATTCGGAGGAGGACTTGCCGTTTTGATTAAAACTCTAGAAATCAAATTTAAGGAAATCGCCTATAATCAGAGTAAGCCTAGAGAAAGCACGACAGAAGCTCAGGCAATAGAAATCTATCTTACAGATAAAACAATTCCAATCATAAATGTTTATCACCACGATAATACTAGCATCAATACAGGCCTGATAGAGACATTAAGTGAAGCGTCTTCGGATATCGCAATCATACTTGGTGATTTTAACGCCGAAAGACCAACTTAGGGATCACCTGTCCAGGATAACAAAGGTCAGCTGGTTGAGGACATGCTAACCGACCTCGACCTAACGCCGTTAAATAACGAAAAGAACACCTATATATCCAAGTCCACAGGCACAGAATCCGCAATAGACATCACAGCGATAAATTACAACATCGCACCCACAACACAATGGAAAATTCTGAAAAGTGCAATCAGTGACCACAGACCAATTTTAACAACCTTTAAATTCAAAATTGAGAATTTTCAACAGAATAAAAGAACACTGGAAAAAATACAGAAAAGCTTGAAGAACTGTGCAACGAAGAATTAAATCACAGAACGATTGACAAAAACTTGCAAAAATTCTCTTCGAACATATCCAAAGCTGCAAAAGTATCGATACCTAGAGGTAGACGTAAAGACCTGTGAATACTTTACTGGAAGTACCACAATATCGAGGCAATGATTGCAGAGAGAGACAATAAAAATGAACTTCTTAAAACAAATAAAACAGAAGAAATAATAAAGGAACTCATTGAAATTAGTCACAAAATAGAACAATAAATTTGGATATTTAAAAAAGAAAAATGGGCAGAATTCTGCGAAAAAAAATGGATCCAAAAAAGGAAAGCCATCACTGGAATATAATTAGTGTTATAAAACCCAAAACAAACACTAATCCTCCAATACTCTAACCGATATGAAAAGCGAGAACGAACAATCAGATGGCTGACATAATTTCTGAATATCTTTCAAGCACTTCCAGACTCAGCTATACGAATGAAGGCAGGACTCTAAAAAATAATATAAACAAGTTAGTTAAACAAGCAAGAAATTACCATCAACAAGATATTTACTCGAGAGACTTCACACTGAATCACCTAAATTCATCAATAGGAAAGGTAAATCCAAGATGTCACCTGGAGATGCTCTAATCTTTGGTCAAATGATTAAACACTTTGGAGACGAAGCTAAAAATCAACTCCTACGAATACTAAACATTTCATGGCAAACTGGTACACTACCAAAGAATTGGAAGATATCAATTATAGTGACAATACTGGAACCAAACAAAGATGCTAAGGAATGCAAGAACTATCGGCCAATTGCTCTTACCAGCATACTTTGTAAAATAACAGAATGAATTATTCACTCTAGGCTCATAGTCTGGCTCACTAACAATAATAAAATAAACTTCTACCAAAATGCCTAAAGATCCAGACACTGTACAACTGATAAACTGTTCTACTTCTGTCAATCAATAATAAATTTCTAGGAAAAACCGCTAAAGAAGACAACGGCCGTATTCCTGGATATGACCTCAGCTTTTGTTCGAGTGTAGAAATTATTTGAAAGGCTGCACAACATCGGAGTAAGAGGAAAAACCTTAATCTGGATTGCAGACTTCTTAAGGGGAAGAAGGATAAAGGTTCGGGTCAATGGAACATTTTCCAAGGACCGAAGAACATGGGCTGGTGTACCTCAGGGATCTGTGCTTAGTCTTCTACTCTTCTCGCTATATATTAACTGTTGTTTATGTAAATAGATGAATATTATTTGTATTATTTAAAGCCTCATTATGTAAAAATATATGTATATATAAATTGGACATTTGTTGTTGGCCATGGTCAAGTTTGAGCTCTTGTACGTCTAATTACGACACAACAAAAGTAGCGACGAGGATGCGCGATCTACAGAGCCAATAAAAAGCTGAGGAAAACGGCGTCTATGCAAGTATAACAACTACATCTTTTAAACAAATCTGACTCTCGGATTATGGAGAGGAAAAATAAGAAAATGGGTTAAGATTACATCTTTTAAACTATCTGAATCAAGAAAACAAAGGAGTAGAAAAGATCAGCATGACAAGTTCAAAGTTAATAATACCTTTCAGATGCTATAGCCCAGTGGAGGACACTTCGATCTTTTTGTACAAAAATTTGAGGCTTTCTTTTTGGCATCTGAAGGAGGAGATTCAAGTGCTGATTTTTACCTCGCTACCAGATTCTGACACTTTGAAGCAGGGAAACGACATTTTCTTCCTGGTCTAATGAAAGATCAACCCTATGATACTATCATTCAAAGAATTAAGCTGCATTTGGATCCAAAGAAGAAAGTGATACCACAGCTATGCAGATTTTTAAAGAGAATTCAACAGGAAGGAGAATCAATTTCGGAATATCTTAGAGAATTGAAACATTTGGCAATAAATTGTAATTTCGTCGATATGTTGGGAACCATGATGCGAGACCGTTTTGTGGCTGGAATCAAGTCGGAAATCCTGCAAAAGAAGCTACTACAAGAGGACGACGATCTCTTTCGAACTGGCGGAGATGAATACAAGAGAATTACAAGATAATTTAGTGGCCAAGATATCCCCTGTGAATGGAAAAGATAAAAAGGGTGAGTACAATAATAGTATGGTGCAGCATAGGCCTTTCAGGCAAAAGGGAGGAATAATGTGTTATAGATGTGGTGAAAGACATTCACACGTGGTCTCTGTTTGCCCTCATTGAACAAAGACTTGTTTTAAAACGTAAAAAACTGGGTCATTTAAGTAGGGTCTGCAAAGCTAGTGAAAAATGTGGGGATGTAAATATGTACAAGAGGACTCTATATATTCTGTACAGGGCGAAACTGATGCCACAATAAATTTAACATTAGATTATTATTCTTTGTGCTTTACAATAGATACAGGAAGTCCAGTTACGTTAATACCTAAAGATACTTATAAGAATTATTGGCAAGGTAAAAAATTATTTCCAACAAATTTAAGATTAAAATCCTTTTGTGGTAAATCAATAGAGATTATAGGGCAAAGAAATGTTTTTGTAAAAGAAGCCAACCAATATTTACGATTAATAGTTGTAAATGAAAATTCCAAGTGATTTTGTTAAAGAATGGCTTAAACAGTTAAAACTTGATTATTTTAGATTGTTTAGCCTTGAAAATTTAAATAATGAATCTAATGGAAATTGATTGATAGATATGCAGATTTGTTTAACAAAGATTTGGGCTGTCTAAAGGATGTTAACATAAATTTTAATTTAAAAAAGGATGTGACTCCTGTGTTTTGTAAGGCCAGAAGTTTACCTTTCTCTCTAAAAAACAAAGTAGAGAATGAAATTGATGGTTTAGTGAATTCGTGCATTTTATAACCTATAGTTCATGCATATTGGACCGCTCCAATAGTACCAGTATTAAAAAAGGATGGTAGAGTGTAAGTATATGTGGTGATTTTAGATGTACAGCTAATAAAGCAATAGAATTAGATAGGTATCCCCTTCCATCGATCGATGAGATCTTTTCAAAATTATCTACAAGCACCGTACTTTCGACTCTAGACCTATCACAGGCTTACTTACAAGTAATGTTAGCGGAAGAAGTCAAAGCTGTTGTTGATATAAACACAACAAAGAGGTTGTTTTCTTATAAAAGACTACCATATGACGTAGCGGTAGCACCAAATAAATTTCAGAGGATTATGGAAGGTCTATTTGCTGATTTGCCAGGTGTGGCCTGCTACATAGATGATATTTTGGTTGCAGGAAAATACTTTGAAGATCATGAACAAAAGTTGGTTCTAGTGTTTAGATGATTGCTAGAAAAAAGTTTAATGTTAAACAGATATAAATGTAAATTTAAAAAGAAATCGGTGGAATATTTAGGGTTTAAAATGGATAAATATGGACTGCATCCCTTAGAAAATAAAATTAAATAAGTGATAGAGGCGCCTGAACCTCAAGAATGTTTCGCAATTAAGATCTTTCATAGGACTCTTAATTTATTATTATAGATTCATAAAGAATATAGTAAACATTTTAGCGCTATTCTATCAACTTTTGAATAAAATTGTAGATGGAATTGGACGAAAGAATATCGAATGTTATTTAAAAAATGTAAAACCTTATTAATGGACTATGGACTAGGCGTAATTCTGAGTCATAGAAATGATAGAAAGGAAGAATGCCCTATAGCTTTTGCTTCTAGAACATGAACTGAAGCGGAAAAACGTTTCTCTCAACTAGAAAAGAAAGCGTTGAGCATAACTTTTGGCGTTGAGAAATTCAGACAATACTTACTGGGACGAAAATTTGTATTGGTCACAGACAACCGACCCTTAATTCATATATTTTCACCTCATAAACCAATTCCCATATGTGCATCATCCAGAATTAAAAGATGGTCCTTAAAATTAGCTGCATTTAATTATACTGTGGAATTTCGAAAACCTAGTGATAATTCCAATGTTGACGCATTGTCACGTGTTCCTTTAGAATCGAGTGTCAGGGAGTCTCTTGATGAAGACCAGGTACTTCTTCTCAAGAAGTTGAATGAGGTACCGTTCTCTTTTATGGAGGTGGCATATGAGACGCCCCAAGATAAAAATACTGTCTATAGTATTAAGGAATGTTAGAGAAGGCAACTGTATGTGTGTGGAAATTCACATGGGTACCGAGGGAAACCCACTAGCTCCTCATTATAAGATCAATGAGGAATTAAGTTTGGAGTTTGGTTGTCTTCAATGGCGTGAAAGAGTGGTAATTCCCCAAAAATTAAGGTCTTTAATTTTAAATGACTTGCATGAAATACACATGGGGATTGTTAAAATGAAGATGATTGCCAGACGGTATTTCCTGGTGGCCAGGCATAGACAGTAACATTGAGGAGTTACCTAGAGAATGTAGAGTATGCCAAGAATCGGCAAGCATGCCCCCGGCTACCATCTCGGAATGGACTTGGCCCGAAAAACCGTGGCATCGACTTCAGCTTGATCTAGCGGGTCCGTTCATGGGAAGAATGTTTTTGGTTCTCGTGGACGCATACTCAAAGTGGATAGAAATTTTTATCATCAAAGATATTACCAGCAAAACGATTATATATCATCTTAGAGAAATTTTTGCCAGATTTGGATTGCCCTAATATTTGGTTACAGATAACGGAAGACAGTTTGTCTCCGGTGAATTCGAGCAATTTACCAAAATGAATGGTATACGGCAGACTAAGACCAGTCCGTATAATCCTAGTACAAATGGTTTAGCTGAGAGATATGTAAGAGAGTTTAAAAACCTTTTGAGAAAGAATAATGGGAAGGAGATGATTTAGAGACGAATCTGCAAAGATTCCTATTTGCTCATAGAGCATTCCCCCAAACTGTAATAAAGGAATTCCCCCGCGGAACTGCTAATGAAGAGAAGTTTAAGATCAAGATTCTCGAATTTAATACCAAGATGGGAAATCCGCGAGAGGTATTTCATGAGGCCGTAAGAAGGCAGGAGCAGTTTACTACAGGTCGTGGGGTTTATTTCCGCAACTATGCAACTGGACCTAAACGGTAAAAAGGTACCATTTTGAAATTATTGAGCTACCGTCACTACCTTATAAGTTGCGAGGGCGTCGTGTATAAGAGGCATATCAATCAATTGCGACCTGTGAGAAAGAAACAAGTGGAGACAAGAAATTTGATACTTCCTCGAACATCAGGAGAGAAGCCTGTAGGTGGAAGTCAGAAATAAAGTGAAGAGGAGGTTCCAGAGGTTACATCAGGAAACAAGGAGGAGACTGCTTCTGTGCACGTACCCTCTTGCACTCCTAGACCAGGGCCTGCTGCTGTGCACGTGCCCTCTTGCACTCCTAAACCGGACCCAGCCGCTGTGCAAGTGCCCGTCCGCAGTCCTAGACCTCAGAGAGCCAGGAAACCCCCAGACCGACTGGAGTATTATTAAGGGGGGAGATGTGTTGTTTATGTAAATAGATGAAGATTATTTGCATTATTTAAAGTCTCATTATGTAAGAATATATGTGTATATAAATTGGACATTTTTTGTTGTCCAAACGAAAATAATAAGAGCTAAAAAAAGAGTCATGGTCAAGTTTTTGAGTTGTTGTACATCTAATTACGACACAACCTTAACAACATCCATCCTCACTGAAGACACAAAGGTTGCCTGTTATGCAGATTATATAGCCATATGGCACACAAGTAGCAGTATAGAAATATCAGAAAAATACTGAACACATCAATGAGAGGACTGGAGAAGTGGGCAATGAAACTCAAAATGACAATAAACTCAATAAACACAAACCTATAGGTCTCCTTCACTGACAGGAAAAAGGGCATGAATTTAACTTTAAAATAAGCATAAACAACCATATAATTTATAAAATTAGATCTCCAAAATACCTAGGTGTGATACTTGATGAGGAATTGAGATTTACAGAACACATAATTAGCACCTCAAATAGAGCTACCAGAAACCTAAACATTCTGAGAAGGCTATGTGGAACAAATTGGGGAGCAAAACCCAAAATTCTCAGAACAACATATATCAACTTAATAAGGCCAATAATGGAATATGCAACACCTGTTTGGGCTCCCTCAAGTTCATCACTAAAAAGAAGACTAGACAGTGTTCAAGCAAAAGCGGCCGATTTAATCATTGGTTCTGTTTCAAATACCAACAATTAGAAAATTCAGAGAGAATGTGGTCTAGATCTACTTGAAAGCAGAAGACAATTAAAAACAATAAAATTCAGCAATAGCTTAAAAACTAAAGAAACCGAACACATATCCCATAGAACCTATTTAAACTGGACACAAAAAGAAAGGGTCAAAAAATCTTCAACACTTCAGTACGACAACAATATTAGAAAGAGCATGAATATGAAACATAATGAATTTCAAATTCGAGAATAACCAATATTTCCTACACCATTGTTATCAAATGTAATCATCAATCTTAACCTGAATGAACCCTGCAATAAAAAAAGAACAAAAACATACTTAAAAAGAAAGGACTTGACACAATTGGTTTATGCGATCAGATAAATTATTTAACAGCATATACAGATGGATCATCAGACCTTACCATAAGTAATGGAGGCGCTGGAATTAACATAATACTGCAAGATGGAACATACATCAAAATCAAAGAAGCAGCAAGAAATATTTCGTCAAACTTCACTTGTGAACTGACAGCTATCTGGAAAGCTTTTGATGCATGCCTTAACCAACCATCCCTGCATCAAGCAGAAGGAATTATAATATACCGTACAACGACTTCATATCCGATCTAGATGCAAGTCAGAAGGGCAATACTATAATCACACAGAAAATACATTCGTTACTTACTCAACTGATATCATTGGAGAATAACTGCATTCTACAATGGATTCCTGCCAGTGTTTGGATCGGGGGTAATGAAATGGCAGTTGAATTTGCAAAGGAAGCCAGAAGGTTGAGCCAAAGGAAAGAACAAATGTCATTATTTGATGCTAATGCTTTTGCAAAATACAAGATAACTATACAAAAAATAAGAAAAGATCAAAATGTGAAATAAACTCCGAGAGAATAATGACAAAACTATAACAAGATTTAGAACAAAACATTATAAAGGATGACAATACACCCAGATGGCACAAGAACCTATAAAACATGCAACAACTATCCTGGTGTGGAACTAACACCTACCCACATATTCTCATGCCCGCAGCCTTGCAGAAAATTGACATAGACCCAGAGGAGCTGTTTTACACACCCAAAATAGAGGACAATGCTGTTGCTGCTGTGATAGAGATGCACGGAGACATCTGAGGCTCTTTATTGGACGCGACAAAAACAACAACGGCATTCCAGAGTAAAATAAATCATCATAGATAGATAAATATTTTTCAAATGAATTAAAATAAATATAATCGATACTGAGAGAGAGTTGAATTAAAAAAATTAGAAGATTATTATTTTCGAAATTTAAATAGCCCGAGAGGATTCCAGCAAACCGCATCTAAAATATCAGTTTTTTTTTTGCTACATGTTTTATTTGCATATACCTATTTTACATATCTCAGATTGTATTTAAAAATCGTTAACCATTTCTTCTAACTTTTGGCGAAATAAGGTTTTATTAATTTATCATTTGATATTATTAGGGTTCTTTCCTGGTATTCAAAAAGGAAAAATACGTGTCGTTCAGTTATATTTTTCAATTTATCAAACAATTTGGCCGCTGAATCGCTGATTCTGGTAGAGAGCCATCTAGCGAATAAAGTTGTAACTAAAATCAATTTCGAATTTTTCATTATTTGCCATAAAAATTCCCATTGCATCCTGAACACAATGGTGTTTACCGCATTGCTCTAGCGCAAATATTCGCGGAGTTATTAATTTTTAAAGTTGTGCGGGACTTTTGGATCACCCTGTATTCAAATAATTAGTATAAAGAATCATTGTTTTTTGTACGATGAAAAATTCATCTGACATTTCTTAAATAAATAGATATAAAAAAAACTGATTTTATTATTTATAATTACTCTATATTTTTATTCTTATGGGAGACATGTGTAGACATGTGGTGCGCTTACAGTAAAAAGCAGTCGCTAACTACCCACCATGATTATAATGGCCTGTACCACGTGTACTAGGGATAAGCAAATATATATATACTTATGGGATAGTAGATTAAACTGGCGAAACCGCTGGGAGGGTTCACCACTGATGAGCCAGACCCTCCCATTAATTTTTCCATTGCAGTAAGGGCAGTAGAAATTGTTTCATTTTTGAAAGAATCTTACGTGTCTATAATAGTTTCGATTTTGATAACAGATGGCGCGTTAATGCATCATAATATAATACCAATAATTACTTATTTATTTAAAACATATCAGGTGGTTATGCTTTACACAAAGCTTGTTGAAAACAAAGAGTGTATTTTACAATGATATATAATTCTTAATTTTATTATAATAATAAATACATTTCCAAAAATAATTATTAAAAATTTAACGATAGATGGCAATTGAAATTTAAATGTAATATAAATATTGGTGAATTAAACAATTTTTCTGATCTAAATATATGACCTTTTTTATTCGAATATTCACTTATGAATGGCTTTATTAAAAATGTGTAGTTGTTACTTTTGAAAATATATATCTATAAAAACAAATTATGCAAATCAGGCAAACAAATTAGGCCTAATCAACACCTGACCTTTTTTCTTTTTTGCATATATATATTAAAAATAAAAAAAGGCATATCCCCAAGTCGGTGGACGAGTGAGTAACACCCTCGATTCCCGACAGTCATGAACCGGGATTGAATCCCGCGTTAAATTTTTGTTTAATATGTGAACTTCACATATTATTCACTGTTTCAATAATCATAAACTAGGTTGCTCTTGTTGAGCGGTACCTAATAAAGTGATTTTGAAAGGCATATCCTGACCAGGAGCACATGTGCTCTTTTAGATGGCAGAGCGCCATCTAGTGGAACAGAAATCAACTAAATATTGATTTTTTAAAACATTTTTTTTTCTATTATTTTTCGTATCAATATAAACTATATTTAATCGAGCTCCTATTATATGATTGTAGGTTTTTATTAGTACTAAAATAAGTGTTGAAATTGACAATTGCAGATCCGCCTTTGCCGGTCCCAAGCCCGGATGAAAAAGGAGAAGGGGGAACAGTAACAAGCTCACTAAAAAAACTGGGCTCAGCTGGCCCGGCTGATAGTACCCTGTAAGGGCTCCTGATCCAGGGATACAGGATGAGCAGTGTTTGTACTCCATGTTAGGAGCAGCTGCACATGGCGTCTGTTCCTCATGTCAGAGGCGGCCATTTCTTTTAGAGCTAAGTCGGCCTGCCACTGAGTAGTGCTTCCAGTCTTAATGACAAAGGCAGACGCATTCTACTTCACCCAGTCATGATCTAAAGCTTTATATCCTAATATGATTGATTGGAGATAAGAAAGAAGAAGAATTGCAGATATTTCTACGATATTTGATATGCATATATTTGCATAGTTTTAGTATATGCAAATTGACATCTCTGCCTATATAGCGCGGCCATGTTGGATTGTTAGTTGGCTAGCGGTTATTGGATAGGGCAGGCCGGCGTGAGCTGCTGATGTACATATAAATTTGATCTCTTTTCCTTCTTTTATTGTTTATACCTTTAAGTTAATAAAGGATCTTTCTTTTCTTCTACGAATCTATATTTTTTTCCCAACAAAAAGAGAAAGAGATTTCATCACAACCTTTTTGTTGCGATGCAATATTTATCCTTTTTAAGTATTAAATTTGAGATTAGTTTAGAGTTTGTAAATACCTATCACAGCTATTTCAGAGGTTCCTTAAGTGGGTGGTGACCCCCAGTGGGCGCTAGGGCCATCTAGAGGGGCGATTGTTGGTTAAGATGTGTTTGAGGGTGTTGGGATGGTCTAGAGATAAGCCCCACTCCATATAGAAGAAATTGATAACAATAATGATATCCCCGAATGAAGACATTAAGACGCGAATGTTTCTTTTCACAAATAAATCAAACTTCTATGAAAATTCGAAACTGTTTTAGACGCGTAAGATTCTTTTTGAAATTAAACAATTTCCACTGTCCTTACTGCAATGGAAAAATTAATGGGAGGGCCTTGCTCATCAGTGGTAAACCCTCATAGCGGTTTCGCCAGTTTAATGGGAGGGTTCGCCACTAATGAGCCAGGCCCTCCCATTAATTTTTCTATTGCAGTAAGGGCAGTAGAAATTGTTTAATTTCAAAAAGAATCCTACGCGTCTAAAAAGGCTTCGAATTTTCATAACAGATGGCGCGCTAGTGCATTATAAATCAAACTTCTACGGACAAACTTGTCAAACATCGTTCTACAATCATAAGTCACATTATATTGTATTTTAAATTAACTTTATATAATATTTACAAACGGAAAATACGTCCAGGGTAGCCTAGTGGACATGGCATCTACCCGGTAAGCGGAACACTGTGGGTTCGTTTCCCCATCCCTGGACACTTTTATTTTTCTGTTTATCATTACTCTTTACAATTCATCCTTTCATACTTCATCCCTAAGGATAGAAAGAGTCGTTATTTCTCCTTAAAATAAATTACGATTTTTCGTTCAAAAGAAACATTTGCGGTAAAACTTGTCAAACGTTGTTCTACTGTCCTTACTGCGATGAAAAAAATATTGGGAGGGCTTGGCTCATCAGTGGTGAATCCTCCCAGCAGTTTCGCCAATTTAATCCACCAGACCGCTTCTTTAGAGCTCTAATACTGTATTGGATCATTCTGTTTATATATGCTACACTGAAAGGTGGAATCTTAGAAATGGTATTTAAGTAAACTATGGACATAAGCTTTTAGGACAGTAGAATTACATTCAAATATGGCATCGAGCAATGCTCTTCAGCAAACAATAAACAGTAGAATTTTGATTTATTTGTGAAAAGAAACATTCGCGTCTTAATGTCTTCATTCGTTATACGTATGTAGATGGCGCGTTATTGCTTTGTAGTAATAACAATATTTTTATATTTATTTTTTGTTTTATAATTTCTCATTATATATTTATTATAATTTATTTAAAAGTTCATAGTGTCTTTTGTGAGTTAAATATTTGTTTTTTGACTCGTGCTTTAGATATTGTACAAAATTTGAAATACCGCTTGAG
This sequence comes from Cordylochernes scorpioides, assembly GCA_030710605.1. NCBI lineage: Eukaryota > Metazoa > Arthropoda > Arachnida > Pseudoscorpiones > Chernetidae > Cordylochernes > Cordylochernes scorpioides. The sequence goes on along the minus strand of CP092866.1, from coordinate 13,606,771 downwards.
AATGCCCTTGCAGCCTTAAAATAATTTTTAACGCTTTGCCAAATGTTTTAATTTTTGTTCGCTCCTGACGAGGACAAACGATTTTGTCGAAACGTCGAGACAATAAAAAGATTTAATGGCCGAAATGTCTTTAATTTGAAGAACAATATCTACCCTACAATAATTGAAACCTACATCAACTATCTAGAGAATGGGGATACTAAAGGACAATATCAACTCCTCTATACTTACTCTATGTATAAATTTATTTTGGATTTCATTAAGAAAAATGGTCTTTGATGTAACGATCTCAAGGAAATATTGGACATATCTTGTGGTTGTAAACAATATATAGGTGTATGCGTGTATATGTGTGTATATATGTATATATTTTAAATTTAATGATGCAACTGTAAATAAAATTCAAAGAATATCTCTATATGTAAATAATATTTATGAATCTTTCTAAGTAACTTTCTGTGTATCTTTCCATGTTGAATATTTTCTTTGTTATATTTGCATGTACATTTAGCGCAAGTGTCCCTAGGGGGACATAGCGTTTTGAATTGAAATAAATAAATAAAATAAATATGTAATTATTTTGAGTCAAAAGGCGATCCATTAAAAAAGCTTATATAAATTTGTTTAAATAGTTTATATATTTTGAGAAAAAAATTGTTTTTCTCTTTACAGATCCAAGCACGCCCTTTTTATATAAATCTATATTTATATATGGTCAGGAGATGCCTTCTTTATTTTTAATATCAACACCTGACCCACTTATCTTTTATTTTTTTCTATTGTTTTTTCATATAAATCTATTTATTTAAAAATAAGGCTTATTTTGGATTTAAAAAGTTTCATTTATCCAATATTTCGATGGACCAATCGTCCATCTTTTACGAGTTTTTTAAAAAATTTTATGAAGCACACAGCAAGTCGCGTGGTCACCTGAAGCATAACAAAAAACCTCGTAAAAGATGGACGATTGGTTCATCAAGATATTGAATAAATAAAACTTATTAAATACAAAATAAGCCTTATTTTTAAATATTTATATTATGGATTGCTCTATACCGGACATGTACACACAATTTAGATGCTCCTAGAATAGGAACCTCTATGTATATATGAACTTCAGTGAAATGTCTTCATTCATAATGCAATAGCCGAATATTTATTTTGTATATATAGATATTTTCTTTTCACTCTATTTATTCATTTATTTTAATTAGTATTGTACGATATTTATTTGTATACATTACATTTTAATTTGGATGATTTTCGCCCGAAGAGATTGTGAGACGCCCGTGTCTCAAGTGTAATGCGCGGCTTGCCGCGAGAGGGGATGAGATCCTTGAAAAAGATGGCCGTTTAGCCCATTGAAATATCGGAAATAAAAGATTATTTATTGAATCCAAGATGTGCCCTTTATGAACGAACATATAAATCTATGTAATTAGTTTCACAATGTGTGACGTTTGAATAAAGATTTTAGAATGAAGACAATGATAATCTTTCTATTCGCTATCAAAAAAGAAATAGGTAGAGAAGAGATTCTTTATATGAAGAATCTCTTCTCCCATCTTGTGTTTCTTCTTTTGTAAAGATTTTAGTATTAAAAATAAAGAAGGGATATCCTGACCAGGAGCACATGTGCTTTTTAGATGACAGAGCGCCATCTAGTGGAACAGAAATCAACTAAACGTTTATTTAACCTGTTTCCTAATATTATGCCAACCCATTTTTCTTGATAAATCAAGAAAAGCTATCCATGAACGCGTTTCGGGTTGTTGGTCCTCGTCAGCGTGGAGTAGTTATGTTTAAAAAAAAATAATAGTACAAATCCCACATTCCAAAGTTTCTTTCCACAATATATTCCAATATTTTTTCGACTTAATTTTTATAATACACAGTTTATTACAAATCATGGGAACTTTAAAATCTTTTTTAAAAATAAAGTAGTGAGTGTGGAAGGTTCGAGCTGTTTATGTAGCTTTGATGACCTCAAAAACTTTAAGATATCTGAAATATATTTTTCACATTGTGTCGCGGTCTCACGCAATTCTGGCCTTAACTACCCGTTTCATGATTTTTCAGGATGCCTGAATGACCTGTTTTTTTGGACGCTGAGGTACAGCTTGCACCACGCTGATGAGGGCCAACAGCCCGAAACGCGTCCGTGGTTAGCTTTTCTTGATTAATCAAGAATGGGTATTTGAAAATCAACGAGAATAGTTGATATTTATTCCGATAGATGGCGCAAGCCATCAGCAACTTTTAGTTGCACGATAAGGAGATGCCTTTTTCATAATTTAGGATATCTGTTGCTGTGGACTTTCCGATATTTCAAGATTACATAAACTTCAAAATGGAATAATAGGATATATGACATTAGCAGACTTTTGTCCAGTATAGGTGAAGGTGGAGGGAGGGTGACGTCTGGCTTGGAGGGAACGCCTGAGGTCCGACAAGGAAGGATTGTCGGAGTGTCGTCCTCCTTGTAACGTCCTCGTATTTGTTTGTTGACATTATCAGCAAGAAGTGTCTGGAAGTTTTTAAAAGAAAAGTCTTTATATCTTTTAGGCTAACATCAGACATAACATGTGGATATATATTACAATCAGTCAAAAAGACAACTCCACAGAGTACCATCAGTGATGTGCTCACTGCTAATTTACTATACATCCTGTAGTAGCTGCCGTTACACTCCTGTCTCCAGAATTGGCCAAACACCCATTCTTGATTAATCAAGCTAACCACGTAGGCGTTTCGGGCTGTTGGCCCTCGTCAACGAATTATTGATATTTATTCCGATAGATGGAGCAAGCCATCAGCAACTTTCAGTTGTCCGATAAGGAGATGCTCTTTTTATTTTTTTATTTATATACCTTATCCCAGTACAATAACACATTTGTACTATTTTTTAATTTCAATATATAAGTTTGATAAAGTACAATATGGATTCTAGAATAGAAACACAAAACTTACATCTAAATTAATGGAATACTTGTGACGTTTCTGTAACAATATTTTTACCAAAACGTCAAAAACATTTCATTCAATTGAATTTGGTCTTTTTTCCTTATTTTCTAAAATAGAAGTTTTTTTAAATAATGATCATAGGGAACGTCTTATGCAAATATAGACAATTGGACAATTAACATAATTTTATTGACATATTGTCAATACAGGCAAAAGTACACAGTCTGGGCACTATTTAAAAAAGATAATTACTATGTACAGTGAAAATATGGCGCCTCTTCCATCGCTGCAGAGTTTGGTGGAGAATCACCAGCGGGTCTCCAGCGACACCACGTATTTCGTGAACTACGAAGAATACGTAGATCGCGTACTTCGTCGCTGAGGAGATGGCGTGGTCCTCGAGACCAACTGGAAAGATCCAGGACTGCAGGTCCGATGATGGAGAACACCTCTCGGATGAGAGGGCAAACGCATTATACAAATATTGGTGCAAGTCTTATACAAAATAATAATCAGGTCTATTTATTAGAGTAAACACAATAAAGATAAATAAAATAATTATTAAAAATGGTAATTAAGGTAATACCAAATTAACTTAAAGCCAATGTAACTTTTGCAATATGCAATGGTCTATTGAATATCAATCCCAAACAATAGAAGATAATTTTAAAGGCATTATATCCATTTCCATTGTGTTCACTTTTATTAAAGCCTAAAAAATAAAACCTTCAAATATTTAACCGTTTTCCGTCCATTGTATTCAGTGAGACATACTAATAACTCTTTTTCCCTTGAAAGGAGCTCAGCTTTATGATAGGTGAAACTCTCCTGGGGCTGCTCGTTCACTGGTTACTGATATTTACCTATTACGTTTGAAAGTATAAACCATGGTACATGGTCTTGTTCTATGTCATCTTGACTACTTGTCTACTTCGTGTATTATTATATTTATAAGGAATCTAAACTATGACTAAACTGCTATGATAAAATAAAGGGAAGGCCTGGCTCATCAGTGGTGAACCCTCCCAGCGGTTTCGCTAGTTTAATCTATTGTATCATTACAGTAAGGAAAGTAGAAAATTGATTTATTTTAAAAAGAAACATTCGTGTCAAGAATAGTTTTAATTTATGATAACAGATGGCGCACTAATGCATCATATTATAATTATTATATTTATAAATTTAATCTATCTGTAAAATTTGTAACAATTAATTTTTTGGCAATTTGTTTCTTTTTACCTATATCATTATATAGTATCTCTACAGACCTTACTGAAATTATAAAAGTTATTGAATGAGAGGGCTTGGCTCATCAGTGGTGAACCTCTCAACGGTTTTGCCAAATTAATCTCCAGACCGCCCTACTATTCACCACTGATGAGCCAAGCCCTCTCATTTATCATCGCAGTAAGGTCTGTTGAGATATTTTTTGATTTTTTTTCGCTTATCCCTAGTATATATACACGTGGTATAGGCCATGATAATCATGGTGGGTAGTTAGCGACTGCTTTTACTGTAAGTGCATCACATGTCTACACATATGAAAAGCAGTTCGACTTTTGCACTTAAAAATGTGCCAGAGCCCCGTTTGGTTGCTTCACACTCGCTTGTGTGGTTGGACTCTTGCAATAATCGGGGGCCATTGGAGCATTTTTTTTTTCAATCAGAAAAAAAGTGCCCAATGCGGGAATCGAACCCGGGTCGTAGCGGTCGACAACCAACGGTTTAGACCATCATTCCACCGACCCCTCATAATATTTGATGATATATGTAAATAAAAACACATTTCCAAAAAATAATTGCCACAAGTATTATTATATACTTCTCTTGTGATGCATTAGCGCGCCATCTGTTATGAAAATTCGAAACTATTATAGACATGAAAAGAAAAAAAAAACACGCGTCTAATAATAGTTTCGAATACTTCTCTTGTGTGTACTTCTTTAATGCCTATATCGTCCCTGGCTTTGTGATTTGACTCAACCAAATATCTGTTCTGATTCAGTCCAAGTAGTAAGACTGCCTGCATTCTGTACCTTAAAAAGCTGGAAATTTGAACAAGAGATGATTCACTGTGTGTGGTTCTTCTATACAGCTGAGGAAAAATTGGATTCAGGATGTCAAATACATAATTTTGTCACACGACAAAACTTCAGGATAAAAAAGGAAATTTTATTTTGTTGACTACCAGCAATGACCTTCACGTTTTTTACCTTGTGGCGACCACACTTTGCTTCCGCGAGTGCGAACTGGGACAAAGCTTCACTACACATACTACGGGCGTGTGGCAACCTCACTACGCCTCGGCAAGCGCGAGCTGGGAGAACACACTGCGCATGCGCGCGAGGCGACATCCGGGACTTTCTGGCCACTGGCTTCATAAACAACAAGGCTTGCTCCCAACGGCCGTTACTTCTTTTCTCTTTATATATTTCTGGCTTTAAATAAATAAATTTATGTTATAAAAATAATTATAATTTTATCAGCGGCCTTTCCACAAGCCACACCAACACGCACGCAACCATCCCACAACCTGAAGAACGGATGGATAACGAAGAGAAATATGTGCCAATACGGTAGAGCCAATTACTATTACCCCATTTGATTTTTATATATATTCTATTACAATATTATTTTTTATTTATTTCTTATTTCTTTGATGGGGCATTTAAATTTTCTTCGCGAGTTATTTTTCAAAAAAATTGATTGAAAGTTAATTTTTATATAATAAAAATCACCGGGAAAGTATCAATATTTAGTTAAGAATTTGACCTAATCTTGACTCTGAATAAGGAATATCAGCAACCTTCAGCATATTTATACTTAATTATATTAAAGTATTTTGTCATCCTTTATAAAATAAACTTCAAATTATTAGAATATATTAACTTAAATTTGTCTAAGCATTCTAAAAAATATATAATAAAGTCATTCATAATTGTTAGAATCCTACAAAAATATGGGAAATTTTGGAAATATTTATTTTTCAAAATGGCGATTTTGAGGTAGAAGGCAGACGATAGAAGAATATGAAAATAATAATTGATGCTTGAGGCTATGAAGATAGATTTAAGTTGCTGATTATTGCAATGGCAAGTCTGAGGGCAGTTCTTTTCTTAACTCTTATCTGGGTAATCTTGTTTATGGCCTTGGACTTCTTACAAGGATTCTTCAGACGACTCAACGACCTGGCTCCACGGCTTGAGGAAGGTCTGGACCTCCAGAATCCACTTGTGGACTTGTTCTAACTCCAAACTCATCAATTTGACAAATTATTTGACAATAAAGAATCTTATCACCGTTAGTTTTATGTCTTATTAACGAAATATAGTAAACAGATCTCTAATTTAACCAGATTATGTAATTGGTGGCCGAATTATGTAATGCAAGAGCTTCATCACGAGTATTCTAGGCTCAATTTTCAGCCCGGCACGAGCTGATGTTCAAAATTTCCATTTAATTTTTCTTATTAAGACTATATTTCTACTGTATTAACGAAATATAGAAAGCAGATCTACAATTTGACCAGAATATGCAATTTCTGTATACGCATGACTTTACATCTCAGTTATTTCTTATATAATGTCATTGTGTCACACCATTATACATTAGACCGTAGCACATGTAAAAGATATTTTTCGAGAATATCTATACACCGTATACTTGAAATATCCCCAAAATTATTCTGTTATATATGTTACCAAAATACTATTTTGAATGTGTATCTAACTTTTTTTAAATAACTATTTCAAAAGCTGTTAATAAAAAAGAGTTGTGATATTTAATAAAATACACTCTATAACAATCGACGCACCAAGAAGGAGATGTCTTATTTATATGAAAATAAGTTTTGACCAAACATGCAAATGTTTGAAATTTGGTGGCCGATTTATGCAATGCAAGAACTCCATCATGAGTATTCTAGACTCAATATTCAGCCCGGCACGAGCTAATGTTAAAAATTTCCGTTTAATTTTTTTTTTTATTAAGACTATATTTCTACTGCATCAATGCCTCGCCTAAAGATTCGTGCTCATTACGAACATATGTTAGAGTTTGAAAGAGGTCGTGCCATTGGATTGAAAGAGACTGGTTGGTTAAGTCGACTAATCGCGTGACATCTGTGTCGAAGTGATGCGGCTATTAGACGATGTTGGCAAAAGTGGGTCAACAACAGAAGAATGCAACGTCAGGACGGCAGTCGTCGACTAAGGTAAACAACAGAACGGGAGGACAGAGATATTGTCAGAACGGATGTCGCAGTACCGGATTCGACGTTATCTACCATACAACGTGTGACTGGCACATAAAGTGTCCAAATTGATCATCTGAATTGATGACTGAGAGAGCGGAATCTAAGATCTGACCGACCGTTACAAAGCCTACCCCTCACACCGGTACACCGATAAGTCCGACTACAGTGGCATCGGGAGTGATCAATGTGGAACTGCGCGGACTGCGCTTTAGTGATGAGTCCCGTTTCTTATTTAAAAAACCTGCATTTTGCTCTCCAATTGTCTTTATAACAGTTCTTCAGAAGATAAAGAAGAGTTGAAACAGAAAGGACTCCGAATAATTTAAGTGTGTACTCCACCGGTAGCAGTTTGAATTAAATTTACATAGCAAGTTGGGATGTAAGGCGTCATCCAGGAAGTATTCCTTTTCTTCGAGAGACTCCCTACAGGAGCTGACCCCGTTACTCTGTGACATAAATCTGTGTTACTTCATGTTCTGACCTCAAGGATGGCCCCGTCGTACTTGTGTCAACTTTGGAATTTGCACGGTTGTCACACAACAAACCTTTTTACATATTGTATCTATACACTCTTGCATATTTCTCCACATGCTGAAGCAAGAGAGTCCACATTGGTCTTAAGAGGTTTTTCTTTATAGAGCGGCATGTATGGATAATAGTTTTTAATATTATCTACTAATTAATTCTATATAATCTACTGGAGCATTAGGTTACAGTGTCACACATTGAGGGGACCAAATGGATGAGAATGGAGAGAGAGAGCAAGGAAGAACTAATTAATGGACAATCAAAGAGAACACCGTTATACATGTCTATAATTAAAAAGACATATATTGGATCAAAATATCATTTATTTTACCAATATTTCAGTTGGCTGAACGCCAACCTTTATCAAGGTGTTAAAACATATTTAATGCCTTTTAACACCTTGATAAAGGTTGGCGTTCAAGCCAACTGAAATATTGGTAAAATAAATGATATTTTGATCCAATATATGTATTTTTAATTGAGATTTATTTATGGATTGCTCTATTTTCAAAATACATGTCTATATTAAAAATCAATATAGTGCTGCGGCGACTTTGAAAGAAAGCTTACGAATCGGGGGGAAGGCCGACCAATCAGAGAGAAGCCCAGCTGGCGTCAGTCATCTTCTCCTTGATTACCGCGATGCAGAACGGATTCTCCCAGTTTCTGTCACTTGCATGATTTTCTGTAATGAGCAAAGGTGATTACAACGAGTCGAAATAGTACCTCATTCCTGACCATACTACACACGTTGCACATTCGTAACAATATATTACAATGGAACATTCAATAAAAATGACCTGCGAGGATGTATAAAAAAACATAAATTACAAATAGAAGAAGGTTAAACCTTGCGAGTATACGCTTTCTGATTCCACATTTCTCGTTCTTACACAAAGGTCATTAACTCGGATTATCTCAATTCTTAGATCCAGGGGCCAATGAACCCACGCGATCGTTAGAAGTCAGATCTCTCAGACGCCGTTTCTACGTCAGTCCGTCCCTTGGTGGACCTCGGACTTTTCCCCTCTCACTTACTCCTTACAGGTCCTTGCTCTGGACTCTTGGTTTCTGTGTGTGTCCTTCGCCATGTATATCGAGATTCAGACAATAACTCTGAAAGATATTACAGCGACCTTTATTGAAAACACACGAGGTAACCAAGTGTGAACAAAATTGTCTCTGGCTTTTTCAAAATTACAGATGACCAGAGACATCAAAGATTTGCCACTTCCTTAAGTTTTATCCATGAGTATAGTATTGAATAGTCACTAACTCTCATCTCACAGAATGTGTATTTTTAGGTAATAAAAAATCATTTATTGGATTGAATAGATTGTTGTTGAAAATTACACCCCCATTTTAACCACAGATGTCGCGCTTTGCAGGAATAATTCAACCTTCTATAATTTATTTAATCCAATACAGTAGAACCTCCTTGAGAGGACACACACGCTAGAAGATACCTCTCTATAAGAGACAGATTTTATTTGCAAAATTATCATTTTTACTCTCCGGTAAGAGGACACCTCTCCCTAAAGGACACTTTAGCTCTTCAATTAGGTGTCCTTTACAAGGAGGTTCTACTGCATATGTCTTTTAGGTAATATTAAAGATATTGTCAGGAGGACAGAGTTTCCTGGTATTCCCTCTTATCTTGACTGGACAGACCGGTCGGGGTAAACAGTGGCGCCACGGAAAAGGAGGAAAGATCTCAGTTCTCCCCTCTTGCTCTAACGGCTGGGTCGATTTGACTCATGTACATAGTAACTCTTATTTTATATTTAAAATCTCTCATATAACTTATTAATTTTTTTTTTTGCTTATCCCTAGTACACGTGGTACAGGCCATGATAATCATGGTGGGTAGTTAGCGACTGCTTTTACTGTAAGCGCACCACATGTCTACACATGTGAAAAGCAGTTCGACTTTGCACTTACAAATGCCAGAGCCCCGTTTGGTTACTTGCACTCGCTGGTGGGGTTGGACTTTTGCAAGAATCGGGGAGACATTGGAGCATTTTTTTTCTTTAAACAGAAAAAAAGTGTCCAATGTGGGAATCGAACCCGGGTCCTAGTGGTCGAAAACCAAACGGTTTAACCAGCCTTCCACCGACCCCACTCATTAAATAAATATTTAAAGTAATTCGAAGGCCTAGTTAATTATTTTTCCTCGCGACAATATAAATATGGATTGATCTATTTTCAAAGAGTGTGTATTGTCAACATTACGACAGAAAACAAGTTTCTGATTACCTCAATGAGAGTAAAGTAGATGAAAACTAAGAGAGGAGTGAAACGTTCCAACAACAAGATGAGAGAATCCCACCAGAGACAATGGCCAAATTTCCAGTTACGCCAAGGAGGGGTGAAGAAATGGGTTGGTCATTCAGTCACGCTGCCCACATTGCGTCCTCACAATATAGCGCAGTTTCTGCCATTACCCTATAGTTATACCTCCTCTAGCCCATATCTCTAGGTGAAATAGGTTCCATTTTAAGAAACAAAAGTAATCACTAAGAACCACATTTTGAGCTAAAGTTTCCATTAAGGATTGGTTCTACCGAATTTTACCATTTGCTTTTATTTGAAACCGTGTTATACGAATTAACGGAAATCCATCTTGTGTTTATATATGAAAGATACCTTTTTGGTCATGGAAAGTTGAATTGATTATCTTTATATGATACAGTAGAACCTCTCTTTAGCGGACACCTCTCTACAAAGGACAGTTTTTATTTAAAAAATTATCATTTTTACTATTTAGAAACTCTCCAGTAAGAGGAGACCTCTCCCTAAAGGACACTTTGGCTCTACAATTAGGTGTTGTCCTTTACAGGGAGATTTTACTGCATAAAAAAAACTAATTATTTTGTTTTTTATAGCAAAACATTATTTCAAGATATTTCAAGGGCATATACACTTATGTAACTTAGGTGCATATGCAAATACCTATGCGAAATGATTTCAAAACAAGAGAGGTATCTGTAGAGAAAGTTTATTTTGGGCGCAGATTATGGAAAAGGAAACTGAAGTTACTATGTCAACCATCA
>CP092866.1:13568948-13595871 GCA_030710605.1 Cordylochernes scorpioides | reverse complement strand
TTTTATATGAAGAATCTCTTCTCCCATCTTGTGTTTGTTCTTTTGTAAATATTTTAGTATTAAAAATAAAGAAGGGATATCCTGACCAGGAGTACATGTGCTTTTTAGATGGCCGAGCGCCATCTAGTGGAACAGAAATCAACTAAACGGTGATTTAGCCTGTTTCCTAATATTATGCTAATCCATTTTTCTTGATAAATCAAGAAAAGCTATCCATGAACGCGTTTCGGGCTGTTGGTCCTCGTCAGCGTGGAGTAGTTATGTTTCAAAAAAATAATAGTATAAATCCCACATTCCAAAGTTTCTTTCCACAATATATTCCAAAATATTTTCGACTTAATTTTTACAATACAGTTTATTACAAATCATGGAAACTTTAAAAGCTTTTTTAAAAATAAAGTAGTGAGTGTGTAAGGTTCGAGCTGTTTATGTAGCTTTGATAACCTCACAAACTTTAAGATATCTGAAATATATTTTTCACATTGTGTCGCGGTATCACGCAATTCTGGCCTTAACTACCCGTTTCATGATTTTTCAGGATGCCTGAATAACCTGTTTTTTTGGACGCTGAGGTACAGCTTGCACCACGCTGATGAGGGCCAACAGCCCGAAACGCGTCCGTGATTAGCTTTTCTTTATTAATCAAGAATGGGTAATTGGAAATCAACGAGAATAGTTTATATTTATTCCGATAGATGGCGCAAGCCATCAGCAACTTTTAGTTGCACGATAAGGAGATGCCTTTTTCATAATTTAAGATATCTGTTGCTGTGGAATGTCCGATATTTCAAGATTACACAAACTTCAAAATGGAATAATAGGATATATGACATTAGCAGACTTTTGTCCAGTATAGGCGGAGGGATAGCGACGTCTGGCTCGGAGGGAACGAGAGAAAATAGAGGCAACCCGGGCTCCTGGAGCACAAATGAGGGAACTACCGAGGTCCGACAAGGAAAGGATAGTCGGAACGAGCAGTGTTGTCCTCCTTGTAATGTCCTCGTATTTTTTTTTTTACAATTAAAACAACTTTTATTGACATCTTGTCAATATTTACACTCAAAGAGAGTTATAATAGTAAAATAATATAATAATAAATAGGAAAATTAAAATATGTACAAAAAGTTATATAATAGAGGATGAAGGGAGGCATTCTCGGCGCGCGAGTGTTCTCCTCCAGGCGATGAGCGGGTCCTCGTATTTGTTTGTTGACGTTATCAGAAAGAAGTATCTGGAAGTTTTTAAAAGAAAGTCTTTATATCTTTTAGGCTAACATCAGACATAACATGTGGATATATATTACAATCAGTCAACTCCACAGATCAGTGATGTGCTCACTGCTAATTTACTATACATCCTGTAGGTATGCCAGCTGTCGTTACATCTTCTGTCTCCAGAATTGGTCAAACACCCATTCTTGATTAATCAAGCTAACCAAGTACGCGTTTCGGGCTGTTGGCCCTCGTCAACGAATTGTTGATATTTATTCCGATAGATGGAGCAAGCCATCAGCAACTTTCAGTTGCCCGCGATAAGGAGATGCTCTTTTTCTTTTTTAATTTATGAACCTTATCCCAGTACAATATCACATTTGTACTTTTTTAATTTCAATATATAAGTTTGATAAAGTACAATATGGATTATAGAATAGAAACATAAGACTTACATCTAAATTAATGGAATACTTGTGACGTTTCGGTAACAGTGATGTTACCAAAACGTCAAAAACATTTCATTCAATTGAATTTGGTCTTTTTTCCTTATTTTCTAAAATAGAAGTTTTTTTTTTTAAATAATGATCATAGGGAACGTCTTATACAATATAGACAATTGGACAATTAACATAATTTTATTGACATATTGTCAATACAGGCAAAAGTACACAGTCTGGGCACTATTTAAAAAAAGATAATTACTATGTACAGTGAAAATATGGCGCCTCTTCCATCGCTGCAGAGTTTGGTGGAGAATCACCAGCGGGTCTCCAGCGACACCACGTATTTCGTGAACTACGAAGAATACGAAGATCGCGTACTTCGCCGCTGAGGAGATTGTGTGGTCTCGAGACCAACTGGAAAGATTCAGGACTGTAGGTCCCATAATGGAGAACACCTCTCGGATGAGAGGGCAAACGCATTATACAAATATTGGTACAAGTCTTATACAAAATAATAATCAGGTTTATTTATTAGAGCAAACAATAGGGAAAATAATTAGTAAAATGGTAATTAAAACAATACAAAATTAACTTAAAGCCAATGTAACTTGTGCAATATGCAATGGTCTATTGAATATCAATTCCAAACAATAGAAAATAATTTTAAAGGCATTATATCCATTTCCATTGTGTTCACTTTTATTAAAGCCTAAAAAATAGAACCTTCAAATATTTAACCGTTTTCCGTCCATTGTATTCAGTGAGACATACTAATAACTCTTTTCCCCTTGAAAGGAGCTCAGCTTTATGATAGGTGAAACTCTCCTGGGGAGGGGGCTCGTTCTCTGGTTACTTCTATTTAAATATTACGTTTGAAAGTATAAAACATGGTACATGGTCTTGTTCATCTGGACTACTTGTCTACTTTGTGTATTATATAAGAAATCTAAACTATTTTTGACTTGTATGATTCTTCTTTTAAATAAATCGATTTTCTACTGCCTTTAGTGCAATGATACAATAGAATAAAACTAGCGAAACTGTTGACTTTGCTTAGAAGTTTTAATGAAACTGATTTCAATAATTATTAATTAAACATTATATTTATTGATTTACAAGAGAGAGAACAAAATATAAAAGGAAAACTAATATTAAGCAAAGGAACTTTTTTTTGTTTCAGTTAGCGCCTATTTACCTGTGAGCTTACACACACTCTATGAAACAATTAATTAATATATATATACAACAGAAACCGCTGGGAGGGTTCACCACTGATAAGCCAGGCCTTCCCATTATTTTATCATTGTAGTAAAGACAGTATAAAATTGATTTATTATAAAAAGAAACATCAATAGTTCTACTTCTTATAACAGATGGCGGACCGTATTATAATTATTATAAATTTATATTTGTCATCATCTATAAAAGTGCAACAATTAATTTTTGAAAAAATAGTACAAATGTAATATTGTACTGGGATAAGGTGCATAAATTAAGAAAAAGGCATCTCCTTATTGTGTAACTGAAAGTTGCTGATGGTTTGCTCCATTTATGGGAATAAATATCAACTATTCTCGTTGATTTTTAATTATTCCAGTCCGTGGTGGCTTTTCTTGATTAATCAAGAATGGGTATTTAGCCAATTCTGGAATAATTACAAATCAACGAGAATAGTTGATATTTATTCCGATAGATGGCGCATGCCATCAGCACCTTTCAGTTGCACGATAAGGAAATGCCTTTTTCTTAATTAATTTTTTGTCAATGTGTTTCTTTTTTTTTACTAAGTTCTAATTTGTTTGCTGTTTTGTTTCCTTTGTATTATGCGCAAATATTTCAATATCGCCCTTGGTTGATTAATAAATTAATTTAAAAATCATATATTATCTCTACAGACCTTACTGAAATTATAAAAGTTATTGAATGAGAGAGCTTGGCTCATCATTGGTGAACCCGCTCAACTGTTTCGCCAAATTAATCTCCAGACCGCTCTACTATTGTATTCACCAATGATGAGCCAAGTCCTTTCATTCAAAAACTTTTATCATCGCAGTAAGGTCTGTTGAGATAATATTTGATCTTTTTTTTTTTTTTGCTTATCCCTAGTACACGTGGTACAGGCCATGATAATCATGGTGAGTGTTCAAAGATTATAGATTTGAACATTCTATTAAGGGATTAGCCCATTAATTATAATCATTGTGAGTAGAGTAGGCGACTGCTTTTACTGTAAGTGCACCACATGTCTATACATGTGAAAAGCAGTTCGACTTTGCACTTACAAATGTGTCAGTGCTCCGTTTGGTTACTTGCATTCGCTGGTGGGGTTGGACTCTTGCAAGAATTGAGTGCTATTGAAGCATTTTTTTTTTTAATCGGAAAAAAAAAGTGCCCAATGCGGGAATCGAACCCAGGTCATAGCGGTCGACAACCAACGATTTAGACCATCCTTCCACCGACCCCTCATAATATTTTATTATATATGCAAATAAAAACACATTGCCTAAAAAATAATAGTCACAAGTATTTTTGTATACTTCTCGTGTGATGCATTAGCGCGCCATCTGTTATGTAAATTCGAAACTATTATAGACATGAAAAGAAAAAGAGCATACGCGTCCATAATAGTTTTGAATACTTCTCTTGTGGGTACTTCTTTTATGCCTATATCGTCCCTGGCTTTGTGATTTGAATTAACCAAATTCTGATCCAGCCCATGTAGTTAGACTGCCTGCATTCTGTACTTTAAAAATCTGGAAATTTGAATAAGAGATAATCCACTGTCTGTGGTCTTCTTGTTCTTCTTTCTTATCTCCACTCAAATCACACTAAGGTATCAAGCTTGTAAATCTTGAGACTTTTGATGGTGTCTGCCGGGGAAGAGTAGAGCTCATCAATGGATGAGTCAATACAGGTTCTTCTTGGTTCTTTCTCTCATATTTCTACATGGTTCTTCTATACAATGAGGAAAATTTGGAATCAGGATGTCAAAGACGTATTTTTGTCACGACAAAACTTCAGGATAAAAAAATAAATTTTATTTTGTTGACAGCCAGCAATGGCCTTCGCGTTATTTTACCTGAAGAAAGGAAAGATAACGCAGAAAAAGATGTGCTAATACGGTAGAGCAAATTACTTATCCCAATTCATTTTGAGATTCTATTACAATATTATTTTTAATTTATTTCTTATTTCTTTGATGGGGCATTTTTAAATTTTCTTCAAGAGTTATTTTTCAAAATTGATTGAAAGCTAATTTTTATATAATAAAAAATCACCGGGAAAGTATCAATCTTTAGTCAGAATGTGGCCTAATCCTGACTCTGAAAAAGGAATATCAGCAACTTTTAGCAAGTTTATATATAATTATATTAAAATATTTTGTCATCCTTTATAAAATAAACTTCAAATTATTAGAATATATTAACTTAAAATTGTCTAAGAATTCTAAAAAAGATATAATAAAGTCATTCATAATTGTTAGAATCCTACAAAAATATGGAAAATTCTGGAAATATTTAATTTTCAAAATGGCGATTTTGAGGTAGAAGGCAGACGATAGAAGAATATGAAAATTATAATTGATGCTTGGGGCTATGAAGATAGATTTAAGTTGCTGATTATTGCAATGGCAAGTCTGAGGGCAGTTCTTTTCTTCACTCTTATCTGGGTGATCTTGTTTATGGCCTTGGACTTCTTACAAGGATTCTTCAGACGACTCAACGACCTGGCTCCACGGCTTGAGGAAGGCTTGGACATCCAGAATCCCCTTGTGGACTTGTTCTAACTCCAAATTCATCAATTCGACAATTTATTTGACAATAAAGAATCTTGTTACCGTTAGCTTTTATGTCTTCTTAACGAAATATAGTAAACAGATCTCTAATTTGACCAGATTATGTAATTGGTGGCCGAATTATGCAATGCAAGAGCTCCATCACGAGTATTCTAGGCTCAATTTTCAGCCCGGCACGAGCTGATGTTCAAAATTTCCATTTAATTTTTCTTATTAAGACTATATTTCTACTGTATTAACGAAATATAGAAAGCAGATCTACAATTTGACCAGAATATGCAATTTCTGTATACGCATGACTTTACATCTCAGTTATTTCTTATATAATGTCATTGTGTCACACCATTATACATTAGACCGTAGCACATGTAAAAGATTTTTTTCGAGAATATCTATACACCGTATACTTGAAATATCCCCAAAATTATTCTGTTATATATGTTACCAAAATACTATTTTGAATGTGTATCTAACTTTTTTTAAATAACTATTTCAAAAGCTGTTAATAAAAAAGAGTTGTGATATTTAATAAAATACACTCTATAACAATCGACGCACCAAGAAGGAGATGTCTTATTTATATGAAAATAAGTTTTGACCAAACATGCAAATGTTTGAAATTTGGTGGCCGATTTATGCAATGCAAGAACTCCATCATGAGTATTCTAGACTCAATATTCAGCCCGGCACGAGCTAATGTTAAAAATTTCCGTTTAATTTTTTTTTTATTAAGACTATATTTCTACTGCATCAATGCCTCGCCTAAAGATTCGTGCTCATTACGAACATATGTTAGAGTTTGAAAGAGGTCGTGCCATTGGATTGAAAGAGACTGGTTGGTTAAGTCGACTAATCGCGTGACATCTGTGTCGAAGTGATGCGGCTATTAGACGATGTTGGCAAAAGTGGGTCAACAACAGAAGAATGCAACGTCAGGACGGCAGTCGTCGACTAAGGTAAACAACAGAACGGGAGGACAGAGATATTGTCAGAACGGATGTCGCAGTACCGGATTCGACGTTATCTACCATACAACGTGTGACTGGCACATAAAGTGTCCAAATTGATCATCTGAATTGATGACTGAGAGAGCGGAATCTAAGATCTGACCGACCGTTACAAAGCCTACCCCTCACACCGGTACACCGATAAGTCCGACTACAGTGGCATCGGGAGTGATCAATGTGGAACTGCGCGGACTGCGCTTTAGTGATGAGTCCCGTTTCTTATTTAAAAAACCTGCATTTTGCTCTCCAATTGTCTTTATAACAGTTCTTCAGAAGATAAAGAAGAGTTGAAACAGAAAGGACTCCGAATAATTTAAGTGTGTACTCCACCGGTAGCAGTTTGAATTAAATTTACATAGCAAGTTGGGATGTAAGGCGTCATCCAGGAAGTATTCCTTTTCTTCGAGAGACTCCCTACAGGAGCTGACCCCGTTACTCTGTGACATAAATCTGTGTTACTTCATGTTCTGACCTCAAGGATGGCCCCGTCGTACTTGTGTCAACTTTGGAATTTGCACGGTTGTCACACAACAAACCTTTTTACATATTGTATCTATACACTCTTGCATATTTCTCCACATGCTGAGCAAGAGAGTCCACATTGGTCTTAAGAGGTTTTTCTTTATAGAGCGGCATGTATGGATAATAGTTTTTAATATTATCTACTAATTAATTCTATATAATCTACTGGAGCATTAGGTTACAGTGTCACACATTGAGGGGACCAAATGGATGAGAATGGAGAGAGAGAGCAAGGAAGAACTAATTAATGGACAATCAAAGAGAACACCGTTATACATGTCTATAATTAAAAAGACATATATTGGATCAAAATATCATTTATTTTACCAATATTTCAGTTGGCTGAACGCCAACCTTTATCAAGGTGTTAAAACATATTTAATGCCTTTTAACACCTTGATAAAGGTTGGCGTTCAAGCCAACTGAAATATTGGTAAAATAAATGATATTTTGATCCAATATATGTATTTTTAATTGAGATTTATTTATGGATTGCTCTATTTTCAAAATACATGTCTATATTAAAAATCAATATAGTGCTGCGGCGACTTTGAAAGAAAGCTTACGAATCGGGGGGAAGGCCGACCAATCAGAGAGAAGCCCAGCTGGCGTCAGTCATCTTCTCCTTGATTACCGCGATGCAGAACGGATTCTCCCAGTTTCTGTCACTTGCATGATTTTCTGTAATGAGCAAAGGTGATTACAACGAGTCGAAATAGTACCTCATTCCTGACCATACTACACACGTTGCACATTCGTAACAATATATTACAATGGAACATTCAATAAAAATGACCTGCGAGGATGTATAAAAAAACATAAATTACAAATAGAAGAAGGTTAAACCTTGCGAGTATACGCTTTCTGATTCCACATTTCTCGTTCTTACACAAAGGTCATTAACTCGGATTATCTCAATTCTTAGATCCAGGGGCCAATGAACCCACGCGATCGTTAGAAGTCAGATCTCTCAGACGCCGTTTCTACGTCAGTCCGTCCCTTGGTGGACCTCGGACTTTTCCCCTCTCACTTACTCCTTACAGGTCCTTGCTCTGGACTCTTGGTTTCTGTGTGTGTCCTTCGCCATGTATATCGAGATTCAGACAATAACTCTGAAAGATATTACAGCGACCTTTATTGAAAACACACGAGGTAACCAAGTGTGAACAAAATTGTCTCTGGCTTTTTCAAAATTACAGATGACCAGAGACATCAAAGATTTGCCACTTCCTTAAGTTTTATCCATGAGTATAGTATTGAATAGTCACTAACTCTCATCACACAGAATGTGTATTTTTAGGTAATAAAAAGCATATATTGGATTGAATAAATTTTTGTTGGAAATTACACTTTCATTTTAACCACAGATGTCGCGCTGTGCAGGAATAATTCAACCTTCTATAATTTATTTAATCCAATACAGTAGAACCTCCATGAGAGGACACTCACGCTAGAGGATACCTCTCTATAAGAGACTAATTTTTAAACGAGGTAAAATCTTCCCAATTACATGCGTGGTAAGGACAAAATACTCAGGAGATAAGTTTCTTCATTTGAAACTTTCAATGAACATTTGTTGGAAAGTAACGACGCACCCATAGCAACAACGCCAGCTTCCCCCAGACATCACGTGACCTGGCGCCACCTCCGGCCGGCCAATTACCTGTATAATATAGGTTTCAGATTTGCTTGCTTGTTGACTGCCACCGCTTACCTTTTTAACTCTCTTGTTCCTTTTGTCATCTTAATATAATCTTTTGATAATTAAACGATACTTTCTGAGATCCAACCTCTGTTTTATTCTTACATGGCAGCAGAGCTTGGTTGGTATCAATTTTTTTTTAATTATCTAAGCTGAAATTCGTTTGCTTGCTCAAGATGACAACTGAACTTCCACAAATTCAAAAATTCAACGGCGATAATTTTCATCTATGGAAATTTCAAATGAAGATTATTCTAGAAGCAAAAGATCTTCTCAGTATAACTGATGGCTCTGAGGTAAAACCTGAAATAGAGGATATTGCAAAATTCTCTAACTGGAAAAAGAAAGATGCAAAATCCAAAATGCTGATCACTACTGCTCTAGAGTTTAAATATCTTCAACAGATTGTTAATTGCCAGACTTCAGCAGAAATGTGGAAGAAATTATCAACAATATATGAACTGAAATCTGAAACAAACAAATATTTGCTGCAACAAAGATTTTTCGAATATAAAATGAATCCAAATGATAACATTGCTACTCATATTTCCAAAGTTGAAACTCTGGCACAACAAATGAAAGATCTAGGTGAGCCAATCTCTGATGTTGCCCTAATTACAAAGATAATTTGCAGCTTGC
Source organism: Cordylochernes scorpioides (assembly GCA_030710605.1). NCBI lineage: Eukaryota > Metazoa > Arthropoda > Arachnida > Pseudoscorpiones > Chernetidae > Cordylochernes > Cordylochernes scorpioides. The sequence continues at coordinate 13,586,548 of CP092866.1, read as the reverse complement.
CTGATAAATACAAGAATTTCATAACAGCATGGGATTCAGTTTCATCAGAAGAAAAGACACTAGAAAACTTGACGGCAAGATTACTGAAAGAAGAAAGCTTACAGGATCATTGGGATTCTTCAGGAAATTCTAAACCAGATAATGCCTTGATGACTTTTTCAAAGTTCAACAGAAATTCAACAGCTTCCAACAAACAACAGCAGCATCAACAATCCATTAAAGATAAAAAGAAGAACACACACTGTGGATATTGCAAGAAGAAAGGACATTGGTGGAAAGAATGCTATAAAAGAAAGGAAGAACAAAAAGGACAACAGCCAAGTTCTTCATCCAGAGATGATAGCTGTGCTTTTTCAGCTGAGACAAGTGCCTTCCTCGCTGAAACAAAGGATTCCTGGATTGCAGATTCTGGAGCAACGGATCACATGACTTTCAGAAGAGAATGGTTCTCTACGTTCGAAGAAATACCAGAAGGTGTTCATCCTGTGTGCCTTGGAGATGGAAAGAAGATCTATGCAAAAGGTAAGGGAAATATTGATATTCTCTCTTATGTTGATAGTCAGAAAATTAATGCAACTCTTTTGGATGTTCTCTATGTACCTGAATTGGAGACTAATCTTTTCTCAATATCTACTGCAACAAAACATGGTTTGACGCTCATTTGTAAAGGAAATCAGATAAAATTGACTAAAAATTCGAAAGTGCTAGTTACTGGAATAAAGGACAATTCAAATCTTTATAGAATTTTTATTAAAGCAAAGCAATCTTCACAAACTCATGTTGCTCAGTTAAGTCTAGATATATGGCATCAAAGAATGGGTCATGTAAATCCTATAAAATTAACCCAAATGTTTGAAAATAATGTTTTTGAAGACGACATTAAAACTAGAGAAAAGCCTGATTCTTTACTATGTGAAGCATGCATCTATGGAAAACAAAATAGAAAGGTTTTTCACGCGTCAACAAGTCCAAATTCGACCTATCCAGGAGAGCTGATCTATTCAGATGTTTGTGGACCAATGAGTAAAAGATCACCAGGTGGATCATTATATTTTGTATCATTCAAGGATGATTTTTCAAGATTTAGAGTGGCCTACTTCATTAGGCATAAATCAGATGTTCTTGAGAAATTTAAAGAATTTGTAAAAAGAGTTAGGACTGAAACTGGAAATAAAATAAAAAGATTCAGAACAGATAATGGCACAGAATTCTTAAATAAGAATTTTTCTGATTATCTAAAATCTCTAGGAATTGTTCATGAACTCACTGCTCCATATACCCCAGAACAGAATGGAATTGCTGAAAGAGATAACAGAACAATAGTTGAATCAGCTAGATGCTTGTTACATGGAAGAAAAATGCCGCTTGAACTGTGGGCTGAAGCCGTAAACACAGCAGTCTATCTCTTAAATAGATGTACTACTAAAGTATTGGGAAATTCTACACCTTATGAAATATGGTACAAGAGAAACCCTCCATCTTACATTTGAAAACTTTTGGATGTAACGCTTATGTGCATATACCAAAAGATAACAGAAAGAAATTAGACAAAAAGAGTATTCGTACATTTTTTGTTGGATATACTGAAACTAACAAAAATTATAGAATGTGGGATCCTATTGCTAGAAAAATTATCATAAGCAGAGATGTAATATTTACTGAAGCTAATACATCAGAAAATATTCAGGATAACCAACAAGAGCAGGTAACTATATATAGTGAAGAAAGTGTTGATAACACAAATACCAGTTCCAAACCAGAAGAATCATGTCGATACCCTCTCAGGAATAGAATCAGAGAAAATGAACAAACATCAACCAGCTGTACAAGAGCTATTTCATATGCTTGTTATGTCCATGACCAAGAACCATTGAACTATGAAGATGCAATTGTAGGACAAAACTCAAAACAGTGGAAACTAGCTATGGACGATGAATTCAATTCCTTGATGAAAAATCAAACATGGACGTATGTGACACTGTTGCGTTCCCGGTTTGGATAGTTGAAAAGGGAGGATACACGATGTGACTTATTAAAGTTTCCTTACTTAAGTATATATATATATAGCAATTTAGGCCAACAACCCCATGTATATAACCCGCAGCAAGACCTTAATGTTGTATAATAGCAGCACAGCTGTCAATGATGCACTATCGGCATATGTCTTTACATCATCACATGTAATGCAATTTGTGCAAACAGGATAAATAAAAATAATAAAAAAAGGGGAAAAACTCTGTAATTGATTAAGAGTTGAGCTAAAGCAAGGATCGAGCATATAATATTGTCAGAACAATGGTCTAAAGATGGAAACAGCCGCGACACTAGTATACAATTTCATCAGGCAACCCATGAAATCGTTATTAAATTGGGCAATCTATAAAACACTGAAACACAGACACTCGCTACAATGTATGTGGCCGATAATTTATGGGAGACTTGATTATTAGTAACATTCCCTTCAAATAGGTAAGAAACATACAACATTTCATTTAAACAGTGGGAGTAGCACCATAAGGCAAATTATGTATGAAATAGGTAACAGAGGAAACAAGAAAATTTCTCTAGATATTTATTTAAATATCTTAAAATTTGGGAACATGTCTATACTGACGAGATATGCTATTTACATAGTAAAATTTAGATAGAGGTGACCTGAAGTTACTTTATAGCCCTTTAGGGCCCATGCGAAATCTAGGTTGGTTACTACACAAAAAGGGGGGGGGGCGCTAAGCCATAATGACAAATGGCTTACCTTTTTCTCGAAAGTGCCGGCAAAGGTCTGATCTCCCGTCTGAAGACTGTCCTCTCACTGAGCGACCCCCGATCGAATCTGCCTTTTGGCAAAGAACCCTCTTTTATTCATGTCTCTCCCCGTTTCCATTCGCTGCCGAGCCAAAGTTTCTATTGGCTGGCATTTTCATTCGCCGAAAGAAACACCAATCAAAATGGCCAACGGCTCCAGTATCAATTTCATAGACGCCCCAGGCCTCTCCCATCGAAATAGAACATATAGTATTACCAAAACAAAAAAATCTAAAGAGAGAAACAGCTACGGCGATAGTGTAAAATTTCAGACGCCAGGCCCCCCCTTCCACATGGATTGAAATACCATCCTCCCTTTTTCTCGGGACGGTATATATATATCGCCCCCCTCCGTCTTAGCTAAAAATCGACACAGGCCCCTTTTCACTTGAACTGTAATATAACGCTTTCCTTTCTCGGGAAGGATATTTTATAAGGTTCAGTCCTTTAGAGATCTTCCTTCTCCATTTTTTTTTTTTTGGTCACCTTTACCTAAATTTTTGGTGAGGGGAATATATGTACATATGGAACAGCAGCTTCCAGCGCGGATGTCCCTGGATGTCACTGGTGTTTCCTTCACCAGGCATCGGCATGGAAGTCTGGTGTCATCAATTGTCTAGGTTTCTGGGCAAAAAGATGGTCTGTAAGTCTATGTGGGAGGGAAGCCATGTATCCATTTGATTTGATTATACATACGCCTTCTGTTGGGGTATGGTTACAAAAAAAAAGTGCCCCAACAATCCTCCCCCCGCCAAGTAATGGACAAATGCGTTTGTGCTATTCATTATTCATCTGCCTTTCATCAGTTACTATGAAAGCAGGCCCAATTTAGCAAAATGCATTTTCCATTACTAGGTGAAGCCAGGTGTACCGAAACCTATAGGGAAGATAAGGCTAATCAAAATGATGGTATGCTATTCTAGATGTTTATTATTCCGAACATTAGTGGGCATTGTGCGTCCTGGCAAAGGGGTTTTTTATGTGTTATTATTCTGTCAGCACACTGTTATCAACATAGGTTATGGGGGACAGTCATATCATATGTATGGAAGTAAGCAAGGTCATCTGTCTTACCATTCATGGGTATATATACCACCCTTCCACTTTCTTCTTTGGTCTTGAGGAGTAGGCCTTCCTTGTGGTAGGTCCTCTCAACCCCATCCTTGCCTCTGGTGTGCTGGTTTCATTGCTACCTTCTTTCTGCTAACAATACAGTTAGAACATTTCCCTATTACATATTATATAAAAAAATTTGGGCGCCAAGAAGTCGTTTAGAAATAACTGACTAGTCCAACTCCTAAAACATGCCAGCATCTTTATTTAAGTACCAATCAAGACATTCGTGTGGTATAGTTATACATATACAATCAAAGGAAAGGATAATTATAGTTAGCTGAAAGAAATATCATGGTATATAATGATTAGCCTATGACATGATGACTTTTGCTAAATAGAAAAAAAATTACAGAAAACAAATTGTGAAAGTAATTATTAAATAAGGCACGAAATATGTAATGATAAAATGAATCCTTCCATGTTATATGATGGGTATAATATATATATTGAAGAAAACACGTATCATGCAGATAGTGATTAAATATGATAAAAATCATCCCATGATGGATGATAAAGAAAACTACTACAAAATTATATATGATGACAAAATATATATACATATACAAGTAAGGCGGATAAAAGACAATAAGGATAAAATAGATCATGCCTTGAGGGAAGAATAAGCTATGATAACATGTTTAAAAAAAATCGCAACATGGCAGGTAAATATTACTAATATCATGAATATCAAGGAAATAAAATTGTTGAAATGAATATAATATAAATGATATAAGATAATAACCTATTCAATAAGAAATGAAAACACATTATATATATTCGTGCGCTGAAGGATCAAGGTTTAGTATCTCAATTAAGTTTTCAATCTTATTCAGTCTGGAATCACGAGTTGGTCACTGGGTAATATTCGTCTATCCCGATCCTACTGGAGGGTGTGTTTTTCTCTTATGTGTTAGATTCCTCAAATTACAATACTCTCTCAACCCAGATAGGTACGTCATTTAGAATCTTGGTCAAATGGAACATAGCCCAGACCTCTATTAAACTACTCAGTCCATTTAAATCTAGGGTGACAACCGTATGAAGAAAGCTCTCTGTTTGACAGAGAAACTAATCAACTTCTCCCATTTTGTTTGTGACTCCGTTTACCTTGTCTCTGGGGTGTGTACAGTTCAGCTACCTCCCCCTTCCAAGAAATTCATATTACTTTCATCTACCAATATACTCCCTATTCATTGACCTGAACCCTATAAATCTACATCTTATAAATTTGAATTTTATCAATCTGAAATTTTGGTTCTTTTACAAATTCCTTCAGAATTCTACTCCCTGTATAACTGCTCTTAATTCTACTGTCCTCAATACAACACTTCTAAAACTTTGACTCACTGGCTTGTTCTGGAGTCTCGTTCGCGGTCATTATAGTTAACTAATACTTTAAAATCTTATCCTAACATGGAACGAGTCTAAACTCGTTGAAGGTCCTAATAATTACTTATTCTGTCTCTCGAATCGGTCTTATGCTCGAATTCATTCCAACAAAACGTATGGCAGGGCGAATTCTTTATTAGAAGAAACTTCCGCTAGCTATGGGGGATCAAACTGGTACCAAAAAAAAAATTCAATAGACGGAAACACTTCGCCTAGAATAACTGGGCAATCTCTGCCTACTTGCCAATCTTACAGGACCTCCCGTCTGCAACACCCTCGCTCCAGCCACGCTAAAAGCGTCGAAACTACGGTGTCAGATCGGTTACCCAAGGTCGCGCCGTTATACCCCAGGCTATACGGCATGGCTAAAACAAATCCCCCATCCTGCATAAAATTCAATCTATACCTCTTCGTTTCCTCTTGCGAGGAGGAGTTGAGTGGGAAATTCGGCTTGATCCTCGCCTTCCACTGTCTCCAAGTCTGAGGGTCGGGATAGGGATCATTTATCCACAATCCTTAGAATTCAAGCTAAACTAAAATAAAAGAAAATCAAAGGAAAATTATATCCTCTAACGAGGGACCTAACAAAAGGGAGCGAATATTTCTAACTAGATAGAGTTGTAGTTGTCCTGTGAGGCTTCCGATCCTAACAAATAAAGAAATCAAAATTTAAAAAAAATCGAACCTATTAATTCCCTACACTATTCTAATATACCTTTGGTCTAACAGTATAATTGTTTTTAACCTTCTTACACATTCATTAAACCAATCCATTCATATACCCCCCCCATCATTCACGGTTTGCATACAAACTAAAGTTAAAAGCTGCTACACAAGCCAAAGTACTATAATTATCATCATTGATAGATCCTAATAATAACAAAATTTTCAGGACAAATGTGAAATCAAATAAAGTTTCTAATTAAAACAAAGTGGGGACTAATGCCCTATTAACTTAAATTAATGCCTCATACAAACTCTATATATACTAATACTTGATACTTGATAAATGATTGTTAATAAAATGGTTAACAATTCTAAATAATCTGAAAGCTAACCTACCTAAAAAAATGTAATTTCAAAAACTGCCCTTGCTTTGACACTAAGTGACTATTCACGACAATTCTATAAAGACACACACAAATTACAATGGCGAATAAAGGACCATTAAACGTGACACCTCATAAAAGCGGAATTGAGTCACTCCCCTAGCCACCGTGGGTGAAGTCACTTTCTTCCTACTTCACCTTGCGTCTGTCCCCTTTGCAGTAGTCCGACCTCAACACTCTATTGAAAGATGGATTTATAGGGTTTACGATTCACTACCCAACACTAACATTCTCAAGTGCTTTCCGAGGATCGACTACGGTCTGGGCCTACTTAACTTCTACCCCTGGCTTAGGGTCCCTATACTTCACAACTTTACTCTGAAAGATTGACCTTTCATGTCCTCATTAGAAACCTATTTCAAAGCTACTACCTGAAGGCCAGGGATTATAGGGTTTCTGAATTACCCAACACAAGCCATAGGATGCCTATTAGGTTCGTTGTTTTAGACATAGCCCCCCCTCTAAGTTGTGATTTCCTACACCTTCCTTCACCTATTACTCCTGATAATAACTAAAATTTCAGATTTACACTAAATAGTTAATTCACAATGGTATACATTATTCTCATTGGTCTTTGAAACTCGGGTTTTAACAAGAAATAGTTTGTATAAAAAAAAAGGAATCCTAATGAAGTTCTACTTTAAAAAAAAAAGGTTTTTAAATGAAAAAAAAAAGGTTGAAATCTCTAAACTTCTCATTCTATCGAGCTGATTCTCCGTACACACTCCAAAATCCTAGTTAGTGGCGACAGTCTAAGCAGAATTTACACTGTGTGGGCCTTTTCACCCTTGTAGACCTGCGTAAAGTTAAACTGTTCACACTAACTCTGTCAACTTCCCCTCGTCTCATTACTTCTGAGTTCGCTCTGGTTGTCACCCCTTGTGGAACCACTACATTAACGGACCTATTAGGGAGATAAGCTGGACCTGTAAGATGAATCCAATGATCTTCATCACTGGAACCTTGACTTGAATTACCATCACTAGTTTCCTCCTCCTCTGTGGGGAAAATCCTAATTGGTATATGGTATTGTTTTAACCTATCTATATGGTATTTATCCAAATTCCCAGTTTCTAGATTCTTCAAGAGATATACAGTATCACCAGCTCTTCTTAGTACCTCATATGGGCCCCCATACCTTGGCTCAAATTTGTGACGCCCCTTCGTCTCATGCATTCTCTCCACTAGGACTAAGTCCCCGTTATTGAAAGTTCTCAGCCTTTTCTCTCAGTTCTCTCTCAGTCTGCTGTCTGAAATATTCCAGATTAGTAGTGGGGATTGGAGAAGAGAATCTCATGTATTAATGGGGGCAGGGAACCGAGGGGTGAAAGATGGGTTCATGGCCCAAAAGGGAAAGGAAATGGGAGAGGTACATGTTCATCCATGTGGGTGGATAGTAATCTTAGATCAATGCTCTTTCTGGGTGTATTGAAACTAACTAGCCATGATGGTAGAGGCGCTGTTCTCACTGCCTCTACTGTACATCAGAATGAACTATAATTATTACTAGTGTATTATTATTCCAACAGCCTATGACCTTTAAACCTTTATACCTTCATATACACTCGACGGGGGTAGTCACCTTGTTAAAAAAAATCTATAATGTCATAGATCAGCTAGAGGGAGAACATAACAAAATTGTGCGAATAGTCTGTTTCAACTACTGATTGTAAGCCTATTAAACTCGTTCTCTTTAGGTTGGCTCGCTCATTAATCTTCAATCTACGTTCAATAGTCATATTGAGTTCACATGGATGCTAGATGTAAACTGTATCAAAATAGTGTAGTTTTCTAGTTTCCGAATTGTATGACAGTTAGAAAAAGAAACAAACATTCTGGAAATATCTCGCACTGGCTACTATTAAAAAAAATTGAATGGGGTACAGCTCTGATCTTACAGGATACCTCATGGCTCATAGAATTGAATCGCTCATTTCTCACTAAAATATTCACACAGGGTATGGAGGTCTCCAGCGGTTCTATAGCTATTGGACAACTAAATTAATTAATGGCAGGAATTGAAGTTAGTTTAAATGCTCATGTGCTGTTTTGTCATGCGTCTTTATGTCATCTGCAAAGGAAAGTGTCGCCTCAAAGGACCTAATTCTGGGACTAACATCCGCTGCACATTTCAGGAAGGAGTGGTCGTCCATACAATAGCAAGATATCATTTTGCTGCCAATGTACAATGTTGAGCATTTTCCATGTCGTCATTTTTGTCGATCCCCAATCTTCTAGGGTGTTTCTTTAAGCATTTCTTGATGTCATTTAATGCTTCATGCGATCCCGCCCGGCATTCAATAAGTAGTATTTGATCGTACCACCTCCAGGAGACCATCCCATTGCGGCCGAATCATTTCCACCCAACTTATAACGCCGTCCATATCGCGTAATTGAAATTAGTGTAAAACTCAAAGAATAAGACCTTAATCTCTTAATTCTTTACTAATTTCAGTTGGCTCAACATAAATCTTCTCAATTATTAATTTAGTACAGTGGCGTGACATGTCACACTTCTTCTAGTTCTTTCGCAAGCTCGATTAATCCCAGTGAAAGCCAGTTCAGGCGTCAATCCCGTGCTAACCCGTCATGCATGACTTCAAATTTGGAAATTATTAGACCTGAATATTTGCAGTGGCATCTGCTTCCACTGAAAGTATTTAAGACACAAGGCTGCCTCTTATCTTGTTTAAATCACTGTCTTTACTCCCATATGCCTGTGTAAACTTTAACCATGACCTTATCAATTCTCAAAATTCTGCCTATCGAATATCCTGAGAATCAATGTTCTTCTTGTATACGGCGGATTAACACAATAATTGTTCCCTAGAGTTATCTGCGTCGAGTGGTCAGTCTGTACTACTAATTCTCCACTCTAACTCCAGGATTCCTTTATCTACTCAGGCTGTTCAAAATTTTTCAAGACAGTTGTTCAAATCCCCAATGATAATCTGCTAAATTTCGATAATTATTGAAATTCTCATTAAACAGACTAACTACACCTTCCTGACACAGAAGTGTCCAGCATCAAGATATGGCGTACTGCCCATTTCTTCATTTGATGACTGTGTCAAATTACAGCTGAAGAAACATACTAAGCATATAACTGGTTTAAATTTCATGTAATCTCATCATGCCTTCTGCTGGCAAATATTTACTGTAAAAAATTCAATACTATCAAGATGGTTTTATTTGTCTTCATCCAAAAAAAATAAAAAAATGTTTCAGAAATAGAATCTTGGAAATCTCTACTAAAGACAAAATTATACATTTGTCAATTCAGGATAACCTTCCCTTGTCAGAGTGTATACAGGATATTTAAGATCATATGCAGTTAGAGGCATCATGAAAAAAAAAAAAAAAAAAGTCGGTTGCCTGACGCGTCTTTTTATGGTGATCAAACTTCTCTCTTCACGGGTACGCTAACTGGATCTTCAATTCTATTTTCACCTTAAGGCTCATATATCTGCCACTCTCCCAATCCACTATGCGTTAAAAAAAAAAAATAAAATCGATTAACTATCATTCAGCATGTTAGCCCTAATCTGGATGCACAGGCTAGTATGATTTGATAGAAAGCGCTATTAAAATGAAGTTAAGATATTTGTATCCAGCAATATTTATCAGAACTCACCTCTGCTGTGAGGAATTATATCAGAGCTATGATGAAAAAAAAATGCTAAGTCATTTCAGTAGACTACTGTAAAACACTGATCACCGTTCTAAATTTGGACCATGGCAATCCAACCTCATTTCTCATACTGTATATAATAATTTGAGAAAGTAAAATAAAGAAATTGTAATCAATGGTGCTCGCAACAGAATTCAAAATGATTGAGACACAGAACATTATAAATAATGTCCAGCAAGCAGGATACCAAACCACCTTTATATTACAACATTTCCACAAAAGTATAACTATCAATAACCCAATAAACAAAACCACAAAATATCTATAGCAATAGAATATATGGACATAGACGCAACGTTATTAATCAAGACAATAGGTCTCTAATTTTCCAATACTGCAAAGGAACAGGTCACACTTTCGCATTAGGAGAACCTAGAATACATTACAATAACATAAATAGCAAATATCAAAGGCTTATAATTGATTCTCTATTATTCAGAAAACACAATAGCATTAATAGAAAATAGATTTGCCCGAAACATATAACACAATATATCCTAGTACCAGCTAATAATATCAACAATAATATAAGTAACTTATATGTAATAGCCAATAACTATTATAAAACTACTTAATTAATAGAATTTCTAACCTATAAGATAATTCATAGAATATAGCAAACAATAGTAGAATATGTATAAATACCTTAATAAAAAAAAAAAGGTGTCTTAAGAAAACAAATAATATGCAAAACTTCCTAATGTATATATATATATATGTAGATAGAATCATAATAGTTTTAGCATCAGGCGACGTTATATTTTCTTGATATATTGTATATGTTTCTCCTGTAGAAGGGCGGACAAGCTCGAAAGCTTGAGAAGACCAGAATAAAAGATACTCATCCCCATAAACGTTTTACTTTGATATCAGAAATCAATGATAATATTAAGGTTTTGCCACAAACAATGTGGATCGTAAAAGACAGCGGCGAGAGATGCGGTATACACCGCCTCAACATAACTTTCATTGCCTGATAAAATGCCCGTGAAACGGAAAGCATAAATTAAAATTCACGATTTATAATAGACTGTTAATCTCAGGATGCGTGGACTACTTCACCAATACTTAAAAATAGTATGGCTTTTCATTAGGTATATATTTCTAAAGTATAGGGGATGAAACATATACTAAATTCGAGCCCCGCGGCGGGCGACATTGTTGCGTTCCCGGTTTGGATAGTTGAAAAGGGAGGATACACGATGTGACTTATTAAAGTTTCCTTACTTAAGTATATATATATATAGCAATTTAGGCCAACAACCCCATGTATATAACCCGCAGCAAGACCTTAATGTTGTATAATAGCAGCACAGCTGTCAATGATGCACTATCGGCATATGTCTTTACATCATCACATGTAATGCAATTTGTGCAAACAGGATAAATAAAAATAAAAAAAAGGGGAAAAACTCTGTAATTGATTAAGAGTTGAGCTAAAGCAAGGATCGAGCATATAATATTGTCAGAACAATGGTCTAAAGATGGAAACAGCCGCGACACTAGTATACAATTTCATCAGGCAACCCATGAAATCTTTATTAAATTGGGTAAACTATAAAACACTGAAACACAGACACTCGCTACAATGTATGTGGCCGGTAATTTATGGGAGACTTGATTATTAGTAACATTCCCTTCAAATAGGTAAGAAACATACAACATTTCATTTAAACAGTGGGAGTAGCACCATAAGGCAAATTATGTATGAAATAGGTAACAGAGGAAACAAGAAAATTTCTCTAGATATTTATTTAAATATCTTAAAATTTGGGAACATGTCTATACTGACGAGATATGCTATTTACATAGTAAAATTTAGATAGAGGTGACCTGAAGTTACTTTATAGCCCTTTAGGGCCCATGCGAAATCTAGGTTGGTTACTACACAAAAAGGGGGGGGCGCTAAGTCATAATGACAAATGGCTTACCTTTTTCTCGAAAGTGCCGGCAAAGGTCTGATCTCCCGTCTGAAGACTGTCCTCTCACTGAGCGACCCCCGATCGAATCTGCCTTTTGGCAAAGAACCCTCTTTTATTCATGTCTCTCCCCGTTTCCATTCGCTGCCGAGCCAAAGTTTCTATTGGCTGGCATTTTCATTCGCCGAAAGAAACACCAATCAAAATGGCCAACGGCTCCAGTATCAATTTCATAGACGCCCCAGGCCTCTCCCATCGAAATAGAACATATAGTATTACCAAAACAAAAAAATCTAAAGAGAGAAACAGCTACGGCGATAGTGTAAAATTTCAGACGCCAGGCCCCCCCCTTCCACATGGATTGAAATACCATCCTCCCTTTTTCTCGGGACGGTATATATATATCGCCCCCCTCCGTCTTAGCTAAAAATCGACACAGGCCCCTTTTCACTTGAACTGTAATATAACGCTTTCCTTTCTCGGGAAGGATATTTTATAAGGTTCAGTCCTTTAGAGATCTTCCTTCTCCATTTTTTTTTTTTTGTCACCTTTACCTAAATTTTTGGTGAGGGGAATATATGTACATATGGAACAGCAGCTTCCAGCGCGGATGTCCCTGGATGTCACTGGTGTTTCCTTCACCAGGCATCGGCATGGAAGTCTGGTGTCATCAATTGTCTAGGTTTCTGGGCAAAAAGATGGTCTGTAAGTCTATGTGGGAGGGAAGCCATGTATCCATTTGATTTGATTATGCATACGCCTTCTGTTGGGGTATGGTTACAAAAAAAACGTGCCCCAACAACACTACCATCAGACAGAAAAGCTATTGCATGCAAGTGGGTATACAAAATAAAGCAAAATGCAGATGGATCAAATAAAATGTTTAAGGCTAGACTAGTTGCGAAAGGTTATTCACAAAAACCAGGACTTGATTATGGTGAAACTTTTTCTCCAGTAGTAAAATTCGATTCAATTAGAACAATCTTATCACTTTGTGCATCACTTGATATGGAAATGATTCAGTTAGATGTAAAATCTGCCTTCTTGAATGGTGATTTGGAAGAAGAACTTTACATGGAACAACCCCAAGGTTATGAAAACCAAGATTTTCCAAATCATGTTTGCTCTCTTCAGAAAAGCATCTATGGTCTTAAGCAATCCCCCAGAATGTGGAACAAGAAATTTCATGAGTTTTTAATTAAGTTTGATCTCAAACCTAGCATATCAGATTCATGTGTCTATACAATGAAATGTAAACAGGCTTACATATTACTTGCAATATATGTAGATGATTGCTTAATCTGCAGTGTAAATAAACAACATTTAGATGATATAGTACAGTACTTAAATTCCAATTTTGAAATAAAAACTTTTACTGCCGATTATTTCCTTGGCCTACAAATATATCGAGATAGAACAACTAAAATGTTATTTCTGCATCAAGCCTCATACATTGAAAGAACACTTGAACATTACAACCTTCTTGATATTAAGTTACAATCTGTACCTTCTGATCCTTACTCAAAACTAACAAAAGAGATGTGCCCAAAGGATGATCAGGAAATTGAAGAAATGAACAAGATTCTATACAGACAGACAATTGGTAGTTTAATGTACCTCATGACTGGAACTAGACCTGATATTGCCTACGCAGTCAGCAGGGTTAGCCAATTTATGAACAACCCAGGACTTTCACATTGGACCGCAGTAAAGAAAATATTTGGATACTTAAAAGCTACGAAAAACATCGGTATTTGTTTTGGTGGGAGTTCCTGCACTACATCTCTGATAGGTTTTTCCGATGCTGATTTTGGTGGAGACCTAGACACAAGAAAATCAACCACCGGATATGTGTTCATGTTGAATAATGGACCTATTTCTTGGTGCAGTCAAAAACAGAATTGTGTGTCTCTGTCAACAACAGAATCTGAATATATTGCGGCTTCCAAAGCAACAAAAGAAGCAATTTGGCTGAGACATCTTCTACGCGAGCTACATCAAGAACAAGTAAAGCCTATAACAATTTTTTGTGACAATCAAAGCTGCATAAGACTTGTTCACAACCCAGAATACCACAAAAGAACTAAACATATTGATATTTCGTATCACTTTATCAGAGATCATTTTCAAAACCATGCAATTGACCTTCTTTATGTCTGCTCCAATGATCAAGCTGCAGACATATTTACGAAAGCTCTACCTCCAGAAAGATTTAGAAGACTAAGAAGCCAACTTGGACTGTTTGAAACAACGGAGTGCACGTTAGGTGGGAGTGTTGGAAAGTAACGACGCACCCATAGCAACAACGCCAGCTTCCCCCAGACATCACGTGACCTGGCGCCACCTCCGGCCGGCCAATTACCTGTATAATATAGGTTTCAGATTTGCTTGCTTGTTGACTGCCACCGCTTACCTTTTTAACTCTCTTGTTCCTTTTGTCATCTTAATATAATCTTTTGATAATTAAACGATACTTTCTGAGATCCAACCTCTGTTTTATTCTTACAACATTTCAATGAAGAAACTTATCTCCTGAGTATTTTGTCCTTACCACGCAAGAGACTAATTTTATTTGCAAAATTATCATTTTTACTCTCCGGTAAGAGGACACCTCTCCCTAAAAGACACTTTAGCTCTTCAATTAGGTGTCCTTTACAGGGAGGTTCTACTGTATATGTCTTTTAGGTGATACCAAAGATATTGTGAGGAGGACCGAGTTTCCTGGTATTCCCTCTTATCTTGACTGGACCGACCGGTCGGGGTAAACAGTGGCGCCACGGAAAAGGAGGAAAGATCTCAGTTCTCCCTTCTTGCTCTAATGGCTGGGTCGATTTGGCTCATGTAAATAGTAACTCTTATTTTATATTTAAAATCTCTCATATAACTCATTAAATAAATATTTAAAGTAATTCGAAGGCCTAGTTAATTATTTTTCCTCGCGATAATATAAATATGGATTGATCCATTTTCAAAGAGTGTGTATTGTCAACATTACGACAGAAAACAAGTTTCTGATTATCTCGGTGAGAGTAAAGTAGATGAAAACCAAGAGAAGAGTGAAACGTTCCAACAACAAGATGAGAGAATCCCACCAGAGACAATGGCCAAATTTCCAGTTACGCCAAGGAGGGGTGAAGAAATGGGTTGGTCATTCAGTCACGCTGCCCACATTGCGTCCTCACAATATAGCGCAGTTTCTGCCATTACCCTATAGTTATACCTCCTCTCTAACCCATATCTCTAGGTAAAATAGGTTCCATTTTAAGAAACAAAAGTAATAACTAAGAACCACATTTTGAGCTAAAGTTTCCATTAAGGATTGGTCCTACCGAATTTTACCATTTGCTTTTATCAATTTTATTTGAAACCGTGTTATATGAATTGACGAAAATCCATCACGTGTTTATATAGGAAAGATACCTTTTTGGTCATGGAAAGTTGAATTGATTATCTTTATATGATACAGTAGAACCTCCCTTTAGCGGACACCTCTCTACAAAGGACAGTTTTTATTTGAAAAATTATCATTTTTACTATTTAGAAACTCTCCAGTAAGAGACCTCTCCCTAAAGGACAATTTGGCTCTACAATTAGATATTGTCCTTTACAGGGAGATTTTACTGTATAAAAAAAACTAATTATTTTGTTTTTTGTTTATAGCAAAACATTATTTCAAGATATTTCAAGGGCATATACACTTATGTAACTTAGGTGCATATGCAAATACATATGCAAAATTATTTCAAAACGAGATAGGTATCTGTAGAGAAAGTTTATTTTGGGCGCAGATTATGGAAAGGGAAACTGAAGTTACTATGTCAACCATCATCTCATCATTGTGGCTGAAAATTTCAAGAATTCCTAAGACAGTAGATCATTGCATTGAAGATTACTTTCTTAATTACTTCTGCCAGACCAAGACAGATCTCTAGATCTTCCCTGGTGAAGGAACTATCACCAATCTTATTGCTGAATTCACCAATCGCAATCACCTCTTTATCTTCAACAACTGGGAAACAGATGAGATTCCTCGCTCGCATTTCAAATTTCTCGATGCCACGATAAAAAAGGTAATGATTCTTAAATTGACAGATATCATTGATAATGAGTGGCTGTTGGGCGGCAACAATTTTCTTGAAGATTCCTTGACGTAATGGAAGTTTGATATTCAAATTTGATTGAGAATCTTCGATGCCTTGAAGCATTTTAGCTATTAGAACATCACGTTGAGTATCAACGATAAAGAACGAACACATTTCACAACAGATTATTGATTTAGCTTCCATCATGATATCATTCAAAGTATGGATAAGATTACTTGCATCACTTATTTTTTGACTTAATTGGATAAACTTGAGTTTTCTTTCTTTTGATAATTTTTTATTATAATGAGATACACTGCAACGTATTAAGGATCCTAATTTCTTGAAGACTTCCTCAACAAGACGGTTATCAAAGATATCATGTTGTTTCTGATTCAAAAGGCAAACGACAACAGCAGCTTGCGATGCATCAGATGAAAGAAAGATTGGAACAAGTACTATGGATTTGATAACAGTTTGAAAAAGTTTTTTAAATAAATAGGATTGTTTTTCATTAAGTATTGGATAGGCATGGCGATGTAATATACATTGCTGAACTGGTGTTCCAACGATGGAAAACGTATTAGGTCCTATGTATTTTCTTTCCTATTACATTTATATATGCCATTGATAAGTCTTTTGTAGGGAAAAGCATGCAGGTAGTTTCTGCTTTGAGGTAACATTCTAAAATTTTGTTAATCTTGGTTTGTAAGATAACAAAATCATCTGGGTTAGCGTTGGTTTTGAGGAATCTTAAGGCCTTCCTTAAGGATCTCAGCCAGATCTCTCGATCTTTGGAACCTTTGCTGGATAGAGAAGAACTGTCCCATTGATCACCACATTTGATTAATCTTTCAACACTCAACGCTTTCTTTAAACGCATCCTTCAGAAGCGATAAATTTTGGTGAGATTTTATGATTTTTAAGACTTTTCAAATATTCCCTTCCCAGATTGCCTTCAAGAAAGTTCAAGATATGCCTGGCTACCATTGTTTTGTTGAAAATATCTTTAAAATGTGTATCTTCTTATTCTTTGTAGACTTCGACTGATGTTCCTGCATCAAAGAATGATGGTCTAGAGATCTTAAGTTTGTGGTACTCCAAGGTCATGATCTGATACCGAGTGCAAGTAACTTTTTGATATGATTATCTTATTATAATGGGGTTCACCACACCCTTATTTTATCATTGCAGTAAGGGCAGTAGAAATTTGATTTATTTTTAAAAAGAAACATACATGTCAAAATTAGTTACAATTTCTTACAACAGATGGCACTCTAATGCATCATATTAAGATTATCCTATGATCCTGATAATTCTTGTAAAATTACAACTCGATAAGTGACCGCAAGTATCTAAATGGAGCAATAACACAAGTAAAATCGCAAAGTCGAACATTTGATGTGTCGAAATGTAATATAAAAGATTTATCTATCTTATCAATATTGTAACAAAATATTTATTAATTTTATTAACAGAGTGGTCATTT
>CP092866.1:13468890-13568848 GCA_030710605.1 Cordylochernes scorpioides | reverse complement strand
TCTCACTCATTGTGGCTGAAAGTTCAAGAATTCCTAAGACAGTAGATCATTGCATTGAAGATTACTTTCTTAATTACTTCTGCCAGACCAAGACAGATCTCTAGATCTTCCCTGGTGAAGGAACTATCACCAATCTTATTGCTGAATTCACCAATCGCAATCACCTCTTTATCTTCAACAACTGGGAAACAAATGAGATTCCTCGCTCGCATTTCAAATTTCTCGATGCCTCGATAGAAAAGGTAATGATTCTTAAATTGACAGATATCATTGATAATTAGTGGCTGTTGGGTGGCAACAATTTTCTTGAAGATTCCTTGACGTAATGGAAGTTTTATATTCAAATTTGATTGAGAATCTTCGATGCCTTGAAGCATTTTAGCAATTAGAACATCACGTTGAGTATCAACGATAAAGAACGAACACATTTCACAACAGATTATTGATTTAGCTTCCATCATGATATCATTTAAAGTATGAATAAGATGACTTGCATCACTTATTCTTTGACTTAATTGGATAAACTTGAGTTTTCTTTCTTTTGATATTTTTTTATTATAATGAGATACACTGCAACGTATTAAGGATCCTAATTTCTTGAAGACTTCCTCAACAAGACGGTTATCAAAGATATCATGTCGTTTCTGATTCAAAAGGCAAACGACAACAGCAGCTTGAGATGCATCAGATGAAAGAAAGATTGGAACAAGTACTATGGATTTGATAAGAGTTTGAAAAAGTTTCTTAAATAAATAGGATTGTTTTTCATTAAGTATTGGATAGGCATGACGATGTAATATACATTGCTGAACTGGTGTTCCAACGATGGAAAACGTATTAGGTCCTATGTATTTCTTTCCTATTACATTTATATATGCCATTGATAAGTCTTTTGTAGGGAAAAGCATGCAGGTAGTTTCTGCTTTGAGGTAACATTCTAAAATTTTGTTAATCTTGGTTTGTAAGATAACAAAATCATCTGGGTTAGCGTTGGTTTTGAGGAATCTTAAGGCCTTCCTTAAGGATCTCAGCCAGATCTCTCGATCTTTGGAACCTTTGCTGGATAGAGAAGAACTGTCCCATTGATCACCACATTTGATTAATCTTTCAACACTCAACGCTTTCTTTAAACGCATCCTTCAGAAGCGATAAATTTTGGTGAGATTTTATGATTTTTAAGACTTTTCAAATATTCCCTTCCCCAGATTGCCTTCAAGAAAGTTCAAGATATGCCTGGCTACCATTGTTTTGTTGAAAATATCTTTAAAATGTGTATCTTCTTATTCTTTGTAGACTTCGACTGATGTTCCTGCATCAAAGAATGATGGTCTAGAGATCTTAAGTTTGTGGTACTCCAAGGTCATGATCTGATACCGAGTGCAAGTAACTTTTTGATATGATTATCTTATTATAATGGGGTTCACCACACCCTTATTTTATCATTGCAGTAAGGGCAGTAGAAATTTGATTTATTTTTAAAAAGAAACATACATGTCAAAATTAGTTACAATTTCTTACAACAGATGGCACTCTAATGCATCATATTAAGATTATCCTATGATCCTGATAATTCTTGTAAAATTACAACTCGATAAGTGACCGCAAGTATCTAAATGGAGCAATAACACAAGTAAAATCGCAAAGTCGAACATTTGATGTGTCGAAATGTAATATAAAAGATTTATCTATCTTATCAATATTGTAACAAAATATTTATTAATTTTATTAACAGAGTGGTCATTTTTATGTTTATATTTTGCTACTCTGTAAATTTCCCTCGTGGCTTATCTTTTGTTTACCATTCATAGTTTGTCCTTCCCTGAAATAAATTGTTGTCTCCTCCTGAAGTTTTTGTCTTCCACGTAGCAATATAATTATTATTATTTTTAAATAAATATTTGATGTGTGTTTCATTTATTTGTTTTGTAAACATTTGCATAAGAGAGAGTAGTGTCTTGTCCAATGGATCGTCAATTTCTGATTTTGTTGCTCCATAGAATTTTGTTGAAGAATGTTGCTCCGTTAGTCAGCCACATTTCAGAGTTCCCTGTTCACGGTTACTGTAGCGGCTCACGACACCGTACTACAGGGCAGTCCCTTACTTGTGCTGCTTCTGCCTGCCTGCCACGTAGAGGAGGACTCCTGGGCAGGATAAGAGAGAGTATATAACATTAATGAATGTATGAAACAATTATATTATTTTAGTTCAGATGTAGTATCAATAAATATTCTTGATTAACAATTAATCAAATATATAAAACTCCGCCTTTGTCGGTCCCAAACCCGGATGAAAAAGGAGGAAGGGGAGCAGTAACAAGCTCACTAAAAAACCTGGGCTCAGCTGGCCCGGCTGATAGAACCCTGTAAGGGCTCCTAATCCAGGGATACAGGATGAGCAGCGTTTGTACTCCATGTTAGGAGCAGCTGCACATGGCGTCTGTTCCTCATGTCAGAGGCGGCCATTTCTTTTGGAGCTAGGTCGGCCTGCCACTGAGTAGTGCTCCCAATCTTAATGACAAAGGCAGACGCATTCTACTTCACCCAGTCATGATGGTTGTCAAACAGACACCATCAAGGATCACAACTTGATACCCTAATATGATTGAGTGGAGATAAGAAAGAAGAAGAAGAATCAAATATATAAATTGAAAAATATATTTCTGGGTACTTAATATTGTGTTTAAACATTCAAATATGCAGGTTATTAATGTTTTTAAACTTAAAATATTTAACATTTTCAATACAGTAGAACAATCTCCATGAGAGGACATTCCCGCTAGAGGACATCTTTCTACAAAGGACAGTTTTGATTCCCAAAATTATCATAGTTACTATTTAGTTGTTCTCCCGTATGAGGACATCTATCTTTAAAGGACACTTTGTCTCTGTAACTAGGTGTTGTCCTTTACAGAGAGTTTGTTCTATTGTAATTAGACACTCAAATAGGGGGTCGGTGGAAGGATGGTTTAAACTGTTGGTTTTCGACCGCTACGACCCGGGTTCAATTCCAGCATTGAAAACTTTTTTATGTTTAAAAAAAATGCTCCAATGGCCTCCGATTTTTGCAAAAGTCCAACCCCACCAGTGAGTGCAAGTAACCAAACGGGGCTCTGGCACATTTGTAAGTGCAAAGTCGAATTGTTTTTCACAAGTGTAGACATGTGGTGCACTTACAGTAAAAGCAGTCGCCTACTTCTACCCACCATGGTTATCATGGCCTGTACTACGTGTACTAGGGATAAGCAAAAAAAAAAAAAGACACTCAAATAAAATATTGTTATATTTAAAAATATAACTACCCTCAAATTAAATTATACAGATTTTTTTTGTGTGTCAACTAAATATAATATTCAAATATCATTGTTTTATAAAAGCTAATATAATATACTAGACGAATGGCCCGGGCAACGCCCGGGTTTTACCCGAGTGCGAATATATTTTAAAAACGTTGTCTTGGGTGGTCGCTATAGACAGGGTGGTCTGTATAGACAGGTGTATGTATCACACAGCTGATAACAGGGTTGTCTAGAGTGGCCGCTATAGACAGGGTGGTCTGTATAGACAAGTGTATGTATCACACTGCTGATAACAGGGTTGCCTAAAGTGACCGCTATAGACAGGGTGGTCTGTATAGACAGGTGAATGTATCACACTGATGATAACAGGGTTGCCTAAAGTGACCGCTATAGACAGGGTGGCCTGTATAGACAGGTGGATGTATCACACAGCTGATAACAGGGTTGTCTAGAGTGGCCGCTATAGACAGGTGTATGTATCACACAGCTGATAACAGGGTTATCTAGAATGGCCGCTATATACAGGGTGGTCTGTAAAGACAGGTGGATGTATCACACAGCTGATAACAGGGTTGTCTAGAGTGGTCGCTATAGGCAGGGTGGTCAGTGGTCGCTATAGACAGGGTGGTCTGTATAGACAGGTGGATGAACACACTGCTGATAACAGGGTTGTCTAGAATGGCCGCTATAGACAGGTGGATGTAACACACTGCTGATAACAGGGTTGTCTAGAGGGGGGCAGGGAGGACACGTGTTCGCCGGCAGCCAATGGGCGCGCATTCTATCCGTGAGCTTCAGACAGAATAAGGCAATTATATAAGTAGATGACTATTTTATTCTTTAACTACTATCTTTTATAGATAATGCACAGTTTGGATTGTAGATTAGAATCAGAAAGTAATAAGACCAAATACAAATAAATAAATAGTATGTGACATTTCGGTAACAGCGTTGTTACAATCTTCAGACAAAAGTACTGAATCATTCAGTACTTTTATCTGATGATGACAACAACAATGTTAACCAAAATGACACACGCCATTTATTTATTTGGTCTTATTACCTTTTGATTCTAATCTATAATCCAAATTGAACTTTATCATATCAAAAAGCTTTAAATGTGCATTCAAACATGTTTAGTATATTGGTTCAGGTTTACACACATGACAGGGAATTCTATATACAGTTACGAGCGTCATGCGTTCTTCATCTCTGTCACCGTTTGCTTTTTTTTTTGGAATGGCACACTCCTATTGGTTCGCTATGATGGCGCCGCCACTGCGCGAGATACTTTGCCCCCCCACTCGCTTTTTGGTTTTTGTAACTATTGTGTTGGAGCGGGTCGCTCCTTAAATAAATGCATATATTAGTTAATAACTAAATGGAATCCTCTCTTTCTTTTTCCCAGTAAGAGACGCCTACGGAAGCCAACAGTACATAGACAGATAAAGCACAAGGCTATAGTTATTAACTAATATATGCATTTATTTAAGGCGCCAATTTATAATTGTAACAAATAGTATTTGAATAAAAACATTCAATCGGGTAAAACACGGGCGTTAATGATCCAACAGGTCCACGTGTCTAAATTAAAACACGGGCGTTGCCCGGGTCATTCGGCTAGTGATTATATGTTATTAACACAAAGCAATAACGCGCCATCTATACATATAAAATGAAAGGATGAGCCAAGCTCTCCCAATATATTTTTTCATTGCAGTAAAGACAGTAGAAGTTTGTATTGTATATAAAAGAAACATATGTGCTTAAATCCTTTCATTTTACTTATATGTTATAAATATTCTTAAATTTATCCGTTGTATGTTCGACAGGCTAAAACATTAGTATGTTATAACCATGTTATAACCACCCTTGGCAAAGCTGACTGCTATAGGGCGCGTCCCCAGGTGGCAGATAGGGGAACAACCTTCAGATATGAAGGCCAGCTGCGAAACAAGCAGAATAACTCTGACAAATAAGCAGTCGTGGACCAACAGCAGCATTGTTAGAAGAGGAGAAAGACCTCTTTAAAAATCCTGACTTCAACTGACCCAGTTGATAGACCTCAGCAAGGGTCCCACTCCAGGGATACGGAGGAGCTGTGTCTGTACTCATGTTAGAGTCAGCAGCAAAGGCTTCCATGTTAGGAACGGCCTCAAATTACAGGCAAAGTCAGACTTTCACCAAAGTGTGCCTGGATCATGGTGTCATGATCAACGAAAGCTGCACCCCTATACCCCATTCCATGAGATCACTCATGGAATTTGTGTAATCTTTACACAAGGGGATAAGAAACAACAACATGTCAAAACCAAGAATCAATAGCTTTGTACTTTTGAACAGGTGATGGTAACTATTCTCAAAGTTCCTCATTTTTTTTTAATAACAATAAATAGCATTAAATGGGTATCTTTAGAACTACAAGGTAATAAGTCTAAATAAATAGTGTGTGATGTTTCAGTAACAGTGTTGTTACCCTAACATCACATTTTAGTCTTTTATCTGATGATGATAACAACACTGTTACTAAAACATCACACACTTTATTTATTTATTTGATCTTATTATCTTGTGTTTCTAATCTTTTTTTTTTTTTTATCCCAAGTACATTTGGTACAGGCCATGATAATCATGGTGAGTAGTTAGCGATTTCTTCTTCTTTCTTATCTCCACTCAATCATATTAGGGTATCAAGCTTGTAAAGCTTGAGATCATGACTGGGTGAAGTAGAATGCGTCTGCCTTTGTCATTAAGACTGGGAGCACTACTCAGTGGCAGGCCGACTTAGCTCCAAAAGAAATGGCCGCCTCTGACATGAGGAACAGACACCATGTGCAGCTGCTCCTAACATGGAGTACAAACTCTGCTCATCCTGTATCCCTGGATTAGGAGCCCTTACAGGGTACTATCAGCCGGGCCAGCTGAGCCCAGGTTTTTTAGTGAGCTTGTTACTGCTCCCCCTCCTCCTTTTTCATCCGGGCTTGGGACCGGCAAAGGCTGCTTCTTTTACTGTAAGTGCACCACATGTGAAAAGCAGTTCAATAAGTCAGAGATAAGAAAGAAGAAGAGTTCAACTTTTGCACTTACAAATGTGCCAGAGCCTCCTTTGGTTACTTGCACTCACTGGTGGGGTTGAACTTTTTTAAGAATTGAGAGCCATTGGAACATTTTTTTTTTTTGAAAAAAAGTGCCCAATGCGGGACTTGATCCCATGTTGTAGTGGTCGAAAACCAAGGGTTTAGATCACCCTTCCACCAACCCCTTTTCTAATCTATAATCCAAATTGTGCTTTATTGGCTCTTCATTTTAAATATAACCATAGAGAAAAACAATGAGGATTTAATACTTGGAACCTTAGAATTAGAATGGAATAACTATGTTACTGTTTAAAAACAGAGAATGTTACAGTAGAACTACCTATCTGTAAGGACAACACCAAGTTACAGAGTCAAAGTGTCCTTTAGAGAGAGGTGTTCTCTCGTTAGAGAACAGTTAATTAGTTGCAATGGTAATTTAGGTGATTAAAACTGTCCTTTGTATAGATGTGTATTTTGATGCACTAGCGCGCCATCTGTTATCAAATTACAAAACTATTTTAGACGCGTAATATTCTTTTTAAAATAAAACAATTTCTACTGCCCTTACTGCAATGGAAAAATTAAAGGGAGGGCTTCTTAGCCCAATAACACACCAATATAATAATAATTACAGACGGTCGGTGGAAGGATGGTCTAAACCGTTGGTTTACGACCACTACGACCCAGGTTCGATTCCCGCATTGGGCACTTTTTCTGATTAAAAAAAAAAAAAAATGCTCCAATGGCCCCTGATTCTTGCAAAAGTCCAATCCTACCAGCGAATGCAAGTAACCAAACGGGGTTCTAGCACATTTGTAAGTGCAAAGTCGAACTGCTTTTCACATGTGTAGACATGTGGTAGACTTACAGTAAAAGCAGTCACCAACCTCTACCCACCATGATTATCATGGCCTGTACCACGTGCACTAGGGATAAAGCAAAATAAAATAATTACTCTCTGTATATAGAAGTCTGGTATAATATTTTTTGAAACATAAAGAAATGACACTAAATATAAATAAATAGTGTGTGACGTTTTGGTAACAGTGTTGTTACCATCTCTTCAGACAAAAGTACTGAATGACAAAAAAAAAAAAAGTAATCAGTACTTTTGTCTGAAGATGGCAACAACACTGTTACTGAAACGTCACACACTATTGATTTATTTATTTTTGGTCTTATTACCTTGTGTTTATAATCTACTAGCCGAATGACCCGGGCAACACCCGTGTTTTACCCGATTGGATGTTTTGATTCAAATACTATTTGTTACAATTATAAATTGGCGCCTTAAATAAATGCATATGTTAGTTAATAACTATAGCCTATGTGCTTTATCTGTCATGTACTGTTGGCTTCCGTAGGCGTCTCTTACTGGGAAAAAGAAAGAGAGGATTCCATTTGGTTATTAACTAATATATGCATTTATTTAAGGAGCGACCCGCTCCAACACAATAGTTACAGAAATGGGGGGGGGGGTTGGGGGGGAGCAAAGGTGGCGTGATCGTAGCCGACCAATAGGAGGGCGCCATTCCAAAAAAAAAGCAAACCGTGACAGAGGCCACGCATGACGCTCGTAACTGTATATAGAATAATCCTAATTGTGCTTTATCGAAACATAAAGTAATAAGACCAAATAAATAGTGTGTGACATTTCAGTGACAGCATTATTGTTGTTTCTTATCCACTTGTGCAAAGATTACACAAATTCCATAAGTCCATGCTCCTCAAGCTGTTTGATAATAAGCAGCGGCCTCTCCCAAAGGTCCTGTTTAGTGTATCTAATGCAAGCCAAAATGTGTTCTGGAGCTGCAGGTGCCAAGTTACATTTTGGGCAAGTGTGGATAGATTTTGTTGCTATTTTCTAACTTCAATGGCTTGAGATACAAATAAATAGTGCATGTGACCTTTCAGTAACAGCATTATTAGTATCATCAGAAAAAAGTACTGAATACTGCAACAACGCTTTTACTGAAACATCACACACTATTAATTTGAATTTGGTCTTATTACATTGTAGTTCTAATCTATAATCCAAATCGTCGTTGTTTCTTATCCCCTTGTGTAAAGATTACCCAACAACACTAACAAGATTTAGAACAGGCCATCTCAAGCCATTAAAGATAGAAAATAACAACAAAATCTACCCCACTTGCCCAAAATGTAGCTTGACACCTGCAGCTCCAGAACACATCTTGGCTTGCATTAGATGTACTAAATAGGACCTTTGGGAGAGGCCGCTGCTTATCATAAAACAGCTCAAGGAGCATTAACTCATGGAATTCGTGTAATCTTTACATAAGGGGATAAGAAACAACAACAACAACATTTTGGCTTGCATTAGATGCACTAAACAGGACCTTTGGGAGAGGCCGCTGCTTATCATAAAACAGCTCAAGGAGCATGAACTCATGGAATTCGTGTAATCTTTACATAAGGGGATAAGAAACAACAACAACAACAACATTTTGGCTTGCATTAGATGCACTAAACAGGACCTTTGGGAGAGGCCGCTGCTTATCATAAAACAGCTCAAGGAGCATGAACTCATGGAATTTGTGTAATCTTTACATAAGGGGATAAGAAACAACAACAAAACAACATTATGGCTTGTATTAGATGCACTAAACAGGACCTTTGGGAGAGGCCGCTGCTTATCATAAAACAGCTCAAGGAGCATGAACTCATGGAATTCGTGTAATCTTTACATAAGGGGATAAGAAACAACAACAAAAACAACATTATGGCTTGTATTAGATGCACTAAACAGGACCTTTGGGAAAGGCTGCTGCTTATCATAAAACAGCTCGAGGAGCATGAACTCAAGGAATTTGTGTAATCTTTACATAAGGGGATAAGAAACAACAACAACAAGATTACCTGATCCAAATTTGTGCTTTTTGTACTTCAGTACTACTTTCTAATCAGGATTATTCCACATTAATACAGAGTAAAACATATAAACAGCACTTATTAATATAATAAAAGACAAAAAAATCTGTGTGTACCAATTATCTTATTGCAAACAAACACAAAACATTTTCTGAGCTTTCAGAGGAGTCTCTGAAGTCAAAAGCCATCTTTCTTAGCTTCATCTTAGGGAGACTTCTCTAAAAGCTCAACAAATGTTTTTTGTTCCATTACAATAGTGGAATTGGTGCACACACACACAGAATATTTCATTACTTTATTTATATATAATGCAAAACAATAATAAATACAGTAAAACCTCTCTATAACAAACCCTAATGGTACCAAATTTTGGTTTATTATATCCATGTGTTCACTATAAAAACTCATGGACACAACTTAAGGAAGTTGTACCTTTTAGCATATATATCGGGATTCAGACAATAACTCTGGAAGATATTACAGTGGTAGAATCACGCAGAAAATACACTCATTACTTACCCAACTGGAAACATTGGAGAAGAACTGCATTCTACAATGGATTCCTGCCCATGTTGGGATTGAGGGTAATGAAATGGCAGATGAATTGGCAAAGGAAGCCAGAAAGCTGAGCCAAAGGAAAGAACAAATGTCAGTATTTGACACTGATGCTTTGGCAAAATACAAGATAATCAAACAAAAAATAAGAAAAGATCAAATATGTGAAATAAACTCTGAGAGAAAACTGACAAAAACCATAACAAGACTTAGAACAAAACACCATAAAGGAATGACAATACATCCAGATGGCACAAGAACTTATAAAGCGTGCAACAATTGTTCTGGTGTGGAACTAACACCTACTCACATATTCTCATGCCCAGCAATGGCCGCAGCCTTGCAGAAAATCGACTTAGACCCAGAGCAGCAGCTTTACACACCCAAGATAGTGGATATTGCTGCTGCTGTGATGGAGATGCATGGAGACATCTGAGACTCTTCTTTGGACACGACAACAACAACAACAACATATTACAGTGGCACAAGGTAATAAGACCAAATCTAAATAAATAAATATTGTATGATGCTTCGATAACAGTGTTGTTACCATCTTCAGACAAAACGTCACACTTTATTTGGATTTGGTCTTATTGCCTTGTGTTTTTAATCTATAATCCAAATTGTGCTTTATCATATTACAGTGAACCTTTATTGAAAACACCCGAGATAACCAAGTGTGAACAAAATTGCTTCTGTCTCCTTCAAAAAAAAAAAAAAGATCTTCTTCTTCCTTATCTCCACTCAATCATATTAGGGTATCAAGTTGTGACCCTTGATGGTGTCTGTTTGACAACCATCATGACTGGGTGAAGTAGCAGGCGTATCCCTGGATTAGGAGCCCTTACAGGGTACTATCAGCCAGGCCAGCTGAACCCAGGTTTTTTAGAGAGCTTGTTACTGCTCCTCCCCACCTCTTTTTTTATCCGGGCTTGGGACTGGCAAAGGCGGAGTTAAAAAAAAAAGATGATCAGCAACATCAAAGACATTCCACTTCTATAAGTTTTGTCTATGAATGTCTATATAAAAAAGAGAGAAAAAGTTAAATAAATCACACACACACACAATCTTTTATCATAATCCTTAAAAAAAATTTATTGACTTCCAAATATTTGATATTTATTATATATAAAAAAAATTATAGTGTCACTATATATATCAAGGGGAAAAAATGATAAGATTGGGAACAAACAAAAAAATTAAAGAGTGTGGCAAGATTAAGATGAAACAGAGAGAAGGAAAAAAAAAAAATTCATAAATAAAAAAAATAAAAAAAATTTAATCAACAAAAAAAAATAACAAACTTTTTTCATTTACATCCAAAAAAAAAACATAAAACCCCCCCCTACAAAAATTTGTTTTAAAAAAATACTTCCCATTTGTCACACACAATACTATAAATATCTTACCAATTGAGTATAGAGTCCACAAAAAATATATATTACACTTCTTACTTACCACATGCCCTGCTAATATGTATATATAAATACTATATAAAAAATAGCTAAAAAAATTTGTTTGGTTTTTTTTTGTCTAAGATATTTCATAATTTCTATATCGAAAAATGACAATTTTTTTTTTTTTTATGAAAAAAAAAAATGAGCAAAAATTTTTCTTGTTTATATATATATAAAAAAAAAAATCATCACAGATTAAACAAAAAAAAATAAAACAACAAAAAAAAAAAAGACGTTGGGGGGAAAACAAGATAGGAATCAAGGGGATTGTTATCCTGAAGAAAGGAGTGTACACGGGGAGATAGGAAGATGTATATTGAAGTGTGGGGTATTATTGTATAAAACCTGCGTTATGTTGTTCATGCCGAGTCTACGAAGGATTCTGGGATTTGATGATCCGTCTAGCACCTCTGTTAGCCGGACCTTTGGGCTTGGAGAACTGGGGCTGGTGGAGGTTACGCTTGGGATGCAGTTCCTCTAGGATGGCTTTCTCCGTCAGCTCCTCCGGAGAATCCACTTCCAGCTGTGGACATAGCAAGTTGTATATGGGGAGGTTTTGTTTTATTATTAGTCAGTGAGAAAGTTTAATAAATACAGTAGAACCTCTCTCCCTGTATAAAAGACAACACCTAATTGCAGAGCCAAAGTGTCCTTTAGGGAAAGGTGTCCTCTTACCTGAGAGTTGCTTCTCTTCTTTCTTATCTCCACACTGGGTGAAGTAGAATGCATCTGCCTTTGTCATTAAGACTGGGAGCACTATTCAGTGGCAGGCCAACTTAGTTCCAATCTAAGAGTTGCTAAATAGTAAAAATGATAATTTTGCAAATGAAAACTGTCCTTTGTGGAAAGGTGTCCTCTAGCGTGAGTGTTCTCTCATGGAGGTTCTACTGTATTTACATTGTTAAAACAATAATAAACAATAAGAGGAGCTGTATTTACATTGGTTGATTGTGGACAATGTAAAAACACAAATTTCTAAATAGTGTGATAAGGTATATAATTGGGATTATAGATCAGAACACAAGGAGTAAGACCAAATTTAAATGAATAAATAGTGTGCGACGTTACGGTAACAGCGTTGTTACTGAAACATAACGCATAATTTATTCTTTTGGATGTTGCTATCTTATGTTTCTAATTTATAATCCAAAAATGGCACCATATAATTTTCTATCAGAATACTAAAGATTTTTACATATATTTATTTCTTCCTACCATTTGTACCATAATCCTTATAAGTCGTGCTTCCTTTTTTCGCCTGTTGAAGGGTTTTTACCCGAAAGCTTGCACCTAAGCTTCAATAAAAGAAACTCGGCTTCCTTCACCATGTTTTTTCGTTTAATTTCAAATCAGGAAGAATTATTTATCTCTACTAAAGAGTGTTAAACTATAGACTTCTCAGAGACAACAGTGTAAACTACATTCCCCTATATGTACTCATTTATATTGCCACGTGAAAAATTAGGGAAGACAAAAACTTTAAGGAGGAGACAACAATTTATTTCAGGCAAGGACAAACTATGAATGGTAAACAAAAGATAAGCCACGAGGGAAATTTACAGAGTAGCAAAATATAAACATAAAGATGAACACTGTTAATAAAAATAATAAAATTAATAAATACTTTGTTACAATATATATATATATTCACCTATAAAAATAAAGGCTGTCTCCCCTGTCAAAATAAATGCTGGAACTGAGCGCCATCTATTGACTGTCTCCACAAATTATCGGTGACAACACCAAACTGAGAGACACTGTTGTGTCAACAACCCGGGTCTGCTAGTTTGCAGACAGCCAATAGAGCTCTAGTGTCAATTCTGATGGGAGAGGTGACCTTTCTTTTTATAGATCAACTAGACGGGTGACCCTGGCTTCGCCCCGGGGATTGACCCGTGTGCATATCTACCCGAGTGATATATATTTAGATAAGTTTTTTTTAAATAATTGTTTGTTATTAGCATTATCTATTTGTTTGCATCAGCATAATTTAATCTAATCTTTGATAGAGGGCGCTGTTCGTGAGCTAAGTAGAATAATTTGAATATATAGTTTTAATAATTGATTTATATATTTTTTAAAATAGCCTATCGTCTTCCCCGTATTTTTTTACCTAT
Organism: Cordylochernes scorpioides; assembly: GCA_030710605.1. Taxonomy (NCBI): domain Eukaryota; kingdom Metazoa; phylum Arthropoda; class Arachnida; order Pseudoscorpiones; family Chernetidae; genus Cordylochernes; species Cordylochernes scorpioides. The sequence goes on along the minus strand of CP092866.1, from coordinate 13,555,454 downwards.
GTTTGGAAATTTTGGTTTGAATTAGTGAACTACTGCGAATTTGTATATCGGACATACAAACAAACAAACATACAAACATTGATTTATATATATAGATCAATATCCTCTAGGCAAAAAAATATCCATCATTCTATAAACATGTGAATCATGCAGAGTACCTACCTTCTTGTGGATGGTGAGTCTAGTGTGGGACTGAATCATCTCAGTGAGCGGACCCTTGCAGCTGGAGTAGAGCATCCTCTCCTTGATGGGGCAGTTTCCGGAGGGCATGGAGTAGATGAACACTGCATATCCAACTGGCTGAACCAAATCTAATATATCTAACCACAACATCTAGAGAAAGTCTGCTCCTCTGAACATTCTCAAAATGCTATGGGTACATTTGGCTCCTACAAGAGGATCTAGCTATCTCCAGATCTTCTATAACACTGACATATCTCCTAGGAGGTTTTTAGACATCTCAGGAACTCCTAACACAGGCATATCTAGACATGGAATATCTCCTAAAAGATTTTATACATCTCCAGAACTACTATAACACTGGCACAGCTACAATGGCATATCTGCAAAGAGTTTTTTTAGACATATCAGGAACTCCTGACACAGGCATATCTATGTTTGATAGCAAAGAGATTCTCCAGACCAAACACCCCACTCACCAATGGACTCCTGGAAGTCCCCCTCGTGGGAATGGGGGAAGCGGAAGAGATGGTATCGGGCGTGGTCCGAGGGCATCATGGCAAAGAGCTGGTGTACATCCAAGTGGGATGCTCTCTCCAAGTTGATCATCTCATCTGGGATGTCGATACTCTGCAGACATCAACAACCCACACTGTATAGTACACATCTATGCTGGGAGTCATTGTGATGTATTAAAAGGATACATTGGGAAGCCATGATTTCCACATTGTACACACTTCCTTTTTTTATTATTTAATTAATTTGTGCACGACTCCATTGGAAAGGACAAGAGATCCCTGTACAGAGAACCAAGAAGAGTTCTTGAGCTTCTTTACGAGCACGACCTCCAAGATCTTGTCTAATTTAGACTAAAAGGATAATAATAATAAAAAATATATATATATTTAATTAAAATCGGAAAATTTCAATATATTGCATCAAATTATTTTATTTCTTTATAAATTAAAATGGGTGAGATTCTCAAACATCTGAAATTGGATGATAACACAATATGAATTGGTAGAGATCTACACTCATGGACCAAACTTAAGGAAGTTGTACCTTTTAGCATGTATATCGGGATTCAGACAATAAATCTGAGACAATATCAAAGATATTTGATTCACAGTGACCTTTATTGAAGTCACATGAGAGATAACCAAGTGTGAACAAAATTGCCTCCGTTTCCTTAAAAAAAAAACAGACAACTGGCGACATCAAAGACTTTCAAATTCCTTGAGTTTTGTCCATGAGTATAGATTAAAAACACAAGGTAATAAGACCAAATCCAAATACAGTAAAACCCCGCTAATACGAACCCTGGATATAACGAACCTTCCCTTATAACGAACCCAAGCCGATTCCCAATTCCATTCCATTGAAAATACCATCGTTATAACGAACTTTGCGATTTTTAGAATAACGAACTACCCCTATAACGAACCTATTTCGGGTCCCAAAATGATAAAATCTATTAAAAATACTATGCTTATAACGAACTTAGAATTGTAATTTAAAAAAAATAAATAAATAACAAAATTTTGAGCATGTTTCAACTCACGGATCGCGATTTCAAAACGATAAATTTAGCGGCATTGTTTGTTTGATTTTTGCACTTTATTTTTGCTGTATGTTGTATACATTTTTACACATTATACTTTTTATTAAATAGAATATCTTTGCATCCATTAAATTTGAAATATAAAAAATGCAAATGGCTTCCAAAATGAAGAAAACAAAGGCATTTTAAAAACAAAAGCGTTATTTTTTAAATAAAAAAAAAGGCCATTTTCAGAACTTTTCAAAGTGAAACAACATAGGCAAAATGTTAAGAACATATTAAAATAAGAGAATTTAACTTTTCTATTATAAAAGATAAAATATAAAGTTATTAAAAATTGTTACAAAGAGGAATCAACCTCAACTTTTGCCGCGATCGCGATCGTACGTTTTAAGGCTAAAAAAAAAAAAAGCCCAAATAAACGGTCCCGTGATGAAACAAAAATTATTTTTATGCCATTAACTATGGTGATTTTAAAGTCAGCCATGTTTTGCATGACAGGTTAAAAAAAAAAAAACGAAATCTAGATCTAGAAGAATATGGGGAAACATGAAATGGAAGAAAAACACAAACTTTATTTGAATGGTGCAATGCTTGGAAGAATGCTTTGAAACAACAAAGTATTAGAGCCATTTTTTCAAGTAAAAATTGTATTATATAATGTGATAATGATGTTTTAAAATCATTTCATATCTTTGAATATATATTTAATAAAACTTTGCCTAGGATTTGTCTTGATTTTTAACTTAGACATAGAGGTACATGTATGTTAATGATAAGAAGAACCTATCATTTAATGATTTCTATTATTATTTAGTATTAATATAAGGAAATTGGTCAATTAAGGGAATTAAAATAAAGTGACCACTATTAAGAGGCAGCCTCTTCTTGTGTGTATGGCTGTTTTTTAATTATATGGCCTAAAATTTTTGAAAAGTAAAAAAAAATAGCCAAACCGTGGCTATAGTGAACCGTGGCTATAGTGAACCAAAAGCTCTGTCCCAGTGGGGTTCACTATAGAGGGGTTTTACTGTAAGTAGTGTGTGACAGCTTTGTTGCCATCATCAGACAAAAGAGCCAAATAATATTGAATGAATTCATTCAGTACTTTTGTGTGGTAACAACCCTGTTACCATCATCAGACAAAAGAGCCAAATAATATTGAATGAATTCATTCAGTACTTTTGTGTGGTAACAACCCTGTTACCATCATCAGACAAAAGAGCCAAATAATATTGAATGAATTCATTCAGTACTTTTGTGTGGTAACAACCCTGTTACTATCATCAGACAAAAGAGCCAAATAATATTGAATGAATTCATTCAGTACTTTTGTGTGGTAACAACCCTGTTACCATCATCAGACAAAAGAGCCAAATAATATTGAATGAATTCATTCAGTACTTTTGTGTGGTAACAACCCTGTTACCATCATCAGACAAAAGAGCCAAATAATATTGAATGAATTCATTCAGTACTTTTGTGTGGTAACAACCCTGTTACCATCATCAGACAAAAGAGCCAAATAATATTGAATGAATTCATTCAGTACTTTTGTGTGGTAACAACCCTGTTACCATCAACAGACAAAAGAGCCAAATAATATTGAATGAATTCATTCAGTACTTTTGTGTGGTAACAACCCTGTTACCATCATCAGACAAAAGATCCAAATAATATTGAATGAATTCATTCAGTACTTTTGTGTGGTAACAACCCTGTTACCGAAACATCACACACAGATTGGATTTAGCCTTATTACCTTGTGCTTAGGGGGTGGTCGGTGGAAGGCTGGTTAAACCGTTTGGTTTTCGACCACTAGGACCCGGGTTCAATTCCCGCATTGGACACTTTTTTCTGTTAAAAAAAAAAAAAAAATGCTCCAATGGCCCCCCATTCTTGCAAAAGTCCAACCCCACCAGCGAGTGCAAGTAACCAAATGGGGCTCTGGCATATTTTTAAGTGCAAAGTCGAACTGCTTTTCACATGTGTAGACATGTGGTGCGCTTACAGTAAAAAAAGCAGTCGCTAACTACTCACCATGATTATCATGGCCTGTACCACGTGTACTAGGGATCGAGATAAGAAAGAAGAAGACCTTGTGCTTTCATCCTTGCTAAAATTATAAATGTGAAGACACGTGATGATGACCTATTGAGCCTTGTAACAGCCATGATGGCCTACAGTATGTGAACTCTCAGAGCACATTATTCCAACCCAGGAGGTGTGTGACCTACCAGCTGTATGTAGGAGGCACGCTTGTTGCGGAAGTCAGTGAGGGCTGAGAGAGCCTCCTGAGACAGAGGGAAAGCCACGGCCTGGAGACTCTGTTTGTTGGCTACATAGTCCCCAGCCATGGCCACCTCAGACTTCTTGATGTGGAGCAGCTCTGTCTCCGCCTCTGTCAGCGGAGCTGGACTGGGGGACTTCAGGTGTTTCTGGAAGGCCTTCAGGTTGATGTCTGTCTGCCGGACACACCACAGGACCTCAAAGGTATTGTTGGCAAGAAGAGGTGGATTCATTGCCACACCTAAGTTATATAATATGATGCGGCCTGTGATTGTAAAACGACATTTGAAAACCATCCCGCATGTGTTTCTTTTCAACGAAAAGTAAAAATTTATTTCAAGGAGAAATAACGATTATTTCTAACCTTTTGGATGAGATATGAAAGGGTGAATTGTGAGAGTAATGATAAATGGAAAAATAAAAGTATCCACGGATGGGAACTCTTCACAATCATCCTTTCATACCTCATCCCAAAGGTTAGAAATAATCGTTATTTCTCCTTGAAATAAATTTTGATTTTTTGTTGAAAAGAAACACATGCGGGATGGTTTTAAAATGTTGTTTTACACCTAAGTTATGTTGCTTCAATTCTTTTTCCCAGATAGACAAGAATTAAACCTGGTTATATGGCCATGAGTCAAGCTGAGCATTGTAAAATTGCCGTTAGAAATATAGATCAGCATTACAACAAAAATGGAAAACAGCAACAAATGTATTTATGACCAAAAATTGAATACATATTACAATAAAACCCCTCTATAGAAAACCTAAATGGAACCTGGGGTTTACTTTAGCCATGATTTATTATAGTCATCGTTCATTTTATTATAAAATAAAAATAGGGATTATTTCAAGTTCATTATATGGGAAGATTTGCTATATCCCAGGTTCATTTTTTAGCAGGGTTGTATTTTAATTATAAATAGAAGTCAATGTCATCTGTGTATTTAGAATTAGAAATTATTCAAATGTGAATGCTTCTTTTTCAAGTAAAACAATTCCTTACAGTGCCCTTACTGCAATGATATAAAATATTGGGAGGGGGCCTAGCACCCAAATCTTCCTAATGATTTTATCATTGCAGTAAGGTGTAGTAAGATTTTTTTTTTAAGAAACATTTGCACTTAAAAATGATAAGGCACAATTTGGATTATAGATTATAAACACAAGGTAATAAGACCAAATTAAAATAAATAAATAATGTGTAATGTTTCGGTAACAGCGTAGTTACCAAAACGTCACCCATTATTTATTTATTTGGATTTGGTCTTATTACCTTGTGTTCACACTTAAATAGTTTCCAAAACAGTTATGAAAATGTCCACAAGGTAACAAGACCAAATAAGCAGTCAACATGAAGTTTCTCTTACATAATTGTCACCATCCACAACTCTAATCTTAAGATGAGACAGCTTGCATAGAAACCTCCTCTAGAGAAAACTTATTTGTGATCTTACCCATCATCTAAATTGTAATATACTAGCCGAATGACCCGGGCAACGCCCGGGTTTTACCCGATTAAATGCTTTTATTCAAATACTATTTGTTACAATTATAAATTGGTGCAGTGGATGTCATTCTTGTATAATATATAAATGAGTTTTAAAAATTGTAAAAAAAAATAAATAATGCATCGGCCGGGAATCAAATTTGGGCCGCCCGCGAGGCAGGCGAGCATTCTACCACTGAACCACCGATGGTTATGAGAAATGGCCATATTTGGGTATTCATTCCATTCACAAAAGCAAATGGTGACAGAATTGATTATGCCGCTGATAACTGTATATATTAATACTCAGTTGAAATATCATCATTAACACCATCTATCGATTAAAATTCACAGGTCTACAAAAAAACTTTTTTTTTTTTTGCCGGAGAAAACCTGATGTTGATTCTAATGTAACTTTTCATGCTGAATTAAAAAATGAAATCAGAAGTTTTCCATCACCCATAGTTCTTGCAGGATAACCATTTTTTCTATAAATTGGTATATACAGTAATAATGCAGGAAATGTTACATAAGCATTTTTTAAGTAAACATCATTACATTAGGTAGCGCTTTATTTTTGACAAGAAGAGTTGATATGTGGAGCCAAAAGCTTTATTTTATTTGTTATTAATTAAATTTTGCTCTTTAGGAATCATAAATATTAATTTAAATAACAAATTATTGAATTTTTAATTAAATATGTGTTTATTTTATAATGCAATCTGTTTTGCTTTCAACTCAAAAATAACGACAAGCTCTGGAATGCTATTTGCTGAATAAAAGTTTTAATATATATATTTAAATTGAACCTAACGATTTGTTTAATAGATTTGCATCAGAAGTGACAGGTAAATTTGAAGTGATCAGTTTATTCTTCTCTATCGATTTGCGTTTATAAATCGTGTGCACTAGACTGTGTCAATATGCCGAGGCGTTGTATTAATATTCCTGATATTTTCTGTTACATTTGTGGGGAATTAACTTTCAAAGTTCAAAGGCGAAACTTTACACCGCTCATTAAAAAGTGCTATCAACTTTATTTTGGCTGTAAAGTCGGTGACCAAGACTTGGGCTCCTCATCATTGTTGTGAAATTTGTGTTCGACATCTTACATGGTGAATTAAAGGTGAACGTCATATGCCTTTTGCGGTTCCAATGATATGGAGGGAACCAAAAGCCCATTCTTCAGACTGTTATTTTTGTTTGACAAAGACTACAGGTATTACATCCAAATCAAGATATACAATTGAATATCCAGATTTGTCTTCTGCTATGAGATCGGTTCCTCATAGTGATATTTTACCTGTTCCACAGCCTCCTGAAAATGTAATATTTAGTGACGATGATTCAGATAGACGAGAGCAACAGTCGGATGACACAAACTTTGAACCAGGTGCTTCATCTGAACCTCATTTGTTAACCCAAGGAGATTTGAACGACCTCGTACGTGATTTAGAATTATCCAAAAAACAGAGTGAACTTTTAGGCTCTAGGTTAAAAGGCTGGAATCTACTGCATAGAGGCACAAAAATATGCTTTTTTCGCAAGCATCAAGATGAATTTCAAGACTTCTTTTCACAAGAGAATGATTTAGTAAATTGCAATGATGTTGTTTGTCTAATGGAAGCGCTTGGTCATGATCATGATACAGAAGAGTGGCGTTTATTTGTTGATTCTTCAAAAATTAGTTTGAAAGCTGTTCTCCTTCACAACGGAAATAAGTCCCCATCAGTGCTAATAGCACATGCATCCAACATGAAAGAGACTTACGAAAACATGAAACTGCTTTTGAAAAATATAGAATATGAAAGATATGGTTGGAAAATATGCAGCGATTTGAAAATCATTGCTCTCTTGCGTGGATTACAGCTTGGATATACAAAATTTTGTTGTTTTCTGTGTGAGTGGGATAGCAGAGATAGGGAAAGGCATTACATTAAAAAAGCTGGCCAAACCGTGAAATCTTTACTCCAGGACATAAAAATATTATAAATCCTCCCCTGATTGATTCAGAAAATATTTACTTACCACCATTACATATTAAACTGGGATTAATGAAGAACTTTGTCAAGGCAATGGATCGAAATGCCAGTGGATTTGCCTACCTAAAACAAAAATGTTCTAGCATAAGTGATGCGAAAATTAAAGGCATTTTCATTGGACCTCAGATTCGAGAATTGCTGCAGGATGGAAATTTTCAAAATAGTTTGAATGAAGTTGAAGCAGCAGCATAGAATTCCTTTAGAAACGTTTGCAAGAACTTCTTAGGAAGTGTCAAGGTTGAAAATTACCGAGACATAGTGATTGATCTGTTGCTTTCCTACAAGGCACTGGGATGTAACATGTCTCTCAAGATCCATTTCCTGCATTCACATCTGGATTTCTTTCCAGACAATCTTGGTGCAGTCAGCGATGAGCATAGTGAGAGGTTTCATCAAGATATATCAAGCATGGAGAAGTGGTACCAAGGTAAATGGAGTCCCGGTATGCTTGCTGACTACTGCTGGACACTCAAGAAGGATGTACCACAAGCAAAGTATAGAAGAAAATCCACTGTCACTACTTTTCAATAAAATAAATATATTTCGTTCATATAGGCCTATATATTAAAAACATTTCCAAATTTCAAGTAGGCGTATCTCAAAGATCTTGCGTGATAGAAAAAACTAATGGTATATTTGGAATCAGCACAAAGAGTTAAATTTAGATAAGATGCTGTTTCTTTTAAGACAAAGAAAAATAATTTTTGATAAACCAGTGTAAGGTAATAAGGTTTATGCAAAAATGATTACGTGATATTTTGTGCATTTTTTGCTGTATTTATTCCAATACCAAAAAAAGGCTGTCACGCAAAAACCATGGGTGATGGAAAATTTCTGATTAGATTTTTGAGTTCAGCATGAAAAGTTACACTAGAAACACCATCAGGTTTCTCTTGGGCAAAAATGTTGACCAGTGTTATTTTTAACACAATTTTTATTTTAAATATACATCGTTTTAAATGTATTTCTACAGACACCTTATCCTGAGATGGTTAAAAATTGAAGGAGTGGGGGCATGGCGCTCATCAGTGGTGATCTCTTCCATGGAGATGAAGGCGCTGGGATGGTACACACCACTGATGAGCATGTTCTCCTTCTTTCAATTTTTAATCATCACAGGATAAGTAAGGGCTGTTGAAATAATTTAAAATAAATAAAAATATATATACAGTTAAACCTGTCTATAACGCCCCCTCTAAATAGCACATTCCTCTCTATAGTGCCCGATTTTAAATACGTAGTACCATGCAATTTACATTAAAAGTGACCTCTCTATAGCACCCTATTTTGGTGAGTCCCAAGAGGGGACGCTATAGACAGGTTTAACTATATATATATTTAAAAGAGAGAGAGAAAATTTGTGCAAAAATAGGTTTATAATTTTCCTATAATGAGCTATTCAAAGCACTTACCTTTAGAGTACCAAAGAGTTCATGTTTGATGTGACTAGCACCGAATTCCTTTTTGATGGTGGCTTTGGTGGAAGCATAGAGCATTTTCTGGCGGACCTACACAACACACAGTTTCTGATGTAGGCTGCGCAATCTACTCGCTATATCATCACGCTATAACAACATCAATTAATACAAAGCAATAACGCACCATCTATATATAACACATGAAAACATTAAGACGCGAATGTTTCTTTTCACAAATAAATCAAACTTCTACTGTCCTTACTGCGATGAAAAAAATAATTGGAAGGGCTTGGCTCATCAGTGGTTTCGCCAATTTCTAATCTACCATACCGCTTCTTTAGAGCTCTAATACACACACACACACAAAAGCCTTTATTAGGGACTTGCCCCATACAGATTCTCCCAATTGGGTTTTAGAGCTCTAATACTGTATTGGATCATTCTGCTTTTATATGCTACAATGAAGGATGGAATCTTAGAAATGGTATTTAAGCAAACTATGGGCATAAGCTTTTAAGACAGTAGAATTACATTTAAATTTTTGTATTGACCAATGACAATGGGGAATATGTAAAATAGTACAAAAATGAAATTGTACTCGGATCAGGTGGATAAATGAAGACATCTCCAGATTGTGTAACTGAGAGTTGCTGATGGCTTCTATTGGAATAAATAACAGCTAATCACTGTGGAATAATTAAAAATCAACAATTAGTTGATATTTATTCTGATAGATGGTGCAAGCTATCAGTAACTTTTAGTTGCATGATCAAGGAGATGCCTTTTTTCTTAATAAGGAATATGTAAAAGAATATAATGATAATATTATTATGAAAAAGGCATCTCCTTATCGTGCAACTGAAAGTTGCTGATGGCTTGCGCCATCTATCAGAATAAATATCAACTATTCTTGTTGATTTTTAAATATTCCAGAATTGGCCAAATACCCATTCTAGATTAATCAAGAAAAACTAACCACGGATTATATTATTATAAAACCTTGTTATACCAGACTCCTTTATAACAGCAACTTGGTTATAACATCATAATGCTATAGTCTCAATTGTGTTAATTGTGATAAGGCACAATTTGAATTATAGATTATAAACACAAGGTAGTAAGATCAAATCCAAATTCAAATAAATAGTGTGTGACGTTTCGGTAACAGCGCTGTTACCATCTTCAGACAAAAGTACTGAATGAGAAAAAAATATCACAGCATGTTTTAAATAGTTACTGTTATTAAGTGTGTAAAGAAGATAGCAGATATAAGAAGAAGATAGTTTTCTGAGTGTTTACACACTTAATAACAGTAACTATTTAAAACATGCTGTGGTATTTTTTCTTATTTAGCACTTTTGTCTGAAGATGGTAACAACGCTGTTACCGAAACATCACACAGTATTTATTTATTTGGATTTGGTCTTATTACCTTGTGTGTTAATCGTTGTTGTTGTTGTTTCTTATCCCCTTGTGTAAAGATTACACAAATTCCATCTAATGCAAGCCAAAATGTGTTCTGGAGCTGCAGGTGCCAAGCTACATTTTGGGCAAGTGGGGTAGATTTTGTTATTATTTTCTATCTTCAATGGCTTGAGATGGCCTGTTCTAAATCTTGTTAGTGTTGTTTGATGCTGTCTATTTCTGATGTTCAGAGCTCCTCCTGGGTTCACTCCACTGTACCAACTGTGGGGAAGAAGTTTTCCCACCCTCTTAACTCACTCTAGAGGGGAGTGGAGTAGAGGCGACTCCGCGTGTTTGCCTTACGTCGGAGTGCCACTGGCCGGAGTTGGTGAAGCTGTAAGCTAGCTTCGGCCCTTGGTTAGCCGGCGTGAGACGCACGAGTCTCGAAACTCTTGGGTCTTCGCTCTGTGTGTGCGCCATTGGGAGCGTCCTTGCCGTGCGCGAAAATTGCACCAGGGCTAGGCCTGGTGTTGAAAAACCAAGGGGTGCACACAGCAGTACCACCCCCCTGCCTTCGCGTCGGTTCCCCGCGTAAACCTCAGAACCTCAGAGGTCCTTGATTCGACGGCAGATTCAGGGAGTACTGTGATCAAAGGTTCGAGGGCCAAAGGGGGGGGAGTCCTATTGGAGCGTAGGACGGGTTTAACTGAGTCCGAACGAGAGGGCACGGTCAGCAACCTTGCCAATGAACTCTCGGAGACGCCTGTAGGTGAATGGTCAACCCCATGGAGCCAGACCATAATGGCGGGCGCGAGGGGCCTACCAATGGCTGCTCGGTGCATGGAGAATGCATCATTCTTTTTGGCTGTGTGACCTGGATATCAGCAAAGGTATTCGGTTTATGGGCCTTTGAGGCCTGGGGAACTATTGCTCCTAGAATGTACCAACTGTGCATAGGTGGGATCCTCCAGTGTTAATCGTGGTTATAGCAACATAAAAAATCTTGGCACCAAGTGTAGTTATAGTGAGCTGTGATAATACAAAGGTAGCAATAGTTGAGCACATCCAACTTACCGGAGAGTTGTCTGGAGACCAGCTGATCATCAGCCAATGGTAGCCTGAGTCAGACTTGGTATCCAGACGGAAGAACAGATAGCACGGCTGAGCCTCCTCCACCATACGTAGCACGCTGTGCTCGTACTCTGGCACATACACCATGTGAAATATAGAATGTTACATTCACATGCACATAGTCTAATCTAAACCCAAGTATAGTAAAATTGTGTTTATACTTTTAACATGAAATAAGTGATGTAAAACAAGCAAGCAAGTAAAAACAAACACCAAATATATACATAGAAATTGATTTAAGGAGAGCAGACTAGGTATATTATAGTGTTGTTTCTTATCCCCTTGTGCAAAATACACAAATTCCATAAGTCCATGCTCCTCAAGCTGTTTGATGATAAGCAGTGGCCTCTCCCCCTGTTTAATATATCTAATGCAAATCAAAATGTGTTCTGGAGCTGCAGGTGCCAAGTTACGGAAGTTGCCTGTATTGACTAGCCTGTATTTCTATCTTCAATTTTTTTAGATGGCCCTTTCTATATCTTGTTAGTGTTGTTTATATATTGTCTCTCAAAGTAATTATATTTAATTTTTAATTAAACCATCAAAGATGACATGGGGAATTATATTTTAACCACAAAGTGTCATTTTCACGGCATGCCGCCAACCAGATAGCGTTATCAGTTTAAAGAGATTTACCACGAACAACGTAACTAACTGATAAGCCTCATCATATCCTACAGAGACAACCCCAGCCAACAAAGACAGTTCCCCTCAGAGGCCAGGATCCAGTGAAACTAAATACAATTCCCTCCCAGGTGCCTCAATCCCTTACATCAGAACAGACAGCCACTTCCCATTGTGTCATCACAATTGCTGAATAAACATTCAAATGGACTTCCACATCTACATATGTAGCTTGGCTATGTAACTACTGGGTGAATCTACCAAAGACAGACTTCAGAAATAGGTTCTACACATAAAAATAATTGAAAATGTTCTAGCAACATTTCACCTATATATAACCTATATCCATATAAAACTTTGCCACAATATAGAGTCTGGAAGGAATCATTTTCACAGCTCCAAATCATAACTATGCAATTAACTCCAATCATTTACCCAATATTCTTGGATTGGTAAATGATGATGAAAAAAATTTTAAAACAGGATAATTATTGGGGGATAAATTACATATTCCAGATTTGGAGCTGTGATTCCTTTCAGACCTAACTCTATATTGTGGCAAAGTTTTATCTGAACAGATAAATACCATCACATTTTCTGAGTTTTTGAGAAAGGCATATCATAAACGTTAAATATTCACAAACAGCGAAACGTTCCTAGAACAAATTTCTCTTATTTTTATATGTAGAACCTATTCCTGAAGTTTGTCCTCAATGGATTCACCCTGTATAGGAGAAACATGTGGTCCACTTTAGTTGGGTTAAAACTTCCAATAACATGGTAATATGAGTCCATTCTCAATCAACCATATCTTATAGCAGGAAGGTAAGTGATCAATAAAAAATTTGAGGAGGTAATATTTGAAACAATCCTTAATCTCACAAATCCTTGATAAAGCACAATTTGGATCATAGATTATAGCTACAAGAAAATAAGAACTAATCCAAATAAATTAATAGTGTGTGACATTTCGGTAACAATGCTGTAACCGAAATGACACACACTATTAATTTATTTGGCTTAGGTCTTATTTTCTTGTAGCTTACAAATCCTTATTTTACATACCGTTAATTAGAACTACAGAGAAAATTGCTTACTTTATTCTTTCTCTCTCCACAAACCAACAATTGAAGACCACCAATCACCATTCATTGACCAATATCTCCATGACCACTAAACCACCATTAACCAAGGTTTCAGCCAAAAATCAACCATAACCACAATATCATTGACTATATTGACTCATCCATTGACAACCATGATGATTGGGTGATGTAACTCCGCCTTTGCCGGTCCCAAGCCCGGATGAAAAAGGAGGAGGGGGAGCAGTAACAAGCTCGGTAAAAAACCTGGGTTCAACTGGCCCGGCTGATAGTACCCTGTAAGGGCTCCTGATCCAGGGATACAGGATGAGCAGCGTTTGTACTCCATGTTAGGAGCGGCTGCACATGGCGTCTGTTCCTCATGTTAGAGGCGGCCATTTCTTTTGGAGCTAAGTCGGCCTGCCACTGAGTAGTGCTCCCAGTCTTAATGACAAAGGCAGACGCATCTACTTCACCCAGTGTGAAGATAAGAAAGAAGAGGAGAGATGATTGGGTGATGTCTTTGTGATTGTCTTTACAAGCTTGATACCTTAATATGATTGAGTGGAGATAAGAAAGAAGAAGACCCATCCATTGATGAGCTCTACTCATCCCCATCAGACACCATCAACAAACTCTACAGGCTTGATACCCTAATATGATTGAGTGAAGATGAGAAAGAAGGAGAAGAAAAGCAAAAAATAAAAACTAAACATCACCAATAGCCAACAACTATGTATTAAAACCTAACTAGTATCTCCCCACAGTACAAGATAGTTCATTCAAGACAAGGCACAAGAAAACACAATGATAAAGCACAATTTGGATTATAGATTATAGCTACAAGAAAATAAGACCTAATCCAAATAAATAAATAGTGTGCGATGTTTCAGTAACAATGCTGTTACCGAAACGTCACACACTATTAATTTATTAGGATTAGGATTTATTTTCTTGTATCTAGGAAAATACAATCTTACAGAATTCCCATCAGAGCTCCAAGTATGATGCATCTGTAAGTGTCTCCAGCAAGTTTCAATTAAGGCAAGTAGAGGGCAGAAAATTCAGTGTTCAGAAAACAAGAAAAGAGAACATAATGTGATAATTGCCACATTAACCCCCATTTCCACACCACTGAGTCAGGTACTGTAATTACAGCAGTTCTACTCACCATATTCCCAGTTTTCACAGGTCTCCTTGACCTCTCCCAAGGCCAGTTGTTCTGCAAACACACACAGCTCTCACATGAGAATGACAGAATAAAACATTCATCTAAGTTGATTGTTGTTGTTATTTCTTATACCACCCTTGTGCAAAGATTACACAAATTCCACGAGTCCATGCTCCTCAACAAAAGCTACACCCCATTCCATGAGATTTAGGTGGGTAAATATTAAGATATTAGTATGTGTGCGAACTGTAAATGTAAATTAATACAATTCACTGGCATTGCTGTGTGGAAAACCTCTTTAATTAATTCAATATTCCAAGGGATGTTTAATCCTCCTCCATACCATCAAGACCCAATGACAGCAAGAATGGAAATCTACCGCTGCACATGACTGGTACAGAGCAGGAGGGACAAGAACCAGTTCTGTCCTCCCAAGAGAACAACAGTCTTTGATTTCCAGACTTAAGTCTGGTCATCTAGGGACAATGACTTTCCAGAATGGTTGCAAGGTTTTCCCACTATGTACTAAGTGCCATTCTCAACCTGCAACCCCAAAACACATTATTGACTGTATTGGCTCATCCATTGATGAGCTCTACTCATCCTCAGCAGACACCATCAAAAGTCTCAAGCTTTACAAGCTTGACACCCTAATATGATTGAGTGGAGATAAGAAAGAAGAAGAAGAGGAATCTTTAAATTAAAATCTGTGTTGAATTACAGTTGGGTGAATTAAAATATTAATTACATTATATATTAATTATTATTTATTAAGGTTAGAAATAATCGTTTTTTTCTCCTTAAAATAAATTTAGATTTTTCGTTCAAAAGAAACACATGCGGGATAATTTTCAAACATCGTTCTACAATCATAAGCCGCATTATATTGTATTATAAATTATTATTTATATCGAATGGGATTTTTGAAAAAAAAAAAAAAAGGTTTAAATATAGAGTTAGTTGATGTGATTAATTTGTGTGTGCACATAAGAAAATTATATTCTTATAAATTTTTTCTTGATTAATCAAAACTGGGTATTTGTCCAATTCTGGAATAATTAAAAAAATCAACAAATGTTGATAATTATTCTGACAGATGACGCAACAAGCCATCAGCAACTTATAGTTGAATGATCAGGAGATGTCTTAATCCATCCATTGATCCCAGTACAATTTCACAATTTTGTACTTTTTTTCACATTTATATAAAACAATCGATTCTAAATTCTTTAATAGCTAATTCTTATATTCTATCCTTTTAGGTTTTCAGGAAAAATTCTCTTTCTCATGAATATATACTGTAACATGCTTTGTATTTATTTATGTAAAATATTTGATTATTCTTTGATTTTTCTTCATAGTTAGGCAACATTGTACTTTCTTTCTCTAATTTTACATAAGTTTTGTTTATATATTAGGGTTAACCTTATTGTAATTTAATTAAATATTAAAACACAAAGTATTGCGGCCAATACTTATCTCTAAATAGGAAACGTTACATATACAAAACAATATATACAAACATACACAATCACCCTGAATATGTAAATATAGAAGATTATATTATATGATGCATTAGTGCGCCATCTGTTATCAAAATTTGAAACTATTATAGACACATATGATTATTTTTTAAAAGAATCATACGTGTCTATAATAGTTTCAAATTTTGATAGAAGATTATATTCAGGTCTTGTGTTTTTTTTTTGTTTGTTTATTTTTAAAAGGGAATGATAAGGAACAATTTGGATTATAGATTAAAAACATAAGATAACAAAACCACGTGGTTGTGTTATCTTATGTGAAAAAGGAAATTTCCCAAAAACTTGAAAGGTTAGAATAGAAGAATTAGTATGAACTTGGACTTGGAATATAGTAAGTATTGAATTAAAGTTCAGTATTTACAACAAAAACATGCAAAATGAAGAGGGGTGGATAGAAATAAGCTATGAGTTGCTCCAGAAGTTATCCAGGCTGCCTCTACTGCCAGAGTCCCAGTCCTGTGGGGGAGGGAGCAGCTTGCTGAACACCAAAAATATACTTCCTGTTGTCCTTACCTACTTTCTACACCAAGAAAAACTATTGGGAGTGCCTGGCTCATCAGTGGTGAACCCTCCCAGCTGTTTCATCAGTTGAATCTACCAGACAACAGCTCTACCATTGTATTGGGCTGTTCTTCATATGTAATTCAGAGGTATTGTTGGAGATTGTTATTTAAAGAAATTATGGAGATAGTAGTAGAGCGCCTCTCTGGTGGAAGTTTTCTGGTGAAATACTCTGAAACCACTGATAAGCCAAGCCCTTCAAATATTTTCTTATCGCAGTAGAAACAGTAGACAATGGATTTTATTAGAGAAAAAAATAATACTAACTTGTGTATTAAATGCATTCAACAATACATTACACTTAGAATCATGATTGAAACAGTTTTTTTTCTCTGGCTTCACCAAATTATCTCATTTCTTCTTAGTTTCAGACAAGACAAAGGTAGCCCAGAGAGTATCTGGTACCTTTAAAGAATCATAGTGGACAAGCCAACAACTAGCATTGTAAAGATAAATGTGTTCATTGTCCCACATTAAATAGAATCTTGAATTAACACCTACTGGGTATATAACCAAATATATGACAAGGGCTTTCCAATGTCAGATAGGTGATATCTAATCCAAAAATCATATTCAAGACTGGAAATATCCAGCAGGCTCTATAGATGCAGTAGAACTCTCATTAGAGGACACCTCTCTACATTTTCCAGTTAGTTTCGAGGACCACCCCACCTTCTCAGTGGCTAAGCACGCAATCTATGTCTTCTTCGTAGATCACAAAATGTGTGGTGTCGCTGGAGACTCGCTTGCAATTCTCCACCAAACTCTGCAGTGTTGACAGAGGCACCATTGTATATAGTGTGTTATGTATATATCTGATTATCATTTTACAACAATAGTGCAGAGTGTGTGCACTTTTACATGTATTGACAAGATGTCAATAAAATTATGTCAATAGTCAATTGTATACAATGGACATTTTTTCATTACCAAAATGACCATATTTTTACTAATTAGCAGCTCTCCAATAAGAGAACACCTCTCTCTAAATGCCACTTTGGCTCTTTTAAGAGGTGTACTTTAGAGAAAAGTTTGACTGTATAAGTGTAACTTGATATAGTGCACATTAATGATCAAGTTCACAGAGTAAAAATACCAAAATGTAAGTTAGTGGTTTAAAAGCATGATATTGCTGTCCCCATAATTCTAACCTGAAGAAGTCTGGCACTAAATACATTCCTGTATGTGTTAGCTTTTTGTATATAGAGGTGGCAATACTGTTATTACTATATGTTAATTTCAAGTCCAGAAAATTAATTGATTTGTTGTTATCTTTTTTTTTTTTTGCTTATCCCTAGTACACGTGGTACAAGCCATGATGATCGTGGTGGGTAGAAGTAGGCGACTACTTTTACTGTAAGTGCACCACATGTCTACACATGTGGAAAGCAGTTCGACTTTGCACTGCTGTTATCTACTTCCATAGAGTAATTGATGTCAGGACATAGATTGTTGAAGGTATTTAATAATTCTTTGCTCATAAACACAAGGTAATAAGACCAAATCCAAATAAATAAATAGTGTTCAGTACTTTTGTCTGAAGATGGTAACAACGCTGTTACCGAAACGTCACACACTATTTATTTATTTGGATTTGGTCTTATTACCTTGTGTTTATAATCTACAATCCAAATTGTGCCTCATCAATTCTTTGCTCACTTCCCTGAATAATAATTAAAAGAGTGAGTTCTTTTTCTCACATCGATTTTCTTAAATTCTGTAAAATGCATAAATTAATTCCTAATGCATTTCTCATTACAAATAAATTGAATTTTCCAAAATCTGATTCAAAATTGAAAATATTATCACTTGATCTTATAAATAGAGAGATTTCATTGGAAAAATATTCATGTCAATACTAAGGCTGTAAATTCCAAGTCTGGTACAATATATCTAGAATGAAGTCTGGACACAGAAAACACCTCTTATATCTTCATTGTTGTTAATTCTAAACAAACGACTATCTTGTCACGTTATTGTTTCTTATCCCCTTGTGTAAAGATTACACGATATCCATGAGTTCATGCTCCTTAAGCTGTTTTATGATAAGCAGCAGCCTCTCCCAAAGGTCCTGTTTAGTACATCTAATGCAAGCCAAAATGTGTTCTGGAGCTGCAGGTGCCAAGTTACATTTTGGGCAAGTGGGGTAGAATGTGTTATTGTTTTCTATCTTCAATGGCTTGAGATGGCCTGTTCTAAATCTTGTTAGTGTTGTTTGATGCTGTCTGAGGTTCAGAGTTTCTCCTGGGTCCACTCTACCAGCTGATCTTATCACGTAGTTAGACAATGTCTGGACCCCAGATCAACTTGTGGTGATGGAATTTTTTTTATTATCCCTAGTACATGTGGTACATGGCCATGGTGGTGGGTAGTAGTGGGCGATTGATGTTTACTGTAAGTGCACCACATATCTACACATGTGAAAAGAGAAGTTGGACTTTTGCAATTACAAGTCTGCCAGAGCTCCATTTGGTTACTTGCACACTTGATGGTGGGTTTGAACTTTTGAAAAAATCGAGGGTCAACTCTTTTTGTGTTTTTTTTTAAATTATTATTTGAAAACAAACTCTCTCTCTCTGTCAAAACTGCAATTACCTTAAGAGAGTA
This sequence comes from Cordylochernes scorpioides, assembly GCA_030710605.1. Lineage (NCBI taxonomy): Eukaryota > Metazoa > Arthropoda > Arachnida > Pseudoscorpiones > Chernetidae > Cordylochernes > Cordylochernes scorpioides. The sequence continues at coordinate 13,536,351 of CP092866.1, read as the reverse complement.
GGCAAACACAACAGATTTTTGAATGTAATAAAATTGTGATATACTATTATAAATAGAGGCTGCCTGGCCATCATTCATAGTAGTTAAAATTAAAGATCGGGGTCGGTGTAAGGATGGTCTAAACTGTTGGTTTTCGACCGCTATGACCCGGGATCGAATCCCGCATTGGGCACTTTTTCTGATTTAAAAAAAAAAAATGCTCCAATGGTCCCTGATTCCAACCCCACCAGAGAGTGCAAGTAATCAAACGGGGCTCTGGCACATTTGTAAGTGCAAAGTCAAACTTCTTTTTACATGTGTAGACATGTGGTGCACTTACAATAAAAGCAGTCGCCAACTCCTACCCACCATGATTATCATGGCCTGTCCACGTGTACTAGGGATAACAAAAAAAAAAAAAATTTAAAATATTGCAAAGTTTTGTTCTCTTCATAAAAACACCTTTTAAACCAAAGGAAACAAGATCACAAAGTGTATAACGACAGATTTTGACTATGCAAGCTACCACGGGACTTCAAGAATCTGGACGGAGGAGACAAAGTTTGTTGTAAGAAGAGGGCTAATGAGGCCAAATATAGCGGCAACCCACCCGCCCACGTTGATGTGGCAATCATGGCCGGCTGGTTCTAAATAACTTGTCTCAATCTGACAGGAAGGCCACTCATCACTCTGGTCAGCTAGACTAAGGACTGGGGGGTCGGTGGAAGGCTGGTTAAACTGTTTGGTTTTCGACCACTACGACTCGGGTTCGATTCCCGCATTGGACACTTTTTTCTGTTTAAAAAAAAAAAAAATGCTCCAATGGCGCCCGATTCTTGCAAAAGTCCAACCCCACCAGCGAGTGCAAGTAACCAAACGGGGCTCTGGCACATTTGTAAGTGCAAAGTCGAACTGCTTTTCACATGTGTAGACATGTGGTGCACTTACAGTAAAAGCAGTCGCTAACTACCGACCATGATTATCATGGCCTGTACCACGTGTACTAGGGATAAGCAAAAAAAAAAAGACTAAAGACTTGCTGGGAGAAAGCCAAGTTGTTCCAACTAACTACATTTTAATTTAGCCAACATTTAAATGGCTACAGGGTTTTCCCACTAAGCAATAAGTGTGATACTCAACCTGTAACCCCAAAACACATCATTGACTGTATTAGCTCATCCATTGATGAGTTCTACACACCATCAACAAGCTCTACAGGATTGATACCCTAATATGACTGTTGAGTGGAGATGAAAAAGAAGAAGAAACCAACATGCAACACTCATTTAATAATTGAATCAATTTTTTTCAATCCCAAACCATTTTCTCTTCAAATTACCATCTTTAATTCAACACTTACTAGAATTTAATCTTTTTTTTTAAATCTTAATCTTCCTATTTACTTTAACCATTATTCATTGCTTTTCACATGATAAGGCACAATTTGGATTATAGATAATAAATACAAAATAATAAGACCACAAATCCAAATAAATAAATAGTGGGTGACGTTTCAGTAAGTACTTAGGTCAGTACTTTTGTCTGATAATGGTAGCAACGCTGTTACTGAAACATCACACACTATTTATTTGGATTTGGTCTTATTACTTTGTGTTTATTGCTTTTTCTCATGCGTAGACATCCTTAAAATCTATCAGAAATACTAGTTATCAAGATATCTGGATTCTTACTGATAGTAGAAGTGCCATACAACATTTGAGTCACACAGGGGAACTTAGAGACAAAGTAAGCAGGAACATAATTGGCTATCTCCAAAAACTCTCAAAAACCTCAAAAATTCACCTTCAATGGATACCCTCACATGTTGGAATTGAAGGCAATGAAGCTGCTGATGTGCTAGCGAAAAAAGGCACAAAAGAACCCTTGCCACAGAAAAATAAACTTACTTTTAAAGAAATAGAAACAGTAGCCAAAACAAAAATAAACAAGAACTGGAGGATCCCACCTAAGCACAGTTGGTACAGTGGAGTGAACCCAGGAGGAGCTCTGAACATCAGAAATAGACAGCATCAAACAACACTAACAAGATTTAGAACAGGCCATCTCAAGCCATTGAAGATAAAAATAATAACAAAATCTACCCCACTTGCCCAAAATGTAGCTTGTCACCTGCAGCTCCAGAACACATTTTGGCTTGCATTAGATGCACTAAACAGTACCTTTGGGAGAGGCCGCTGCTCATCATAAAACAGCTCGAGGAGCATGAACTCATGGAATTCGTGTAATCTTTACACAAGGGGATAAGAAACAACAACAACATGATTATCATGACCTGTATCACACGTATACTTGGGATAATAATTAAAAAAAAAAAAAACACTATTCAACACCTTCTTAAGTGTTGAAAACAAAAAGGTCCACAAGCAGTTGTGATGAATTGATAATCACCTCTTAATCAACTATAAATCAATTGAAAATCCTGATCTTTTGGAGTGTTGAAGGACTGTAAATGCCCCATTGTTGAGAAAATGGACAAGAATGTAGGTACTGGGTGATTGAGGAAACTTTGGTCTCAAAATGCCTCTTTCCTCGATCTACTTGGAAAACTGATCACTTTGTATCGTCATTGAAGTATAGCCTGTGCCACACGGAGGACCAGCTACCTGAAACATGGCTGGCTATTCCTGATTTCTAAATAAGTTTTTGGGGCCAATATTCTGTATTTTATAAACAAAAAGGTGAATTGTTTAGTTCGTAGTGTTTTTTCAATCTTTTATAGCTGTGTCGGGCCAATAAAAGTGGTGACAAAATTTCCTATAGACACTGTTATTGTGAACAAAAAAAAAAACTTTTTTAATGTGTACAGTAGAACCTCCGTGTAAAGGCCAACATCTAGTTACAGAGCCAAACTCCTTTAGGGAGAGGTGTCCTTTTACTGGAGAGTTATTAATTAGTAAAAAAAATGGTCATTTTGGTGATGAAAACTTTGTAGAGAGGTGTCCTCTAACAAGAGTGTCTTCTCATGGGGGTATTAGAATGACAACATCCGACACCGATCCTGTTACCAAACCTTCCAATGTTGGATGCCTTCCAACATTAGTCAACAAAGGGGTGAATGAGTAAAAATCTAAAGGCTTACTCAAGGCATAGGAAAAAAAAAAACACCATTTCCTTACCGTTTTGGATTTCTACTTTAAAAGCTCTGACTTTGCCATTCTTGCATTTCCCAAAAAATGCTTTAAGCTCGTCGTTGGCTGGAAAACACAACACATGAGGGTTAGTGGTTTGTTGAAGGTAGAGAACCAGAAATTTCTGGTCTTTAATTCAATAAGGTTTTATATTATTCCATTTGGTAGAAATTTTTAAACCTGTAAAAAAATCTTTAAAAAAAGGTTTTCTCAAATCCAATAAGTCTTCAATTGGGAATAAACGGTGTTAAGAGATATTAAAAAGCTTTTAACGCTATGTTGATGAGCTCTACTCATCCCCAGCAGACACCATCAACAAGCTTTACAAGCTTGATACCCTAATATGATTGAGTGGAGATAAGAAAGAAGAAGACAATTATAATATCTCTCAACATGGGAATGAAAACTTGGGGTTATAACATTATAATTCAAAGTTCCAATTATTTTAATGGTTGTTATAGCAATATAAAACTCTGTTCCATGTGATGTTGTTCCACTGTATGTGTCCATAGAAACATCACAACTTCCTTTATTGATAACTCCAGTTAAAGAAAGGTTCACTATAAATGATGAGCAGGCCTTTGCCGGTCCCAAGCCCGGATGAAAAAGGAGGAGGGGGAGCAGTAACAAGCTTGCTAAAAACCTGGGTTCAGCTGGCCCGACTGATAGTACCCTGTAAGGGCTCCTAATCCAGGGATACAGGAAGAGCAGCGTTTGTACTCCATGTTAGGAGCAGCTGCACATGGCGTCTGTTCCTCATGTCAGAGGCGGCCATTTCTTTTGGAGCTAAGTCGGCCTGCCACTGAGTAGTGCTCCCAGTCTTAATGACAAAGGCATTCTACTTCACCCAGACCCTAATATGATTGAGTGGAGATAAAGAAGAAGCAGGCCTTCAATACAACAATGGTGGTCTGCTAGTAAAGTGGTGTAACAGCCATGATAGATGTGAACCACCTAGTTTTCATTAGGAGACCCAGAGAGATTCGGCTAAATCTCAAATTAATCCTTACCTGATTGGGTCAAATTTTAATTGGAAACACTTTGATGTCACCGGTCATCTTTTTTTTTTTTTCGAAGGAGACAGGCAATTTAGTTCTTCAAATTAAAGATACTTCGGCCAGTAAATCTTTTTTATTGTCTCGACGTTTCGACAAAAATCTTTTGTCCTCGTCAGGAGCGAACAAAAATCAAAACATTTGGCAAAGCGTTAAGCGCTTATGACAGGCAATTTAGTTCACACTCGATTATCTCTTGTGTCTTCAATAAAGAGTACTATAATATATTTCAGAATTATTGTTTGAATCCCGATATACAGTACATGCTAAAAGGTACAACTTCCTCAAGTTTTGTCCATGAGTGTATGCTTCTGAGAGAGAGATAGAAGAAGAAATACACATTTCAAATAAAGCATCTAGGATTGTTCTTTTACTAAGATGACTACAAGACAAAGAGAACTTCTTCAAGTTAAATAAGACTGAAAATTGTGTTCATCATCATGTATAGCAATCATTTTTGATCCTGAGGGCAGTCATTTCACTCTGTCAACCACAATTTTCTTCACCTCTATCTTCCAATTCCAGATCATGCTGTTAGAGAATGGAACCAATTCTTCCTTCATCTTTCAAGCTATATGCCTTCAATAAGCAGATCACATTAGTGTAGAAGTTAACTTGGTGAAACCTCTGAAATGGTTAAATAAAATCACTAGGATGATGATAAGGTACAATTTGGATTATAGATCAGAAACACAAAGTTTTTTTTTTTTTTTTGCTTATCCCTAGTACACGTGGTACAGGCCATGATAATCATGGTGGGTAGTTAGCGACTGCTTTTTTACTGTAAGCGCACCACATGTCTACACATGTGAAAGCAATTCTACTTTGCACTTACAAATTTGCCAGAGTCCCGTTTGGTTACTTGCACTCGCTGGTGGGGTTGGACTTTGCAAGAATGGGGGGGGGGGGGGGGGCCATTGGAGCATTTAAAAAAAATTTTTTTTTTTTTAAACAGAAAAAAAGTGTCCAATGCGGGAATCGAACCCGGGTCATAGTGGTCAAAAACCAAACAGTTTAACCAGCCTTCCACCGACCCCAAACACAAAGTAATAAGAACAAATCTAAATAGATGGTGTGTGACGTTTCAGTTACATTATTGAGAAAAAATAAATCAGACCTCCAGGGAAAAGTATCCTTTCACAAAACTTTAATCTCTAGCTTTCGGGTACGAACACCCTTCTCCTGTAGAAGGACGTCCGTGCCTGAAAGCTAGAGAATAAAAATGTTTTGAAAAGATACTTTTCCCTGGAGGTCTGGTTAATTTTACTCCATATTAATACAAGGGATTATTTTTTTAAATAGTTACCATATTTCGGCTACATGAACTCAGTAGAATTTAGTTTAAATATATAAGGAATAAAAGATTACATGAGGAGCTTCTTTTAAGATTTTTTGCGAGCTTTCGAACCATTCAGTTCTTCTACAGGCATGGATAGCATGAATATACTAAGTATATCCATGCCTGTAGAAGAACTGAAAGGTTCGAAAGCTCGCAATAAATTTAAAAAGAAGCTCCTCATGTAATCTTTTATTCTTTATATAGTTATCATTTTGTTACAGAAATGTCACACACTATTGGGCACCTTTTTGTGATTACAAAAAAAAAAAAATGCTCCAATGGCCCTCGATTCTTGCAAAAGTCCAACCCCACCAGCGAGTGTAAGTAACCAAACGGGGCTCTGGCACATTTGTAAGTGCAAAGTCAAACTGATTTTCACATGTGTAGTCATTTGGTGCACTTACAGTAAAAGCAGTCGCCAACTTCTACCCACCATGATTATCATGGCCTGTACCACGTGTACTAAGGATAAGCAAAAAAAAAAATTTTTTTTTTGGATTTGGTCTTATTTAACTTGTGTTTCTAATCACTAGGAAGAGAGTTTTAATTATTATCCTTTATCCCCCTTCAGTCTAAATACTGCAGATTGTGCATTCTTTAAGACAGTTGAGTACTTTCTTCTGTTCCTCATATAGAGGGATCTTGTCCGTCCCAATATATACATTTCAGTATACAAGAAATAAAACCATAAAGCCTGAATTGGTTTTACGCTGTTACTAAAACGTCACACACTATTTATTTTAATTAGGTATAATTACCTTGTGTTTCTAATCTATAATCCAAACTGTGCTTTATCATTTATAGTGTCCTTACTAAGATGAAAAATATTAGGAGGGCTTGGCTCATCACTCAAGAACCCTCCCAACAATTTTTGTTAATTTAATCCACCAGACTGCTCTAGACTAGACCAGCTCTAATACTGTATTGGACGATTCTGCTTATATATACTACACTGAAGGGTGGAATCTTATGGTATTTAAGAAATTTATTTTTTTCTATTATTTTTTCATGTGTTAAGCGTCTTTGTGCAAATTTGGCCTTAAATACCCATTTCTTGATTTTTCAGGAAGCCATTGGGACCAAAAATCTTTTTGGTCGCAGTGGTTACAGCCTACTCCACGCTGATGAGCGTCAACAGCGCGAAACCCGTTCGTGGATGGCTTTTCTTGATTTATCAAGAAATTGGGTTGGCCAAATATCAGGGATAAGTTAAATAAACGTTTAGTTTATTTTTGCTCCACTAGATGGCGCTCTGCCATCTCAAAAGCACATGTGCTCATGTTCAAGAGAGAGATGCTTTATTTATTTTTAATATAGATGTTTGTATCAAGCAATAAAAGTTTATGAGAATCTGTATAGGACTAAAAGGTCATAATAAAGCTTTTTGTTGTTGTTGACAGAATAATTATATATAAATGTTTGTGTTGTTGTATAAGACTTTAACACTCTGCTGTCAAGTTCTGACATGTGGTATACAAGTGACAAGTTGACAATTAAACAACTTTATTGACATCTCGTCAATCTTTACACTCAAAGGGAGTTATAAGGTAATAATAATGGTAGGAATGAAGAGAGATATATACAATCGACGTAGCCCTCTCCGAGGGCACGTCCGGATCAGGAGCTTAAAGCCGCCTTGAATTTAGACAGATCCCTGCCATTTGGGGAGTTCATGTTCGGAACATGTAATATACAAGTGGTTTCACTCCTCTGCTTGATATTGTTTATCATTATGATAGCTTGTGATGGTTAAACATGAAATTTTAGGTACTTTTTGCCTATATAGTAAATTATCTTCTTCTTCTTCTTTCTTATCTCCACTCAATCATATCAGGGTATCAAACTTGTAGAGTTTGAGACTTGACAACCATCATGACTGGGTGAAGTAGAATGTGACTGCCTTTGTCATTAAGACTGGGAGCACTACTCAGTGGCAGGCCGACTTAGCTCCAAAAGAAATGGCCGCCTCTGACATGAGGAACTGACGCCATGTGCAGCCACTCCTAACATGGAGTACAAACGCTGCTCATCCTGTATCCCTGGATTAGGAGCCCTTACAGGGTACTATCAGCCGGGCCAGCTGAGCCCAGGTTTTTTAGCGAGCTTGTTACTGCTTCCCCTCCTCCTTTTTCTTCCAGGCTTGGGACCGGCAAAGGCGGAGTTATATAGTAAATTATCAGTGAGCACATCACTGATGGTACTCTGTGCAGTTGCCTTTTGACTTATTGTAATAAATATCCACATGTAAACTTATGTCTGATGTTAGCCAAAAAGAAATAAAGACTTTTCTTTTTAAAACTTCCAAATACTTCTTGCTGATTAACATCAACCAACAAACACTAGGACATTACACTTTTTAAGGTGCCCATTATTTTGTTTAGTTTGGTTAGATTGAGAATTTGTAGTTTGATTTTGCTAATATAAGGAATTAAAAGCCAGAGTTTAAAGTACTTAATTCTTAACAGTTTATAAATTTAAGCAGAAGAAATAAATAATAACCAATTAAACAAAGCAAAACTTGGCAGCTATCAACTTTATGATAATGAACATTACATTAATTAGATAATCAGGCAAGTCTACTTAAAATTATTTGATGATAAATATATTAAGAATCAGAGTTATTACTTTTCAAAAGTTATTTTAAAAGAGTGAATTTTCTTCTCTCAAATAAAAAAAATAATAATAATAATTTTTAAATGACCAGTATTAAACAATATTTTTCATTTAGCGATTTTTAAAATTAAATTTTGTTTTGGGAATCATTGTTTATGTATTATCTTTATTTTGTTGTATTTATAAACAGATGTTTAATCAATTCATTAAGCATTTAATTCATTTAATCATTTGGCAATTCGAACGATTTCTATATAAATATACTCTTTAATGAAAATACTTTAAAGTAATTCAAATAATATTTTGAAGTTTTGTTTAAATGCCTACATGCTCCCTCTATATGAAAAAGTGGAAAAAAATTATGATACGACAAATCTTACAGCCTATTATAGCGAGCATCTGGAAATTTGAAGCCGGTATATCTATTAATGATTCTATATTTGGTTTTAAAATATCATAAATATAAGAATTTCTCACCAAAATTCAAAAATTCATTCGGAAGCACACCCCTTTTGTGTGATATCATATATTTTTATAATATATAATAAAAGAGAGACTTCGAATTATAAATAAATCATACCTTGAATTCCGGTTTGGTGTGACATTGTAAAGTTTACTAAGCTAACTATAAATCAAGCATCAAAAAAGAAATTGCAATAGCATTTTAAACTTATGCAAACAAAAACGATAACAAGTTTCCCGTATTATTTATAAATTTAATTTTTCTTCAATCGATAGGTGGCGTGAATAATAGGTTCAATAAGAACAGAATATAAAGAAAATATTTGTAAATTTTAGAATATCCATTTTTGAATTATAAAAATAAATAATTTAATGAATTTAAACCAAAATAATTTAATTTTTTAGGAAATCAGGAGTTTAGGCGTGTGTGTTATAATTTATAAAATATTCTAAAACTAATTCACATTTCAATTTAAAGTGTAACTATAGTTAAATCACAATTATAAATGTTATTTATACTTGAAGTTGCTTCAGTTTATTTTATATTTCTTTAATAAATAATTATAAATATTCCCTTAAACTCAATTAATTGTTCAGAACATAATACTATTTTAAACTTTAATTTGCGTATTTCATTAGTCTCAGATTTACTAACTCTATAATTTTTTTTATCACTTATTGGGTAGTTGATGTCAACCCTGTTTATTCATCTTTCATAAAACTATATATTCGCATTTCATCCATATAATATATAAGAATGCAAATAGTTACATCCAGAAGGAATTTAACCAAAAACATGGAATTTGGCCCCAAAAAATTAATAACTTTTGAGGCGTGTAATTAATAATTTAAAAAATCGGATGCAAAACATCTAAAGTAGTTAAATTTGGGAGAATTTACACTTTATAATTAATTATTAATAATCTGTGTTATTTTAATCTGTAGCGTGTAAACTTAAAATAATACTAGGCAAGTTTCTATTTAAAACATCTTTTAGGACACCTCGTGACCACTGTATGCCACGATTCACCCAGAGCCCCACCCAACATAACCATATGTCCCAACCTTCCCCTTCTAAATTCTAAGGCGCTGGTGATTCTGAAGCGTAGATGGAGCCTGAAACCTTCAGCCTTGAAAATACAGAGCCAGAATCTGAGATGGACTCAGATGCCCGATCCAAAGTGTCCAGGTCTCACCATGACAATTTATTTTTGAATATTTTATATTTTCATTTTTATCCTTAGGTTAAAGAGTATATATATCCATAATTATTTTATAAGTGAATTTTTCTTTAATGTATTTATTTTTTCATTTTTAAATATTTTTATACTTTACAGAGAAGGGTGATGAGAGCTTTGGGGTTGAGTTCAGCAACACTGGGGCAAGTAAGCGGGATATATTTATTTTAGGATTCCTTTGAAATTCGTAGGGCAGGAACAAAACAAGAGGAGTTTTTAAAACAGCTGATAGCCCAGGCCGCTGGTCTGGTTGCGGTTCTGGCCGCCCTTTTCCAATTCTGGACTTGGGTTGCTGAATTAAGGTAGGTGGCGGTAAGTGTGTTTTTTTTTTTTTTCGTGGGCATAGTACTCATTAGTTATATTTGTGCATACTTTTTAATTCTCCCTTTAAGCCATAAACATATATATTTTAAATTTTATATATTTTTGTCCTTATATATATTATTTGGTGTACACATTGAAAGTTTTTTTTATTAGTCTGATTAAAATGCCCCCTTTAAAACCTTTTGCTAGCCAGTACAGCTTTAGATTTCTACATGTGCAATAGATTAATAAAGTTGTGGTTCGCTCTCTTTCTCTCTTTAGTAGCCACTGGTGCCCACCATTTTTGGTAACGTAAAATCTGGAAACAATTATTAAGAGCAAAAGTAATGAAAAATCCATTTATTTATAACACATCAGATGTTATTTACTGTTTGGAATTTGTTGAGCTTTAAATTTAAGAAAATATATTTGATTACTATCCATGTAAATAAACTTTTTTACTTTCATAATATTAATATTTGATCGAGCAATGACAAAGGTGGGTCCAGTATGTCAATCCCAAGTGTCCTCGCAATGATGAGCTAAACCCTCCCAATATTTTTCATCGCAATAAGGGCAGTAGGAAGTTTATATTATTTGAAAAGAAACACACACACAATGCTTAATAGTTTAATTTCTTATATAAAAAGTTTATTATATATGGTATATAGTCACGACCGTCTTTCCTCATCGGCCTCTGTTACGGATGCGCGCGCACAGGGAGGTCACGTGCTCGCCGGCAGCCAACGGGCGCGCGCCGCCGGCATTACGTCATAGATTATAAACACAAGGTAATAAGGCCAAATAAAAAAATAGTGTGTGATAAGGCACAATTTGGATTATCTACTTATATAATTGCCTTATTCTGTCTGTGTGAAGTTCACTGTGTGAAGTTCACGGATAGATTTTGGTTAGAATGGATAAAATTAAAAAAAGTGTCAAGGGATGGGAATCGAACCCACGACCTTCCGCTTACCGGGCAGATGCCATGACCACTAGGCTACCCTGGACATATTTTTCCGTTCACATTTTTATTTTTATATTTTCAAGACACACACAGTTTGGGACGGGACGTTTCACAAAAGAGACATCCACGGCGCCAATTTATAATTGTAACGAATAGTATTTTAATTAAAACATTTTAAAAATATATACGCACTCGGGTAAAACCCGGGCGTTGCCCGGGCCATTCGTCTAGTATATATATAGTCACGAGAGTCTTTCCTGATCAGTCAGTCATTGGCCGGCCGCCTCTGTCACGGATGCGCGCGCACAAGGAGGTCACGTGCTCGCCGGCAGCCAACGGGCGCGCGCCGCCGGCGGAGGGGGGGGGGGCATTACGTCACTCAAGGTCACCTACGCGCCAATGATGACACGTGATCGTAGCCGTCCAATAGGAGGGCGCCGGCCATCCGTGACAGAGGCGGCCTATGACTGATTGATTAGGATTAGGATATGCATTTATTTAAGGCGCCAATTTAAAATTGTAACAAATAGTATTTGAATAAAAACATTCAATCGGGTAAAACACGGGCGTTGCCCGGGTCTTTCGGCTAGTATATGGTATAAATATCAGGCCAAATATGGCCAAATATCAGGGAACAAGCTAAATCAATGTTTAGTTGATTTCTGTTCCTCCAGATGGCGCTCTGCCTTCTGTAAAGCACATGTGCTCCTGGTCAGGATATGCCATTTTTAATATATGGTATGTGTGTTTATTTTTGTACATATTTATATTAATATAGACGCGGGTATATATCATGGTATATTTATTCTATACGGTAATAAAGTTCGCGACCAACTTAATTCAGAATTATGCAGGTTTTTTATTTTCAAGATAGCATTATTTCCCACATTTTACGTCTATTTTAAACAAAAATTGGGGCTATTTTAGTACAAATTTTCCTATGTTCTTTGTTGTACCTTTCAGAATCGATGAACACCATAGCTAGAACTATAATCTACACAGGAGAATTCCAAACTTCCCGCTGATGTGTAGGCAAGTTGAACAATTTAGATATTTTAGATTCTAGATATTTTTTATTATTCTTTTTCATTTCTTATGTGAGAAAAAGGTGGTACATGATGATATATAATGCGATTTTTGTCTCTTTTTTTTTGTCAATATATTTCTCCTTTAACCATAAATTGTTTTTAAAAGATTCTTATTTCTTATCTATTAGCCAGATTTGATATTTTGGATTATTAATTCTTGATAGGCTTTTATCCTTATAATGGGATATGGATGAATCCTACATCTATGGTCAGACTCCCAGACATTACATCAGCATGGAACTTACTGGTCAAATGGTTCTAATTAGAAATTCACTCAGAACTCAAGTAAAGATGTTTGGAACTAGTTTTTACTATATATAGTGAGATGGACAGTCCAGATAGTTGGCGTTCTTCTCCCCAGAAACCTGGGTTAGCTCTCTTACTAATATATTTAAATTACTGTGTGTGTGTTTTTTTAAATATATATACATATTGAGAAAATTATTTCTAAAAATCATTTTTAAAACGAGAAAAGAGCAAAAGTCTATTGCATTGCCTGATGTCTAGGAGGATTATTCAGATTTCATGTCTCACTTCTACTGGTTGGCCTTGAAATCAAGTCTTGTAGGTCTCACTGCACTCCATTATTTATTGTGTCACTTCTTCAACAATTTCTATTCAAGCAGCTTGCTTGATGATGATTTAGATGGTTTTTGAAGTGAAGTCCAGATTCATCTGCTCCATGATTCTCTTCTCCAGGCTGTCGTGCCTGGAAGGTCCTGAAGTCACCTCAAACAGGTCCGCCTCCATCACTGTGGGACTCTTGGCGTCGGGTTGTAGCGGGCTATAAGGTGGTTGATGGGTAGTCAGTGGAGAAGACCAGGTTAGTCCATAGACCTTTTTCATTAATCAATTCTTTGTCCACATTCTCCAACTCTTCGTGGGTGTCAGTCGTCTTCATACTAGCCTTGGTGTAGTCCCTCACACACTTCTGGACCAGTCTTGAGCCCCTGCAGCATTTCTTATCACCTTGCAGATTTTCGTGGGGTTCTGGCTTATTGAATGGAATGCCTTCGGACTGAATTTTACAGCAGCCAGGGTCCTGTTGGTATCAGGATTGGGCCTCGGTTGACTACATGTTACATCAGCCAAGGTCCAGTTGATCATCAGGGTTTGGTCTCAGTTGTAAGTATAGCCTCCTCTGCCACAAATTTCCTACATATAGATGAGATATTTTTTCTAACATTGCCTCCTTCACTAAGTGTCTCTTCATTCCATATTATTCTGACCACCAGATATTTACAACTAATCCTATAATATAAAGTCCGCATCACTAAGAGATGTTTTTATTTTTGAAATGCTATTTATGATTTGTGCTATGAGATGAGAGTGTGGGACGTCTGGGTTGCATATGGCTGCCAGTGATACCTGGTAGTTAGAATCTATATATATTTGTGGGATGGTTGCGTGCGTGTTGGTGTGGCTTGTGGAAAGGCCGCTGATAAATTTATAATTATTTAAAGCCAAAAATATATAAAGAGAAAAGAAGTAATGGCCGCTAGAAGCAAGCCTTGTTGTTCGAGCGACGCGCGTGGCAAGAATCCCGGATGCAGTCCGCGCATACGTATTGAGGCCGCCACACTACTGCCTGTATGTGTAGTGAAGCTTTGTCCCAGTTCGCGCTCGCTGAAGCAAAGTGTGGTCGCCACATATTTATGGATTGTTGAGGTTCTCGCTCGCTTCCATTCCATAGAGGATAGCTACAAGTTCAGCCTGTAAGGACGTGCATTCTAGATAGAGTTTGACCAGAATTGGTGGATGGGGTGCTGGTAGGATTACAGCTGCTTCTACGCATTTTTCAGACTGTGATCCATATGTAAATATGATTGTTGCATGTACTGCTAAGTTCAAACTGTAGTTTAGTACCCTTCTGTGTGGGGCAAAAAAATTCAACCATATTTACATACAGTTAAATAGGCGGGCGCTTCTAATTCTATTTCACAATTTTTTAATATTGATGCAGATAAATCATTATGATTTAATTTATAATATAATCATCACAAAAAATGATAATATATATGGGGTAAACATTTATTCGAGGAGTGAATAGTATTGTACACATAGAAATTGTAAAGAATAGTATTTGATTTTTAAAAACAGTATTTTATTTTATGCATACACACACTCGGGGGAAAACCCGGGTTATTTGGCTAGTATATCATCATAATAAACATATTTTAAAACAAGATTCTTTGATCAGAACTTTACACTCATGGACAAAACTTAAGGAAGTTGTACCATTTAGCATGTATATAGGGATTCAGATGATAACTCTGAAATATATTACAGTGACCTTTATTGAAGACACAAGAGATAACCAAGTGTGAACAAAATTTCCTCTGTCTTCTTAAAAAAAATAGATTAAAGCCATTCCACTTCCTTAAGTTTTTTTCCACGAATGTGCTCTGAAAGAATCCGGACGAATTTTATCAGCATATAATTTTTATAAAAATATCCTTTTGGTATATTATTTTTAATTATTAGGATTCGCTACTACTTTTACTGTAAGTCAAGCATGTCAAACTCAAATCCTAACACGGGCCAAATAAAAAAGTAATAAGATTATGTGGGCCGCAAAAAAAGAAAACAAGTAATTAAATTTTTATAGTAACATTTTTGTAGGTTTATGGCGATGTACATACGTTATGTATGTAGGTATAATATTATCAAAACTACGAATTATGTATGGCGACCAATGGTTCGTTATTAATAAATAAATTATGTATAATTACAATTTTTAGAAATTAGGCTACAAATTTTCATTAATTTTTTTTTTTATTTATAAAAAAAAATTCATTAAAATATATTGTCTGGTGGGCCGCATGAGGCCCGCGGGCCGCGAGTTTGACATGCTTGCTGTAAGTTCACCACATATCTACACATCTAGAAAGCAGTTTGACTTTTTCAGTTACAAAATTTCCCGAGACCTGTTGATTACTTACACTCACTTGTGTGGTTGGAATTTTTCAAGAATCGGGGAGCATTGGAGCATTTTTTTTTTTATCTAGAAAAAAAAAAGTTCAATGCGGGATTCGATCCCAGGTCCTTGTTGTTGAAAATGGCGGTTCATACCACTTGTGTACCGACCATCTAAAACCAGCTAAATGTTAACAGACAAAGTCCTACCTTTGTGAGCCTCATATGTTCCCATCAACAGTACCCAATTCTACTCTGTATGAATTCTACTCTTCTCACTAATGCTGTACCGTCCATCGTTCAGAATAAAAAGGATGCATTCAAGATTTAGACAGAGGATTCTGTCCAAGATGAGTAGAAGATGAGTGGACTTCTAGATATAGACTAAAGAGATAAAACACCACCATAAAATGATATGTGAGCACTACTTACCTCTAGGAATTATTTAAAAAGGAAAAAATAGAATTCGGGTAAAAAGTTTCTTTTATTTTGAGGTTTTTGCAAGATTTCGAGCAAATTTTTTCTCTTCAACGGGCAATTACTTTTGTGTACAATAACAAAATTATTTTTCTACAAAGGTTTTTTGGGTGGGTAATATTTATGACTGTTTTTACTGTAAGTTAACCACATGTCTACACAGGTAGAAAACACTTTGCCATTTGTACTTATAAGTCTACCAAAGCGCCAGTTGTATACTTGCACTCATTGGTTGGGTTGAACTTTTGAGAGCATCTGGGTCGTGGCTGTATGAAACCAAAGGTTTTATCACTCCTCCATCGACTTTCCTTTATCATGGTAAAACTTTGATGCTGTTTAAGTCTCAGGCTTCTGTTCTGAGGCGTTCATTGAACGAACTAATGTTCTAGTACACTCATTAACAAAACTTAAGGAAGTTGTACCTTCCAGTATGTATGTCGGAATTCAAACAATAACTCTTAAAGATACATTCAAGGACAAAACTTAAGGAAGTTGTACCTTTTAACATCTATATCGGGGTTCAGACAATAACTCTGAAAGATACACTCATTGACAAAACTTAAGGAAGTTGTACCTTTTAACATATATATCGGGATTCAGACAATAACTCTGAAAGATACACTCATGGACAAAACTTAAGGAAGTTGTACCTTTTAACATGTATATCGGGATTCAGACAATAACTCTGAAAGATACACTCATGGACAAAACTTAAGGAAGTTGTACCTTTTAACATGTATATCGAGATTCAGACAATAACCTAGATACAGTGACCTTTATTGAAGACATACGAGATAACCAAGTATGGGCAAAATTGTCTCTGTCTCCTATATATAATAGATGATAGGCGACATCAAAATATGAAGCTTCCTTAACTTTTGTCCATGAGTGTATATATATGTAGTAATATAGTTGTTGTTGTTGCTGTAGAATGACTGTAGTGAGAAATTTTACTTTCAATATTTTTGTATTTGATTGGCATTCACAAGAATGACTGTAGTGTGGCATGTTGGTTGCAGTCGTGGTGGCCACAATGATTATAGTGGGTTCAGGTGTGATTGGGATTACACAAAAGGACGAGACATGTTGGATGGCACCATAGAGATGGCGAGAGAGTAAGTGATGTCGACACCGCTCAGGGCAGAACTGTCTAGAGGAGTCTGTCAAATCTCGTGTCTTAAAGCGGACTAATCTGTTTGCGTAAGAAGGGGGCATATCCGACTTGTTTTTCGGACCCTTTTCAGGCTTTCCGGCGCCGACTGTAACTTACTCGATTCTATTTGGCACTTTGGCAATTACACTACATCTATACAACACATGGAGACATAGATATATATTGGAATATATTACAACATATATGATATCAACATTAGAAAAACTGCATACACCCATACCTCGCTTTGCGTCGGGGTTACGTTCCAAAAAAACACCACGCAAATTGAAACGACGCAAAGTGAAAATATGTGAAGGCGCAATCAAAAACAAAGGTGTTGCCATATTTTAGGAAAAAAAATTCAAAAAAAAAATTAAAGACTCGAATCCAAAACAACGCAATTTCGAAAATCTAACGACGCACATTGAAAATCAGTAAAAATTAAGCAGCGTCGCAACTTCGAAAAAAACGCAAAACGAAACGACGCAAAGCGAGGTATTGGTGTATATAACACTGCTACATATTTTCCATCTGTGTGACAACATCGAAGATTCTTTATCGCCACATTAAGGTGATTCCACCTATCTCATTAGGAAAATCTTTTGACCATAAATGAAAGTTGGCTAATTACGATATTTAATTAAGGTCATCCATCTTTTAATCTTCATTAAGTTTAAATTTGGTTTTAATTAGCCATTTGTGTTTAATTGGACGTGAAGAAAGCGCGCGCGGAACTTTTAATGAGTTCCAGACGATTCGAGTATTGTGTGTGATTCAGACGTTACTTGGGGACATTTTGACGCGCGTCATAGAGCAGAATTTTATTGTCCTCCCTCTCTCTCTCGCTAATGTCACAATTTGAATATCCTAACTCTTTGAATTTCGGAAAACAATTCTCAATCTCTTCAATTACCTTTAACTTATAATTAGTATTGATTGAAATTAATTATTGTTTCGCTATAATTACATGATTCATTTAGGTATAAATCGGAATAGATCTTTGATGGAACATTTCTTCATCTTCATTGTTTTAACTTGTTTTGTTTTCTGTTAAAACGCGATGGTTGACAATTCTCAATCTCTTCAATTATCTCTTTAACTTATAATTAGCAATGATTGATTGAAATTAATTATTGTTTTGCTATAATTGCATGCTTCATTTAAGTATAAATTGGAATAGATCTTTGATGGAACCTTTTTTAATCTTCATTGTTTTATCTTGTTTTGTTTTCTGTTAAAACGCGATGGTTGACTTGCTTTTTGCCTGATGAAGACTTTCCATTATTGTTGATTGTATCTCAATTGATTTAAATATTCTGGATATAAATTAAATAATGAAACAGGTTTCTGGAGTTGAGTTCCTTTATCTTTATTAACACAACCTTGAGCTTTCATATACAAATTCGGTTCAAAAAATCACTTTATTAGGTACTGTAACGGCAGCTGGCATGCCTATATAGTAAATTATCAGTGAGCACATTATTATCACTGATGATACTCTGTGCAGTTGCTTTTTGATTTATTGTAATATATCACATGTAAATTTATGTCTGATATAATTTATATTATGTCTGATATTAGCCAAAAAGAAATAAAGACTTTCTTTTTTTAACTTCCAAATACTTCTTGCCGATTAACGTCAACCAACAAACACGAGGACGTTACAGATATCGCTCAACAAGAGCAACCTAGTTCATGATAATTGAAACAATGAATAATATGTGAAGGTTATTCACATATTAAACAAAATGTTAACGCGGGATTCAATCCCGGTTCATGACTGTCAGGAATCGAGGGTGTTACCTACTCGTCCACCGACTTTTTATTTTAAACAAATTCTGCCCCCTATTATTTAAATGTATATATAATTAGATAGCATCTTAACGGTGTTTATTCTTTTTATGTACTCCTGTAGAAGGGCAGAGATGCTTGAAAGCTCAAGAATACGTTAATAAAATGAAAAGAAACTCATTTCCAGAAACTTATTGCATTATTTAATTTAATTGTTTGTTGTATATAATCAGAATTTGATAAAAACATTCCCATTTCTTGTCTATTATCTAAAATGTTTATTTTTTAACTCTATTTTATTTTTTTATTTAATATCAATTTAAAGCGCTATGTCCCCCTAGGGACACTTGCGCTGTCATACATGTATGCCTTTACATTTGTCAATACATATATATATGTGACAATATCGTTGCGGAATTTCTTGTTGTTCGATGAGAATGGTGAGATTTGATTGAAACGCAGTCGTTTGAGTGGAAGTTGAAGCATACAGTTAGGAATAATCAGGACACGTGATGGGGTTTGAAAATAAAAGGCAACTGGGTTGGAGGAAAGAAAGCTTGAGAAGAGCGGAGCGGGTTTTGATTGTTAATTATCTGATCACATGGCGGTGATTGACTTAGCTATGGGATGAGCGGGGAGGTCTCGAGAGCAGATGTTACCTTGTTGGGAGCGAAGGAGCCACTGACAATTCTAGCTTCTCGATTTAACACCAAGAGTTGTCTTCTTTCCCATTGGTCGAAAGATGTCACATGACCTTTTTCTATTGTTTGACCTATTTAGGCGATACTTTCTAATTGGTCCTTACTGAGGTCTTTGTCGGAAGACACGCCCGATCTTGTCAGGAAGTATTGGGTGTTAGTTCGACTCTTATAACTTCCGCGGTTATCAGATACGTCCGGTCCTGCTCTGGAAATATTGGGCGTCTCTCAAACTTTTATAACTTCTGCGGTCACCAGATACGACCGGCCTTGTCAGGAAGTATTGACTGTACAAGTTATTAATAATTGTGCCCGCTTTAAGCCTACTTCCTATGTCTTGTTGCTACTTTCTGTCCTCCAGTTACCTTATTCTTTATTAAATCTTTGAAAATCATACATTGTACATGCATAGTGGGTCGGGGGTGCATACAATTATATACAAATTATGACATATACACTAATTTTAGGCCGTGAATAGAATAGTCATATGATGTTAACAATGAGAATGAGAGAAAAAAACGAGAAAAGAACTGTGTACAAAATAAAGAAGTGTCTGGCAATATATACAATAAGCATAATATAAAATATATTTCTTAAAAGATATTTGTTGCTATATAATTTAACATATATCTTCAAAAGGTATTGAATTTAATATACATTTCTTTACTGGAAATAAAAATTATTGGATCTGTTACTATTAAATTATTTTCGATTCTGTAGTCTTGAAAACAGAACAATCTATTAGCAAAAAATGTATTGAGGTTTGTTCCTCGTGTCCACAAAAACAACTCGGGTCTTCCACCGCTGTAATTCTTTTCAAAAAGCTTAAATTATTGTCTATCAATTGTTTATTAACTTAATTATCCTCTTTTTTTTTTTTGCTTATCCCTAGTACACCTGGTACAGGCCAAAATAACCATGTTGGGTAGAAGTAGACAACTGCTTTTACTGTAAGTGCACCACATGTCTACACATGTAGAAAGCAGTTAGACTTTGCACTTACAAATCTGCCAGAGCCTCGTTTAGTTACTTACACTCGCTGGTGGGGGTTGGACTTTTTCAAGAATCGGGGGCCATTGGAGCATTTTTTTTTTAATCATAAAAAAGTGCTCAATGCGGGAATCGAACCCGGATCGTAGCGGTCGAAAACCAACGGTTTAGACAATCCTTCCACCGTCCCCCGTCATCCTTATAATGATGCGTATTAATCGTGTATTAAATAATGGTAAAGTTTTATTGGGGTGATAAAAATATAATGCATATTGTGTTCTAATGCATTATTAAATGGAGAGGTGCCTCTTTAGTATGTATATATTTTAATACTTGTTTAATTATTTTTTTCAGATTTTGTATATTATTTTTTTTTAATCAATCGTTTTCCACCCCCTGTATAGCTAGTAAATTATTCGTTTATAGTTATATAGTTAACCAAATCATGGACCACCTCCTCTTCAACTCTGCCCTATCTTACAATACCAAAGATTCCTGACGGCCACCTTCTTAGGTATCATCAACCTAAGTATAGCCTCCCTAGAAAATCTCCCAAAAAATGAATCTGTATGGCACCATCTTATGAATTGGACTTCCATTGACATTGTAAATAAAACCAAAGAGACTTAGGTCAGAAGGACAGCCCAAGTAGTTAGCGACTTCTTTATACTCCGGGTATGTTGGGGCACGTTTTTGTAACCATACCCCAACAGAAGGCGTATGTATAATCAAATCAAATGGATACATGGCTTCCCTCCCACATAGACTTACAGACCATTCTTTTTGCCCAGAAACCTAGACAACAGATGACACCAGACTTCCATGCCGAAAGCTGATGCCTGGTAAAGAAGAAGACATCCAGAGACATCCGAGCTGGAAACTGTTGTTTCATATGTACATATATTCCCCTCACCAAAAATTTAGGTAAAGGTGACCAGAAAAAAAAAAAAAAAGGAGAAAAATGGAGAAGGAAGATCTCTAAAGACTGAAACTTATAAAATATCCTTCCAGAGAAAGGAAAGCATCACATTACAGTCCAGGTAAAAGGGCCTGGGTCAATTTTAGCCAAGACGGGGGGGCGATATATATACCATCCCGAGAAAAAGGGAGGATACACGATGTGACTTATTAAAGTTTCCTTACTTAAGTATATATATATATAGCAATTTAGGCCAACAACCCCATGTATATAACCCGCAGCAAGACCTTAATGTTGTATAATGGTAAATATGATGGAATAACGCACTGAAACACATAAAAGTACAAACATCACTAAAACCTGACAGATAATTACCCTCAAAGTAGCCCTAATAAAGTCGTAATTTTGTAACTGTTGCTGTGTCAATATATCACAGCAAAGATATAGTACACAACTCTATTTCAACAGAGTCGGTTGTTCTATAATTTGTACACTTTGTGAAATTAAGGTGTGGGGGGTAGTACCATAAGGCAAATTATGTATGAAATAGGTAACAGAGGAAACAAGAAAATTTTTCTAGATATTTATTTAAATATCTTAAATTTTGGGAACATGTCTATACTGACGAGATATGCTATTTACATAGTAAAATTTTAGATAGAGGTGACCTGAAGTTACTTTATAGCCCTTTAGGGCCCATGCGAAATCTAGGTTGTCTACTACACAAAAGGGGGGGGGAACCTAGATCTCCATCTATTCTAGCGGGACAAAATATACGAACCCTAACACTCCTTTTAAGTCACTTAAAGCCCTTTAGGGCCCATTCAGAATCTAAATAGATTAGCTTCTGTTCGAAAAAAAAAAAAAAAAAGAGGGGGGGCTAAGCCATAATGGCAAGGGGCTTACCTTCTCTCGAAAGCGGCGGCAAGGTCTGGTCTCCTCTACGTCTCAGGCCCGTCTAAAAATCGTCCTTCTCACTGAGCGACTCCGATCGAATCCCCTTTTGGCAAAGAACCTTCTTTTATCTCATCTCATTCTCCATTTTCATTCGCCGAAAGAAACACCAATCAAAATGGCCAACGGCTCCAGTATCAATTTCATAGACGCCCCAGGCCTCTCCCCTTCAAAATAGAACATATAGTATTACCAAAACAAAAAAATCTAAAGAGAGAAACAACCCCTGCGGTAGTGTAAGATTTCAGACTCCATCCCCCCGTCTTTCCACATGGGTTGAAATACGATCCTCCCTTTTTCTCGGGATGGTATATATATCGCCCCCCCGTCTTGGCTAAAATTGACCCAGGCCCTTTTACCTGGACTGTAATGTGATGCTTTCCTTTCTCTGGAAGGATATTTTATAAGTTTCAGTCTTTAGAGATCTTCCTTCTCCATTTTTCTCCTTTTTTTTTTTTTTCTGGTCACCTTTACCTAAATTTTTGGTGAGGGGAATATATGTACATATGAAACAACAGTTTCCAGCTCGGATGTCTCTGGATGTCTTCTTCTTTACCAGGCATCAGCTTTCGGCATGGAAGTCTGGTGTCATCTGTTGTCTAGGTTTCTGGGCAAAAAGAATGGTCTGTAAGTCTATGTGGGAGGGAAGCCATGTATCCATTTGATTTGATTATACATACGCCTTCTGTTGGGGTATGGTTACAAAAACGTGCCCCAACAATCCTCCCCCTGCCAAGTAATGGACAAATGCGTTTGTGCTATTCATTATTCATCTGCCTTTCATCAGTTACTATGAAAGCAGGCCCATTTCTAGCAAAATGCATTTTCCATTACTAGGTGAAGCCAGGTGTACCGAAACCTATAGGGAAGATAAGGCTAATCAAAATGATGGTATGCTATTCTAGATGTTTATTATTCCGAACATTAGTGGGCATTGTGCATCCTGGCAAAGGGGTTTTTATGTGTTATTATTCTGTCAGCATACTGTTATCAACATAGGTTATGGGGGACAGTCATATCATATGTATGGAAGTAAGCAAGGTCATCTGTCTTACCATTCATGGGTATATATACCACCCTTCCACTTTCTTCTTTGGCCTTGAGGAGTAGGCCCTCCTTGTGGTAAGTCCTCTCAACCCCATCCTTGCCTCTTGTGGTACTGGATTCATTGCTACCTTCTTTCTGCTAACAATACAGTTAGGACATTTCCCTATTACATATTATATATAAAAAATTGGGCGCCAAGAAGTCGTTTAGAAATAACTGACTAGTCCAACTCCTAAAACATGCCAGCATCTTTATTTTCGTACCAATCAAGACATTCGTGTGGTATGGTTATATATATATACAATCAAAGGAAAGGATAATTATAGTTAGCTGAAAGAAATATCTTGGTATATAATGATTAGCCTATGACATGATGACTTTTGCTAAATAAAAAAATTTACAGAAAACAAATTGTGAAAGTAATTATTAAATAAGGCACGAATATGTAATGATAAAATGAATCCTTCCATGTTATATGATGGGTATAATATATATATTGAAGTAAAACATATCATGTAGATAGTGATTAAATATGATAAAAAATCATCCCATGATAGATGATAAAGAAAACTACTACAAAATTATATATGATGACAAAATATATATACTTATACAAGTAAGACGGATAAAAGACAATAAGGATAAAATAGATCATACCTTGAGGGAAGAATAAGCCATGACAACATGTTAAAAAAAAATCGCAACATGGCCGGTAAATATTATTAATATCATGAATATCCAAGGAAATAAAATTGTTGAAATGAATAGCATATGATTATAATATAATATATATGATATAAAATAATAACATATTCAATAAGAAAATGAAAACACATCATATTTATTTGTGCGCTGAAGGTTCAAGGTTTAGTATCTCAGTTAAGTTTTTTAATCTTATTCAGTCTGGAATCACGAGTTGGTCACTGGGTAATATTCGTCTATCCCGATCCTACTGGAGGGTGGGTTCTCTCTTGTGTGTTAGATTCCTCAAATTCCAATACTCTCTCAACCCAGATGGGAACGTCATTTAGAATCTTGGTCAAATGGAGCATAGCCCAGACCTCTATTAAACTACACAGTCCATTTAAATCTAGGGTGACAACCGTATGAAGAGAATTTTTCTGTTTTGGCAGAGCGACTAATCAATTTCTACTATTTTGTTTGTGACTCCGTTTACCTTGTCTCTGGGGTGTGTACAGTTCAGCTACCTCCCCCTTCCAAGAAATTCATATTACTTTCATCTACTAATATACCCTCTATTCATTGACCTGAATCCTACAAATCTACATCTTATAAATTTGAATTTTATCAATCTGAAATTTTGGTTCTTTTACAAATTCCTTCAGAATTCTACTCCCTGTATAACTGCTCTTAATTCTACTGTCCTCAATACAACACTTCTAAAACTTTTACTCATTGGCTCGTTCTGGTGTCTCGTTCGCGGTCCTTATAGTTAACTAATACTTTAAAATCTTATCCTATCATGAAACGAGTTTAAACTCGTTGAAGGTCCTAATAATTACTTATTTTGCCTCTCGAATCGGTCTTATACTCGAATTCATTCCAACAAAACGTATGGCAGGGCGAATCCTTTATTAGAAGAAACTTCCGCTAGCTATGGGGAATCAAACTGGTACCAAAAAAAATTCAGTAGACGGAAACACTTCGTCTAGAATAACTGGGCAATCTCTGCCTACATGCCAATCTTACAGGACCTCCCGTCTAGAACACCCTCGCTCCAGCCACGCTAAAAGCGTCGAAACTACGGTGTCAGATCGGTTACCCAAGGTCGCGCCGTTATACCCCAGGCTATACGGCATGGCAAAACAAATCCCCCATCCTGCATAAAATTCAATCTATACCTCTTCGTTCCCTCTAATGAGGGGAAGTTTTGTGGGTTTCCTGGTCTGATCATAACCTCCCACAACCTTCCAGTCTGAGAATCAAGATATGATCATTATCTACGACTCTTAAAATTCAAGTTGATATAATGAAATAGAGTAACTGATTACCCTAATAAAAGAAATCAATATTTGCACTCCTCTAAAAGGAGACCTAACAAAGTGGAGCGAATATTTTCCTAACAATAGATAGAGTTGTAGTTGTCCTGTTTGAGGCTTCTCGGTCCTAACAAAATTCGAAATAAAAAGTAAAATAAAATTAAAATCGATCCTATTAAAGTCCTTAAACCCTATTCTAATGTATTTTGGGC
This sequence comes from Cordylochernes scorpioides, assembly GCA_030710605.1. Classification (NCBI taxonomy): domain Eukaryota; kingdom Metazoa; phylum Arthropoda; class Arachnida; order Pseudoscorpiones; family Chernetidae; genus Cordylochernes; species Cordylochernes scorpioides. The sequence continues at coordinate 13,511,001 of CP092866.1, read as the reverse complement.
TCACAATATAATAGTTTTTAACCTTTTTCTACATTCATTGCACCAATTCATTCATACACCCTCCCCCCTATCATTCGCGGTACGCATACAAACTAAGGTTGAAAGCTGCTACAAAGGCCAAAATACTCATTTATCTATATCAATAGATCCTAACAAATGATAACATCTTTCAGGACACAATGTGAAATCAAATAAAATAATAAAATTAAAACAAGTTGGGAACTAAAGCCCTAGGTTACTCAAAAGAAAATGCCTCTGTACAAGCTCTATATATACTAATACTTTATACTCGATAAATGATTGTTAACAATAATTGTTAACAATTCTAAATAATCTGGAAGCTAACCTACCAAAAAAAAATCAGTGTAACTTCAAAAACTGCCCTTGCCTCGACACTAAGCGACTTTTCACGACAATTCTATAAAGACATACACAAATATAAGGGCGAATAAAGAACCATTAAACGTGACACCTCATAAAAGCGGATTGAGTCATTCCCCTAGCCACCGTGGGTGAAGTCACTTTCTTCTTACTTCCTCGTGCGTCTGCCCCCTTTGCAGTAGTCCGACCTCAGCACTCTATTGAAAGATGGATTTATAGGGTTTATGATTCACTACCCAACACTAACATTCTCAAGTGCTTTCCAAGGATCAACTACAGTCTGGGCCTACTTAACTTCTACCCCTGGCTTAGGGTCCCTATACTTCACAACTTTACTCTGAAAGATTGACCTTTCATGTCCTCATTAGAAACCTATTTCAAAGCTACTACCTGAAGGCCAGGGATTATAGGGTTTCTGAATTACCCAACACAAGCCATAGGATGCCTATTAGGTTTGTTGTTTTAGACATAGCCCCCCCTCTAAGTTGTGATTTCCTACACCTTCCTTCACCTATTACTCCTGGTAATAACTAAAATTTCAGATTTACACTAAATAGTTAATTCACAATGGTATACATTATTCTCATTGGTCTTCGAAACTCGGGTTTTAACAAGAAATAGTTTGTATTAAAAAAAAAAAAGGAATCCTAATGAAGCTCTACTTTAAAAAAAAAAGGTTTAAAAAAAAAAAAAAAGGCTGAAATCTCTAAACTTCTCATTCTATCGAGCTGATTCTCCGTACACACTCCAAAATCCTAGTTAGAGGCGACAGTCTAAGCAGAATTTACACTGTGTGGGCCTTTTTACCCTTGTAGACCTGCGTAAAGTTAAACTGTTCACACTAACTCTGTCAACTTCCCCTCGTCTCATTACTTCTGAGTTCGCTCTGGTTGTCACCCCTTGTGGAACCACTACATTAACAGACCTATTAGGGAGATAAGCTGGACCTGTAAGATGAATCCAATGATCTTCATCACTGGAACTTTGACTTGAATTACCATCACTAGTCTCCTCCTCCTCTGTGGGGAAAATCCTAATTGGTATATGGTATTGTTTTAACCTATCTATATGGTATTTATCCAAATTCCCAGTTTCTAGATTCTTCAAGAGATATACAGTATCACCAGCTCTTTTTAGTACCTCATATGGACCCCCATACCTTGGCTCAAATTTGTGACGCCCCTTCGTCTCATGCATTCTCTCCACTAGGACTAAGTCCCCGTTATTGAAAGTTCTCAGCCTTTTGTTTTCGAACTTAATCCTAGCTTCTTCCTGTTCATTCAAGTAGGTTTGCCTTACTACCTCTCTTATCTTCTCGACCTCCTCTGTTAGTTCCCGCTCGTAGAAGGCTGCCGTTTGAGCAATCAAATCTTCGCTTACAGGACTTTGTCCCGCTTCCTGAAAGGGTTGTGGGAGCCTCAGCTCATGTCCGAAGACGAGTTTCGCTGGCGTAAATCCTGTACTAGAATGTTCAGTGGTTCTGATAGCTAAAGCTACCATGGGTAAGATGTCATCCCAATTAGAACCTGCCTCACACCTACGCAAAGATTCAATTACTGTTCTGTTGAGCCTTTCTACAGCGCCATTACTTTGAGGTCTCCAAGCAGTGGTGTTCACTGCACTTACCCCCATGGCCTTGCAAATCCCTTTGAAAATACAGCTAATGAATGCCGAACCCCGGTCCGAAAGTATAGTTTTCGGTACTCCAAAGATAGTAATTACGCTTTCCAACAGCGCTTTAACCACTGTACTGGCACACTGGTCTCTTGTAGGTATTAAAATAGGGAATTTGGTAAATAAATCGACTATGGTCAGGATGCTAGAATGTCCTTTGGAAGTCTTCTCTAAGGGCCCTATGAAGTCTAGAGCAAGATGCTCAAATGGTTTTCCAGGCCTGAAGTGGGGAGCATTACCAGCCTTGGTTACACCTTGATTTGAGAGCTGGCAACCCTCGCATCTGTATATATAGTTTCGGACCTGTGTCCTCATACCCGGCCAATAATAATCGTCCTTCAGCCTTCTCATTACCTTCTTGACCCCAAAATGACCTCCCGTCGGAACGTCGTGGTGATATTTAATCACCATCTCCCTAATGTCTGACGGAACCACCTTCACCCAGATACCCCCACTGTTCTTAGACACGAGGTAACCCTCGTGCATTTTATAATCCTTATTTTTATAAGTTACAGTCTCGGTAGACCGTCTGTCACCTATTAGTTTCAATAAGGGGGCCCATTTCTTGTCCTTAAGCAAACCTTCCCACGTCCGATCACTATCTATCAAGGGGGGCCCACGATTTTTAATTACTGCGGCCACAACTCTCTTATCTCGTGATGGTTCAGGATCATCCTCACACGGGAACCTACTGAGGAAGTCGGCTACCGTGTTTTCTTTCCCCGGGACATACACAAATGTCACATTGAAGTCTTGGATGACCTCTGCCCATCTAGACAATCGAGCGTTCTTATAATCAGACCCCTTGTTATAAGTGATCGGTTTGTGATCGGTATGCACCTCAACCTTACTGCCCGCCAGGAGGTGTTTAAAGTGCTGCAGAGACAACACTACGGCATAAGCCTCCTTTTCGATTGTGGAATAGCGAGTTTCGGGGCCTATCAACCGTTTGCTATAGTAAGCTATTGGCTTGACAACCCCGTCTATCTCCTGTTGGAGACAAGCGCCAACCGCTATTCCACTGGCGTCTGTATTGAGGATAAATGGTCGCCCTATCATTGGATGAGCCAGTAAAGGCTCACTGGTTAGTACTTGTTTTATGGTCTCAAAGGCTGTCTGCTCTATTGTACCCCAAGTGAATCTTCGCCCCTTTCTCAATAAGTTACTTAGTGGAGCTAGGAGTTCACCTGCGTTGGGTATGAAGCGCCTGTAGTAGTTTACAGTACCCAAAAGACTTCTGACCCCCCTGATGTTGTGGGGACGTTTCAAATCCCTGAGAGCCGCGACATTATCCCACATGGGTTTTATCCCATCCTGATCAATTACATGACCGAGGTAATCTACAGAGCCCTTGAAGAAATAACTCTTCCCACGCCTAGCCTTTAGATTAAAGCGACTCAGGCGTTCGAGTACAGCGGCAAGGTCCGCCACATGCTGCTCATGAGAGTCGCTGTAGACGATGACATCATCGATGTACAAACGAACGCATTTATACAACAAATCCCCTAGGACCAAATTCATGGCCCATTGGAAGATCTGAGCTGAGTTCTTCGCTCCTTGTGGTAGACGTGTGAAACGATATCTCCCCCAGGGCAGAGAGAAAGTGAAATAATCTCTATCACCCTCCGGGATGCGAATCTGGAAAAATCCAGAGGTCAAGTCTAATGTGCTGAAGACCTTTGCGCCTGCAAAAGCACGCAGGTTGTCTTCAACGCGAGGTATTGGGAACGGGAAGAATTCTGTCACCTCATTAATTAATCGCAGGTCCATTGTAATGCGGACGCTGCCGTCTGTTTTAGCAACAGGGAATAGGGGAGAATTCCATAAGGATGTACTCCCCTCGATAATTCCAGCTTCTTCCAATTCGTCTACTAAGGCCTTCACCTTTGAGACCAGCTTATTTGGGATCGGATACTGACGTCTATAGACTGGCTTTCCAGTCAGTATCTTTAACTTAGGGGCAATGATGGTTGACCCATCGCCCATATCGGAGATGTCGTCACAGAAACAGTGACTATATGCCCTAAGGACGTCTTCCCCTGTCCTGATTTTATGTAGAGGTATACTGGGTGGTCTGACAGGCACCTCACTGGCCTGTAACGAGGACAGGAAGGCCGACTTAGTCGGTTCTTCGACCTGCTCAAAGTCTGATCTGACGCTTCCATCATGGTTGAGAGTGAGTCTTAGAGCCTTGAATCCTGGCATACCTAGGATTCCATCAAAGCCTAGCCCACCTAGATGGCAGTATTCAAATGTTGTTTTTACTTCCCTGATGGGTTTTCCCCTGATATAGGCCCTAACCTCTATTAACTCACTCCCCAGTGACCTTAACTCACTCCCACTAATCCCCTTAAGGAAGGTGGGTTTACCCAAACCTTCAGCGCTAATATCCAAGGAATCTATATTTACAATGTTGGCCTCTGAGCCTGTATCGATAATTAGTCTGATAGTCCTATTACTCAGAGACCAACCTTTATCTACAAATGTACAAGTGATTACAGGTAGGCCGGCTAGAGTTCCCCCATTCCCTGCTTTGAGGCAAGCCGGACCTATTTTTTTGTCATGGCTGTGCAAATTCTTGCCATGTGGCCTGTCTCCCCGCATCTGAAGCACCTGATGGGTGTCCGCGTTGCTTCGGGGCCCTCATACCCCCTTGGCGCTCCTCCCTTGGTTGTTGTTGGAGGGCCTTCCTTGCGCTGTTCTTGTGGGGCTCTACCGTTGGGGTTCTGTTGGGGTCTCTCCTGCCTGGTCCCTTGTATAGTGGGCTGGTTGTTCTGAGCGGAACCTCCTCTCCGCTGGAAACCTCTGGCCTGGTTGGTGTCCCACCTGTTTCCCATATTCATCCTGGGTTGCTCCCTGTGGGTCCTCCTCAGGTCCTGGTTTTCCGTCTCCAGGTTCTTTAACTTGGATTCCAGCCGGGCCATCTGGCTCGTCAACTCCCTCAACTTCCTGGCACTCCCCTCTTCATCTTCCATTTGGCATCTGGAGTACTCGTCATCCCTTTCTTCGATCTGGTGGAGACTGCTCACAACCACCTCCCATGACTCGTTCTGGAGTTGGTGGGCTCTCTGCCACAGGTTTGGACAGAGTCCAGTGAGGAAGATATCAGCGACCTCAGTGATGTCGATCCTCAGGCCATCTGACTCGGCTTCTGAGGCAAGGCTCCGCACTCTGTTCGCGTATTCCTTAACCTTTTCTCCGGGCCTTTGTCTACAGGAGAAGAACTTCTTCCTGGCTTCTCTCTTGGGGGCCCTCCTGGAGAATCTCTGTTCCAGGTTTTCCTTTAATTCGTTGTATCCCAGTTTGATCTGGGAGGCCTGGAGGGCGAACTCTCTCGCAGCTCCTCGAAGGTGATTGTCCAGGAGGATCCTCCTCCTAGAATCATCCAGGGCTTTCACATCGTAGACCAATTCGAAGTCCCGGATGAACTTGTCGAATGGTATGAGCCCATTTCCCTCAAACTTCTCCAAATGGTATAGCGCAGACGGCAACGGCGTCTGGCTGGGTGAGGGGTCATCTCCAGGGTGCATGGTTCTCTCTCAGTCTGCTGTCTGAAATATTCCAGATTAGTAGTGGGGATTGGAGAAGAGAATCTCATGTATTAATGGGGGCAGGGAACCGAGGGGTGAAAGATGGGTTCATGGCCCAAAAGGGAAAGGAAATGGGAGAGGTACATGTTCATCCATGTGGGTGGATAGTAATCTTAGATCAATGCTCTTTCTGGGTGTATTGAAACTAACTAGCCATGATGGTAGGGGCGCTGTTCTCACTGCCTCTATTGTACATCAGAATGAACTATAATTATTACTAGTGTATTATTATTCCAACAGCCTATGACCTTTAAACCTTTATACCTTCATATACACTCGACGGGGTAGTCACCTTGTTAAAAAAAAAATCTATAATGTCATAGATCAGCTAGGGGGAGAACATAACAAAATTGTGCGAATAGTCTGTTTCAACTACTGATTGTAAGCATATTAAACTCGTTCTCTTTAGGTTGGCTCGCTCATTCATCTTCAATCTACTTTCAATAGTCATATTGAGTTCACATGGATGCTAGATGTAAACTGTATCAAAATAGTGTAGTTTTCTAGTTTCCGAATTATATGACAGTTAGAGAAAGAAACAAACATTCTGGAAATATCTCGCACTGGCTACTATTAAAAAAAATTGAATGGGGTACAGCTCTGATCTTACAGGATACCTCATGGCTCATAGAATTGAATCGCTCATTTCTCACTAAAATATTCACACAGGGTATGGAGGTCTCCAGCGGTTCTATAGCTATTGGTCAACTAAATTAATTAATGGCAGGAATTGAAGCTAGTTTAAATGCTCATGTGCTGTTTTGTCATGCGTCTTTATGTCATCTGCACAGGAAAGTGTCGCCTCAAGGACCTAATTCTGGGACTAACATCCGCTGCACATTTCAGGAAGGAGTGGTCGTCCATACAATAGCAAGATATCATTTTGCTGCCAATGTACAATGTTGAGCATTTTCCATGTCGTCATTTTGTCGATCCCCAATCTTCTAGGGTGTTTCTTTAAGCATTTCACGATGTCATTTAATGCTTCATGCGATCCCGCCCGGCATTCAATAAGTAAGTATTTGATCGTACCACCTCCAGGAGACCATCCCATTGCGGCCGAATCATTTCCACCCAACTTATAACGCCGTCCATATCGCGTAATTGAAATTAGTGTAAAACTCAAAGAATAAGACCTTAATCTCTTAATTCTTTACTAATTTCAGTTGGCTCAACATAAATCTTCTCAATTATTAATTTAGTACAGTGGCGTGACATGTCACACTTCTTCTAGTTCTTTCGCAAGCTCGATTAATCCCAGTGGAAACCCGTCCAGGCGTCAATCCCGTGCTAACCCGTCATGCATGACTTCAAATTTGGAAATTATTAGACCTGAATATTTGCAGTGGCATCTGCTTCCACTGAAAGTATTTAAGACACAAGGCTGCCTCTTTAAATCACTGTCTTTACTCCCACATGCCTGTGTAAACTTTAACCATGACTTTATCAATTCTCAAAATTCTGCCTATCGAGTATCCTGAGAATCAATGTTCTTCTTGTCTACGGCGGATTATCACAGTAATTGTTCCCTAGAGTTATCTGCGTCGAGTGGTCAGTCTGTACTACTAATTCTCCACTCTAACTCTAGGACTCTTCTATCTACTCGGGCTGTTCAAAAATTTTCAAGACAGTTGTTCAAATCCCCAATGATAATCTGCTAAATTTCGATAATTATTGGAATTCTCATTAAACAGAATAACTACACCTTTCTGACACAGAAATATCCAGCATCAAGATATAGCGCACCGTCCAATTTCTTTATTTCAAGACGGTGTAAAATTACAACTGAAGGAACATACTAAGCATATAACTGGTTTAAATTTCATGTAATCTCATCATGCCTTCTGCTGGCAAATATTTACTGTAAAATTCAATACTATCAAGATGGTTTTATTTGTCTTCATCCAAAAAAAAATGTTTCAGAAATAGAATCTTGGAAATCTCTACTTGAGGCAAAAAAAATGCACATTTATCAATTTAAGATAACCTTCCCTTGTCAGAGTGTATACAGCTGCCAAGCCAAAATACGCAGGGGAGACAGGAAGGAGAGTCAGCAATAGAATATATGAACATAGACGCAACGTTATTAATCAAGACAATAGGTCTCTAATTTTCCAATACTGCAAAGGAACAGGTCACACTTTCGCATTAGGAGAACCTAGAATACATTACAATAACATAAACAGCAAATATCAAAGGCTTATAATTGATTCTCTATTATTCAGAAAATACAATAGCATTAATAGAAATAGATTTGCCCGAAACATATAACACAATATATCCTAGTACCAGCTAATAATATCAACAATAATATAAGTAACTTATATGTAATAGCCAATAACTATTATAAAACTACTTAAATAATAGAATTTCTAACCTATAAGATAATTCATAGAATATAGCAAACAATAGTAGAATATGTGTAATACCTTAATCAAAAAAAAATATGTCTTAAGAAAAACAAATAATATGCAAAACTTTCTAATGTATATATATATATATGTGCATAGAATCATAATAGTTTTAGCATCAGGCGACGTTATATTTTCTTGATATATTGTATATGTTTCTCCTGTAGAAGGGCGGACAAGCTCGAAAGCTCGAGAAGACCAGAATAAAAGATACTCATCCCCATAGACGTTTTTACTTTGATGTCAGAAATCAATGATAATATTAAGGTTTTGCCACAAACAATGTGAATCGTAAAAGACAGCGGCGAGAGATGCGGTATACACCGCCTCAACATAACTTTCATTGCCTGATAAAATGCCCGTGAAACGGAAAGCATAAATTAAAATTCACGATTTATAATAGACTGTTAATCTCAGGATGCGTGGACTACTTCACCAATACTTAAAAATAGTATGGCTTTTCATTAGGTATATATTTCTAAAGTATAGGGGAAGAAACATATACTAAATTCGAGCCCCGCGGCGGGCGACATTGATGTGTTCCCTGGTTTGGATAGATGAAAAGGGAGGATACACGATGTGACTTATTAAAGTTTCCTTACTTAAGTATATATATATATAGCAATTTAGGCCAACAACCCCATGTATATAACCCGCAGCAAGACCTTAATGTTGTATAATGGTAAATATGATGGAATAACGCACTGAAACACATAAAAGTACAAACATCACTAAAACCTGACAGATAATTACCCTCAAAGTAGCCCTAATAAAGTCGTAATTTTGTAACTGTTGCTGTGTCAATATATCACAGCAAAGATATAGTACACAACTCTATTTCAACAGAGTCGGTTGTTCTATAATTTGTACACTTTGTGAAATTAAGGTGTGGGGGGTAGTACCATAAGGCAAATTATGTATGAAATAGGTAACAGAGGAAACAAGAAAATTTTTCTAGATATTTATTTAAATATCTTAAATTTTGGGAACATGCCTATACTGACGAGATATGCTATTTACATAGTAAAATTTTAGATAGAGGTGACCTGAAGTTACTTTATAGCCCTTTAGGGCCCATGCGAAATCTAGGTTGTCTACTACACAAAAGGGGGGGGGGAACCTAGATCTCCATCTATTCTAGCGGGACAAAATATACGAACCCTAACACTCCTTTTAAGTCACTTAAAGCCCTTTAGGGCCCATTCAGAATCTAAATAGATTAGCTTCTGTTCGAAAAAAAAAAAAAAAAGAGGGGGGGCTAAGCCATAATGGCAAGGGGCTTACCTTCTCTCGAAAGCGGCGGCAAGGTCTGGTCTCCTCTACGTCTCAGGCCCGTCTAAAAATCGTCCTTCTCACTGAGCGACTCCGATCGAATCCCCTTTTGGCAAAGAACCTTCTTTTATCTCATCTCATTCTCCATTTTCATTCGCCGAAAGAAACACCAATCAAAATGGCCAACGGCTCCAGTATCAATTTCATAGACGCCCCAGGCCTCTCCCCTTCAAAATAGAACATATAGTATTACCAAAACAAAAAAATCTAAAGAGAGAAACAACCCCTGCGGTAGTGTAAGATTTCAGACTCCATCCCCCCGTCTTTCCACATGGGTTGAAATACGATCCTCCCTTTTTCTCGGGATGGTATATATATCGCCCCCCCGTCTTGGCTAAAATTGACCCAGGCCCTTTTACCTGGACTGTAATGTGATGCTTTCCTTTCTCTGGAAGGATATTTTATAAGTTTCAGTCTTTAGAGATCTTCCTTCTCCATTTTTCTCCTTTTTTTTTTTTTTCTGGTCACCTTTACCTAAATTTTTGGTGAGGGGAATATATGTACATATGAAACAACAGTTTCCAGCTCGGATGTCTCTGGATGTCTTCTTCTTTACCAGGCATCAGCTTTCGGCATGGAAGTCTGGTGTCATCTGTTGTCTAGGTTTCTGGGCAAAAAGAATGGTCTGTAAGTCTATGTGGGAGGGAAGCCATGTATCCATTTGATTTGATTATACATACGCCTTCTGTTGGGGTATGGTTACAAAAACGTGCCCCAACACGGGGGTCTAATAAAACATACAAGGAAACATAAACGACACCAGAAAGGACAATAATAGTAAAGGATACCATAAAATTCATCCAGTGGAACAGACAGACGCTGCCACAATTTTGGAGAAGATAATGGCAGAAGTAAAGTTAAATGGAAGAAAAATAAACATAGTAGTTCTTGTAGTTAAAGGTCAAGGCCAAAACCTAATAAGAAAGGAGGCCTTTGGCCAGATTGGGATCGGTTTTTCAATGGGTTAACTACAACGACAGTGTATATGAATAATAAAAGACGAGTTCAAGAAGGTGTTTGAAAATAAGAATTTACAAAGAAATAATTAATTATAGAATACTTCAACAACACTGCCAGCAGACCTATACTCATGGAGAGAAAACTTAAGGAAATTGTTCCTTTTAGCATGTATATAGGGATTCAGAGAATAACTCTGAAAGATATTTGATAAACAGCGACCTTTATTGAAGACAGGCGAGATAATCAAGTGTGAAAAAAATTGCCTGTCTCCTTCAAAAAACCAGACGACTAACGACATCAAATAATTTCTACTTCCTTAAGTTTTGTCCATGAGTGTATTCGCATCAACAGGACTATACCCCATGGATCAACAGGACTCACACCAGCCGAGTTATTGATAGGTCGGAGAGTTTTCTAACTAGAATGGACAAGCTGAAACCTAAAAAAATAATAATAAATAACGAAAATTAGGATACAAAAGAAGATTTTCTAATCAAGTTCAAGAAAGTTTTGCGCAAATATAATGAAGAGGAAAGGCGCACTTAGACCCAGACATTTTGATGTGATAACAGAAGATGGAATGACAAAGGAGAGATACCAGAACCAACTGATGAGGAGGATATGGAAGAGGAGAAGTGGAAGATACTGAGCAAAAAGAAGAGAGTAACACAGGAAAAGGAAAAGAAGATATTAAAGAGCCAAACTGGATGCAGAGAAATCCGGGAAGAACACCAAAAAACAAGTATATCACATAGAAACCAACGACCACCTGAGTATTTAAAAGACAAAGTTACAGATTGTGATGTAAATAAGTAATATATGTTGCGTTCCCGGTTTGGATAGATGAAAAGGGAGGATACACGATGTGACTTATTAAAGTTTCCTTACTTAAGTATATATATATATAGCAATTTAGGCCAACAACCCCATGTATATAACCCGCAGCAAGACCTTAATGTTGTATAATAGAAGCACAGCTGTCAATGATACACTATCGACATATGTCTTTACATCATCACATGTAATGCAATTTGTGCAAACAGGATAAATAAAGAAAAAAAAAACGGGGGAAACTCTGTAATTGATTAAGAGTTTGAGTTAAAGCAGGGATCGAGCATATAATATTGTCAGGACAAAGGTCTAAAGATGGAAACAACCACGACACTAGTATACAATTTCATCAGACAACCCATGAGATCGTTATTAAATTGGGCAATCTATAAAAGACTCCTTCTGGAGGTTTAGCAACCCACTGAAGACGCTGGGAGCTATTTCATAGAGGAAAATTATAGCAACAGATCTCTATAATTTCTACAGATCAACTGTAAATAGATTCACATTAAGGCATTTTTATAGCCCAAATAACAAAAACAATAGTCAAACATACAAATCTGTTTGTATCATGCCGTACCCTCCTAACAGCGTAAAAATAGCCCGAGGAATCAGAAAATAAGGTATAATGGTAAATATGATGGAATAACGCACTGAAACACATAAAAGTACAAACATTACTAAAACCTGACAGATAGATACCCTCAAAGTAGCCCTAATAAAGTCGTAATTTTGCAACTGTTGCTGTGTCAATATATCACAGCAAAGATATAGTACACAACTCTATTTCAACAGAGTCGGTTGTTCTATAATTTGTACACTTTGTGAAATTAAGGTGTGGGGGGTAGTACCATAAAGCAAAAGGAATGAAATATGTATGAGAGGAAACAAGAAATTTTCTCTAGATATTTATTTAAATAAATTAAAATTTGGGAACATGTCTATACTGACGAGATATGCTATTTACATAGTAAAATTTAGATAGAGGTGACCTGAAGTTACTTTATAGCCCTTTAGGGCCCATGCGAAATCTAGGTTGGTTACTACACAAAAAGGGGGGGGGCGCTAAGTCATAATGACAAATGGCTTACCTTTTCTCGAAAGTGCCGGCAAAGGTCTGATCTCCCGTCTGAAGACTGTCCTCTCACTGAGCGACTCCGATCCAATCTGCCTTTTGGCCAAGAAACCCTCTTTTATTCATGTCTCTCTCCGTTTTCATTCGCTGCCGAGCCAAAGTTTCTATTGGCTGGCATTTTCATTCGCCGAAAGAAACACCAATCAAAAATGGCCAACGGCTCCAGTATACGATTTCACAGACGCCCCAGGCCTCTCCCATCAAAATAGAACATATAGTATTACCAAAACAAAAAAATCTAAAGAGAGAAACAGCTACGGCGATAGTGTAAAATTTCAGACCCCAGGCCCCCCCTCCACATGGATTGAAATACTATCCTCCCTTTTTCTCGGGACGGTATATATATCGCCCCCCGTCTTGGCTAAAAATCGACCCAGGCCCCTTTTACCTGGACTGTAATGTGATGCTTCCTTTTTTTCGGGAAGGATATTTATAAGGCTTAGTCTTTTAGAAATCTTCCTTCTCCATTTTTTTTCTGGTCACCTTTACCTAAATTTTTGGTGAGGGGAATATATGTACATATGGAACAACAGCTTCCAGCGCGGATGTCCCTGGATGTCACTGGTGTCTTCTTCACCAGGCATCAGCTTTCGGCATGGAAGTCTGGTGTCATCAATTGTCTAGGTTTCTGGGCAAAAAGATGGTCTGTAAATCTATGTGGGAGGGAAGCCATGTATCCATTTGATTTGATTATACATACGCCTTCTGTTGGGGTATGGTTACAAAAAACGTGCCCCAACAATCCTCCCCCTGCCAAGTAATGGACAAATGCGTTTGTGCTATTCATTATTCATCTGCCTTTCATCAGTTACTATGAAAGCAGGCCCATTTCTAGCAAAATGCATTTTCCATTACTAGGTGAAGCCAGGTGTACCGAAACCTATAGGGAAGATAAGGCTAATCAAAATGATGGTATGCTATTCTAGATGTTTATTATTCCGAACATTAGTGGGCATTGTGCATCCTGGCAAAGGGGTTTTTTATGTGTTATTATTCTGTCAGCACACTGTTATCAACATAGGTTATGGGGGACAGTCATATCATATGTATGGAAGTAAGCAAGGTCATCTGTCTTACCATTCATGGGTATATATACCACCCTTTCACTTTCTTCTTTGGTCTTGAGGAGTAGGCCTTCCCTCTAAGATGTCTATTGTTGCGTTCCCGGTTTGGATAGATGAAAAGGGAGGATACACGATGTGACTTATTAAAGTTTCCTTACTTAAGTATATATATATATAGCAATTTAGGCCAACAACCCCATGTATATAACCCGCAGCAAGACCTTAATGTTGTATAATAGAAGCACAGCTGTCAATGATACACTATCGACATATGTCTTTACATCATCACATGTAATGCAATTTGTGCAAACAGGATAAATAAAGAAAAAAAAAACCGGGGGAAACTCTGTAATTGATTAAGAGTTTGAGTTAAAGCAGGGATCGAGCATATAATATTGTCAGGACAAAGGTCTAAAGATGGAAACAACCACGACACTAGTATACAATTTCATCAGACAACCCATGAAATCGTTATTAAATTGGGCAATCTATAAAAGACTCCTTCTGGAGGTTTAGTAACCCACTTAAGACGCTGGAAACTATTTCATAGAGGAAAATTATAGCAACAGATCTCTATAATTTCTACAGATCAACTGTAAATAGATTCACATTAAGGCATTTTTATAGCCCAAATAACAAAAACAATAGTCAAACATACAAATCTGTTTGCATCATGCCGTACCCTCCTAACAGCGTAAAAATAGCCCGAGGAATCAGAAAATATGGTATAATGGTAAATATGATGGAATAACGCACTGAAACACATAAAAGTACAAACATTACTAAAACCTGACAGATAGATACCCTCAAAGTAGCCCTAATAAAGTCGTAATTTTGCAACTGTTGCTGTGTCAATATATCACAGCAAAGATATAGTACACAACTCTATTTCAACATAGTCGGTTGTTCTATAATTTGTACACTTTGTGAAATTAAGGTGTGGGGGGTAGTATCATAAAGCAAAAGGAATGAAATATGTATGAGAGGAAACAAGAAAATTTCTCTAGATATTTATTTAAATAAATTAAAATTTGGGAACATGTCTATACTGACGAGATATGCTATTTACATAGTAAAAATTTTAGATAGAGGTGACCTGAAGTTACTTTATAGCCCTTTAGGGCCCATGCGAAATCTAGGTTGGTTACTACACAAAAAGGGGGGGGCGCTAAGTCATAATGACAAATGGCTTACCTTTTCCCGAAAGTGCCGGCAAAGGTCTGATCTCCCGTCTGAAGACTGTCCTCTCACTGAGCGACTCCGATCGAATCCGCCTTTTGGCCAAGAAACCCTCTTTTATTCATGTCTCTCTCCGTTTTCATTCGCTGCCGAGCCAAAGTTTCTATTGGCTGGCATTTTCATTCGCCGAAAGAAACACCAATCAAAAATGGCCAACGGCTCCAGTATACGATTTCACAGACGCCCCAGGCCTCTCCCATCAAAATAGAACATATAGTATTACCAAAACAAAAAAATCTAAAGAGAAAAACAGCTACGGCGATAGTGTAAAATTTCAGACCCCAGGCCCCCCCTCCACATGGATTGAAATACTATCCTCCCTTTTTCTCGGGACGGTATATATATCGCCCCCCGTCTTGGCTAAAAATCGACCCAGGCCCCTTTTACCTGGACTGTAATGTGATGCTTCCTTTTTTTCGGGAAGGATATTTATAAGGCTTAGTCTTTTAGAAATCTTCCTTCTCCATTTTTTTTTCTGGTCACCTTTACCTAAATTTTTGGTGAGGGGAATATATGTACATATGGAACAACAGCTTCCAGCGCGGATGTCCCTGGATGTCACTGGTGTCTTCTTCACCAGGCATCAGCTTTCGGCATGGAAGTCTGGTGTCATCAATTGTCTAGGTTTCTGGGCAAAAAGATGGTCTGTAAGTCTATGTGGGAGGGAAGCCATGTATCCATTTGATTTGATTATACATACGCCTTCTGTTGGGGTATGGTTACAAAAAACGTGCCCCAACAATCCTCCCCCTGCCAAGTAATGGACAAATGCGTTTGTGCTATTCATTATTCATCTGCCTTTCATCAGTTACTATGAAAGCAGGCCCATTTCTAGCAAAATGCATTTTCCATTACTAGGTGAAGCCAGGTGTACCGAAACCTATAGAGAAGATAAGGCTAATCAAAATGATGGTATGCTATTCTAGATGTTTATTATTCCGAACATTAGTGGGCATTGTGCATCCTGGCAAAGGGGTTTTTTTATGTGTTATTATTCTGTCAGCACACTGTTATCAACATAAGTTATGGGGGACAGTCATATCATATGTATGGAAGTAAGCAAGGTCATCTGTCTTACCATTCATGAGTATATATACCACCCTTCCACTTTCTTCTTTGGTCTTGAGGAGTAGGCCTTCCTTGTGGTAGGTCCTCTCAACCCCATCCTTGCCTCTGGTGTGCTGGTTTCATTGCTACCTTCTTTCTGCTAACAATACAGTTAGAACATTTCCCTATTACATATTATATAAAAAAAAATTTGGGCGCCAAGAAGTCGTTTAGAAATAACTGACTAGTCCAACTCCTAAAACATGCCAGCATCTTTATTTAAGTACCAATCAAGACATTCGTGTGGTATAGTTATACATATACAATCAAAGGAAAGGATAATTATAGTTAGCTGAAAGAAATATCTTGGTATATAATGATTAGCCTATGACATGATGACTTTTGCTAAATAAAAAAAAATACAGAAAACAAATTGTGAAAGTAATTATTAAATAAGGCACGAAATATGTAATGATAAAATGAATCCTTCCATGTTATATGATGGGTATAATACATATATTGAAGAAAACACGTATCATGCAGATAGTGATTAAATATGATAAAATCATCCCATGATAGATGATAAAGAAAACTACTACAAAATTATATATGATGACAAAATATATATACATATACAAGAAAGGCGGATAAAAGACAATAAGGATAAAATAGATCATGCCTTGAGGGAAGAATAAGCCATGACAACATGTTAAAAAAAATCGCAACATGGCAGGTAAATATTACTAATATCATGAATATCAAAGGAAATAAAATTGTTGAAATGAATAGTATATGATTATAATATAATATATATGATATAAAATAATAACATATTCAATAAGAAAATGAAAACACATTATATATATTTGTGCGCTGAAGGTTCAAGGTTTAGTATCTCAGTTAAGTTTTCAATCTTATTCAGTCTGGAATCACGAGTTGGTCACTGGGTAATATTCGTCTATCCCGATCCTACTGGAGGGTGTGTTTTCTCTTATGTGTTAGATTCCTCTGTTACAATACTCTCAACCCAGATGGGAACGTCATTTAGAATCTTGGTCAAATGGAACATAGCCCAGACCTCTATTAAACTACACAGTCCTTTTGAATCTAGGGTGACAACCGTATGAAGAAAGCTCTCTGTTTGACAGAGAAACTAATCAACTTCTCCCATTTTGTTTGTGACTCCGTTTACCTTCTCTCTGGGGTGTGTACAGTTCAGCTACCTCCCCCTTCCAAGAAATTCATATTACTTTCATCTACCAATATACTCCCTATTCATTGACCTGAATCCTATAAATCTACATCTTATAAGTTTGAATTTTAACAATCTGAAATTTTGGTTCCTTTTACAAATTCCTTCAGAATTCTACTCCCTGTATAACTGCTCTTAATTCTACTGTCCTCAATACAACACTTCTAAAACTTTGACTCACTGGCTTGTTCTGGCGTCTCGTTCGCGGTCATTATAGTTAACTAATACTTTAAAATCTTATCCTAACATGGAACGAGTCTAAACTCGTTGAAGGTCCTAATAATTACTTATTCTGCCTCTCGAATCGGTCTTATGCTCGAATTCATTCCAACAAAACGTATGGCAGGGCGAATCCTTTATTAGAATAAACTTCCGCTAGCTATGGGGGATCAAACTGGTACCAAAAAAATTCAATAGACGGAAACTACTTCGTCTAGAATAACTGGGCAATCTCTGCCTACATGCTATTCTTACAGGACCTCCCGTCTGAAACACCCTCGCTCCAGCCACGCTAAAAGCGTCGAAACTACGGTGTCAGATCGGTTACCCAAGGTCGCGCCGTTATACCCCAGGCTATACGGCATGGCTAAAACAAATCCCCCATCCTGCATAAAATTCAATCTATACCTCTTCGTTTCCTCTTGCGAGGAGGAGTTGAGTGGAAAATTCGGCTTGATCCTTGCCTTCCACTATCTCCAAGTTTGAGGGTCGGGATAGGGATCATCTATCCACAATCCTTAGAATTCAAGCTAAACTAAAATAAAAGAAATCAAAGGAAAATTATATCCTCTAACGAGGGACCTAACAAAAGGGAGCGAATATTTCTAACTAGATAGAGTTGTAGTTGTCCTGTGAGGCTTCCGATCCAAACAAATAAAGAAATCAAAATTAAAAAATCGAACCTATTAATTCCCTACACTATTCTAATATACCTTTGGTCTAACAGTATAATTGTTTCTATCCTTGGACACATTCACTAAGATTTCCCATTCATTCAATTTCATTCGCATCTTGCACATAAACTAAAGCTAGAAACTACTATAAAAGCCAAAGCACTTCAATCGTCAATGTTAACATTTACTCTAACTATTACTAATCTCCAGGACTAAATGTGAAATCAAATAAAATAATAAAATTAAAACAAATTGGGAACTAAAGCCCTAGGTTACTCAAAAGAAAATGCCTCTGTACAAGCTCTATATATACTAATACTTTATACTCGATAAATGATTGTTAATAAAATGGTTAACAATTCTAAATAATCTGAAAGCTAACCTACCTAAAAAAATGTAATTTCAAAAACTGCCCTTGCTTTGACACTAAGTGACTATTCACGACAATTCTATAAAGAAACACACAAATTATAATGGCGAATAAAGGACCATTAAACGTGACACCTCATAAAAGCGGATTGAGTCACTCCCCTAGCCACCGTGGGTGAAGTCACTTTCTTCTTACTTCCTCGTGCGTCTGCCCCCTTTGCAGTAGTCCTACCTCAACACTCTATTGAAAGATGGATTTATAGGGTTTACGATTCACTACCCAACACTAACATTCTCAAGTGCTTTCCAAGGATCGACTACAGTCTGGGCCTACTTAACTTCTACCCCTGGCTTAGGGTCCCTATACTTCACAACTTCACTCTGAGAGATTGACCTTTCATGTTCTCATTAGAAACCTATTTCAAAGCTACTACCTGAAGGCCAGGGATTATAGGGTTTCTGAATTACCCAACACAAGCCATAGGATGCCTATTAGGTTTGTTGTTTTAGACATAGCCCCCCTATAAGTTGTGATTTCCTACACCTTCCTTCACCTATTACTCCTGACAATAACTAAAATTTCAGATTTACACTAAATAGTTAATTCACAATGGTATACATTATTCTCATTGGTCTTTGAAACTCGGGTTTTAACAAGGAATAGTTTGTATAAAAAAAAGGAATCCTAATGAAGTTCTACTTAAAAAAAAAAAAAAAAGGTTGAAATCTCTAAACTTCTCATTCTATCGAGCTGATTCTCCGTACACACTCCAAAATCCTAGTTAGTGGCGACAGTCTAAGCAGAATTTACACTGTGTGGGCCTTTTCACCCTTGTAGACCTGCGTAAAGTTAAACTGTTCACACTAACTCTGTCAACTTCCCCTCGTCTCATTACTTCTGAGTTCGCTCTGGTTGTCACCCCTTGTGGAACCACTACATTAACGGACCTATTAGGGAGATAAGCTGGACCTGTAAGATGAATCCAATGATCTTCATCACTGGAACCTTGACTTGAATTACCATCACTAGTTTCCTCCTCCTCTGTGGGGAAAATCCTAATTGGTATATGGTATTGTTTTAACCTATCTATATGGTATTTATCCAAATTCCCAGTTTCTAGATTCTTCAAGAGATATACAGTATCACCAGCTCTTCTTAGTACCTCATATGGACCCCCATACCTTGGCTCAAATTTGTGACGCCCCTTCGTCTCATGCATTCTCTCCACTAAGACTAAGTCCCCGTTATTGAAAGTTCTCAGCCTTTTGTTTTCGAACTTAATCCTAGCTTCTTCCTGTTCATTCAAGTAGGTTTGCCTTACCACCTCTCTTATCTTCTCGACCTCCTCTGTTAGTTCCCGCTCGTAGAAGGCTGCCGTTTGAGCAATCAAATCTTCGCTTACAGGACTTTGTCCCGCTTCCTGAAAAGGTTGCGGAAGCCTCAGCTTATGTCCGAAGACGAGTTTCGCTGGCGTAAATCCTGTACTAGAATGTTCAGTGGTTCTGATAGCTAAAGCTACCATGGGTAGGATGTCATCCCAATTAGAACTTGCCTCACACCTACGCAAAGATTCGATTACTGTTCTGTTGAGCCTTTCTACAGCGCCATTACTTTGAGGTCTCCAAGCAGTGGTGTTCACTGCACTTACCCCCATGGCCTTGCAAATCCCTTTAAAAATACAGCTAATGAATGCCGAACCCCGGTCCGAAAGTATAGTTTTCGGTACTCCAAAGATAGTAATTACGCTTTCCAACAGCGCTTTAACCACTGTACTGGCACACTGGTCTCTTGTAGGTATTAAAATAGGGAATTTGGTAAATAAATCGACTATGGTCAGGATGCTAGAATGTCCTCTGGAAGTCTTCTCTAAGGGTCCTATGAAGTCTAGAGCAAGATGCTCAAATGGTTTTCCAGGCCTGAAGTGGGGAGCATTACCAGCCTTGGTTACACCTTGATTTGAGAGCTGGCAACCCTCGCATCTGTATATATAGTTTCGGACCTGTGTCCTCATACCCGGCCAATAATAATCGTCCTTCAGCCTTCTCATTACCTTCTTGACCCCAAAATGACCTCCCGTCGGAACGTCGTGGTGATATTTAATCACCATCTCCCTAATGTCTG
Source organism: Cordylochernes scorpioides (assembly GCA_030710605.1). Taxonomy (NCBI): domain Eukaryota; kingdom Metazoa; phylum Arthropoda; class Arachnida; order Pseudoscorpiones; family Chernetidae; genus Cordylochernes; species Cordylochernes scorpioides. The sequence continues at coordinate 13,490,701 of CP092866.1, read as the reverse complement.
ACGGAACCACCTTCACCCAGATACCCCCACTGTTCTTAGACACAAGGTAACCCTCGTGCATTTTATAATCCTTATTTTTATAAGTTACAGTCTCGGTAGACCGTCTGTCACCTATTAGTTTCAATAAGGGGGCCCATTTCTTGTCCTTAAGCAAACCTTCCCACGTCCGATCACTATCTATCAAGGGGGGCCCACGATTTTTAATTACTGCGGCCACAACTCTCTTATCTCGTGATGGTTCAGGATCATCCTCACACGGGAACCTACTGAGGAAGTCGGCTACCGTGTTTTCTTTCCCCGGGACATACACAAATGTCACATTGAAGTCTTGGATGATCTCTGCCCATCTAGACAATCGAGCGTTCTTATAATCAGACCCCTTGTTATAAGTGATCGGTTTGTGATCGGTATGCACCTCAACCTTACTGCCCGCCAGGAGGTGTTTAAAGTGCTGCAGAGACAACACTACGGCATAAGCCTCCTTTTCGATTGTGGAATAGCGAGTTTCGGGGCCTATCAACCGTTTGCTATAGTAAGCTATTGGCTTGACAACCCCGTCTATCTCCTGTTGGAGACAAGCGCCAACCGCTATTCCACTGGCGTCTGTATTGAGGATAAATGGTCGCCCTATCATTGGATGAGCCAGTAAAGGCTCACTGGTTAGTACTTGTTTTATGGTCTCAAAGGCTGTCTGCTCTATTGTACCCCAAGTGAATCTTCGCCCCTTTCTCAATAAGTTACTTAGTGGAGCTAGGAGTTCACCTGCGTTGGGTATGAAGCGCCTGTAGTAGTTTACAGTACCCAAAAGACTTCTGACCTCCCTGATGTTGTGGGGACGTTTCAAATCCCTGAGAGCCGCGACATTATCCCACATGGGTTTTATCCCATCCTGATCAATTACATGACCGAGGTAATCTACAGAGCCCTTGAAGAAATAACTCTTCCCACGCCTAGCCTTTAAATTAAAGCGACTCAGGCGTTCGAGTACAGCGGCAAGGTCCGCCACATGCTGCTCATGAGAGTCGCTGTAGACGATGACATCATCGATGTACAAACGAACGCATTTATACAACAAATCCCCTAGGACCAAATTCATGGCCCATTGGAAGATCTGAGCTGAGTTCTTCGCTCCTTGTGGTAGACGTGTGAAACGATATCTCCCCCAGGGCAGAGAGAAAGTGAAATAATCTCTATCACCCTCCGGGATGTGAATCTGGAAAAATCCAGAGGTCAAGTCTAATGTGCTGAAGACCTTTGCGCCTGCAAAAGCACGCAGGTTGTCTTCAACACGAGGTATTGGGAACGGGAAGAATTCTGTCACCTCATTAATTAATCGCAGGTCCATTGTAATGCGGACGCTGCCGTCTGTTTTAGCAACGGGGAATAGGGGAGAATTCCATAAGGATGTACTCCCCTCGATTATTCCAGCTTCTTCCAATTCGTCTACTAAGGCCTTCACCTTTGAGACCAGCTTATTTGGGATCGGATACTGACGTCTATAGACTGGCTTTCCAGTCAGTATCTTTAACTTAGGGGCAATGATGGTTGACCCATCGCCCATATCGGAGATGTCGTCACAGAAACAGTGACTATATGCCCTAAGGACGTCTTCCCCTGTCCTGATTTTATGTAGAGGTATACTGGGTGGTCTGACAGGTACCTCACTGGCCTGTAACGAGGACAGGAAGGCCGACTTAGTCGGTTCTTCGTCCTGCTCAAAGTCTGATCTGACGCTTCCATCATGGTTGAGAGTGAGTCTTAGAGCCTTGAATCCTGGCATACCTAGGATTCCATCAAAGCCTAGCCCACCTAGATGGCAGTATTCAAATGTTGTTTTTACTTCCCTGATGGGTTTTCCCCTGATATAGGCCCTAACCTCTATTAACTCACTCCCCAGTGACCTTAACTCACTCCCACTAATCCCCTTAAGGAAGGTGGGTTTACCCAAACCTTCAGCGCTAATATCCAAGGAGTCTATATTTACAATGTTGGCCTCTGAGCCTGTATCGATAATTAGTCTGATAGTCCTATTGCTCAGAGACCAACCTTTATCTACAAATGTACATGTGATTACAGGTAGGCCGGCTAGAGTTCCCCCATTCCCTGCTTTGAGGCAAGCCGGACCTATTTTTTTGTCATGGCTGTGCAAATTCTTGCCATGTGGCCTGTCTCCCCGCATCTGAAGCACCTGATGGGTGTCCGCGTTGCTTCGGGGCCCTCATACCCCCTTGGCGCTCCTCCCTTGGTTGTTGCTGGAGGGCCTTCCTTGCGCTGTTCTTGTGGGGCTCTACCGTTAGGGTTCTGTTGGGGTCTCTCCTGCCTGGTCCCTTGTATAGTGGGCTGGTTGTTCTGAGCGGAACCTCCTCTCCGCTGGAAACCTCTGGCCTGGTTGTTATTCCACCTGTTTCCCATATTCATCCTGGGTTGCTCCCTGTGGGTCCTCCTCAGGTCTTGGTTTTCCGTCTCCAGGTTCTTTAACTTGGATTCCAGTCGGGCCATCTGGCTCGTCAACTCCCTCAACTTCCTGGCACTCCCCTCTTCATCTTCCATTTGGCATCTGGAGTACTCGTCATCCCTTTCTTCGATCTGGTGGAGACTGCTCACAACCACCTCCCATGACTCATTCTGGAGTTGGTGGGCTCTCTGCCACAGGTTTGGACAGAGTCCAGTGAGGAAGATATCAGCGACCTCAGTGATGTCGATCCTCAGGCCATCTGACTCGGCTTCTGAGGCGAGGCTCCGCACTCTGTTCGCGTATTCCTTAACCTTTTCTCCGGGCCTTTGTCTACAGGAGAAGAACTTCTTCCTGGCTTCTCTCTTGGGGGCCCTCCTGGAGAATCTCTGTTCCAGGTTTTCCTTTAATTCGTTGTATCCCAGTTTGATCTGGGAGGCCTGGAGGGCGAACTCTCTCGCAGCTCCTCGAAGGTGATTGTCCAGGAGGATCCTCCTCCTAGAATCATCCAGGGCTTTCACATCGTAGACCAATTCGAAGTCCCGGATGAACTTGTCGAATGGTATGAGCCCATTTCCCTCAAACTTCTCCAAATGGTATAGCGCAGACGGCAACGGCGTCTGGCTGGGTGAGGGGTCATCTCCAGGGTGCATGGTTCTCTCTCAGTCTGCTGTCTGAAATATGTCGGGCCCCACGTTGGGCGCCATTGTTGCGTTCCCGGTTTGGATAGATGAAAAGGGAGGATACACGATGTGACTTATTAAAGTTTCCTTACTTAAGTATATATATATATAGCAATTTAGGCCAACAACCCCATGTATATAACCCGCAGCAAGACCTTAATGTTGTATAATAGAAGCACAGCTGTCAATGATACACTATCGACATATGTCTTTACATCATCACATGTAATGCAATTTGTGCAAACAGGATAAATAAAGAAAAAAAAAACGGGGGAAACTCTGTAATTGATTAAGAGTTTGAGTTAAAGCAGGGATCGAGCATATAATATTGTCAGGACAAAGGTCTAAAGATGGAAACAACCACGACACTAGTATACAATTTCATCAGACAACCCATGAAATCGTTATTAAATTGGGCAATCTATAAAAGACTCCTTCTGGAGGTTTAGTAACCCACTGAAGACGCTGGAAGCTATTTCATAGAGGAAAATTATAGCAACAGATCTCTATAATTTCTACAGATCAACTGTAAATAGATTCACATTAAGGCATTTTTATAGCCCAAATAACAAAAACAATAGTCAAACATACAAAACTGTTTGCATCATGCCGTACCCTCCTAACAGCGTAAAAATAGCCCGAGGAATCAGAAAATATGGTATAATGGTAAATATGATGGAATAACGCACTGAAACACATAAAAGTACAAACATTACTAAAACCTGACAGATAGATACCCTCAAAGTAGCCCTAATAAAGTCGTATTTTGCAACTGTTGCTGTGTCAATATATCACAGCAAAGATATAGTACACAACTCTATTTCAACATAGTCGGTTGTTCTATAATCTGTACACTTTGTGAAATTAAGGTGTGGGGGGTAGTACCATAAAGCAAAAGGAATGAAATATGTATGAGAGGAAACAAGAAAATTTCTCTAGATATTTATTTAAATAAATTAAAATTTGGGAACATGTCTATACTGACGAGATATGCTATTTACATAGTAAAAATTTTAGATAGAGGTGACCTGAAGTTACTTTATAGCTCTTTAGGGCCCATGCGAAATCTAGGTTGGTTACTACACAAAAAGGGGGGGGCGCTAAGTCATAATGACAAATGGCTTACCTTTTCCCGAAAGTGCCGGCAAAGGTCTGATCTCCCGTCTGAAGACTGTCCTCTCACTGAGCGACTCCGATCGAATCCGCCTTTTGGCCAAGAAACCCTCTTTTATTCATGTCTCTCTCCGTTTTCATTCGCTGCCGAGCCAAAGTTTCTATTGGCTGGCATTTTCATTCGCCGAAAGAAACACCAATCAAAAATGGCCAACGGCTCCAGTATACGATTTCACAGACGCCCCAGGCCTCTCCCATCAAAATAGAACATATAGTATTACCAAAACAAAAAAATCTAAAGAGAGAAACAGCTACGGCGATAGTGTAAAATTTCAGACCCCAGGCCCCCCCTCCACATGGATTGAAATACTATCCTCCCTTTTTCTCGGGACGGTATATATATCGCCCCCCGTCTTGGCTAAAAATCGACCCAGGCCCCTTTTACCTGGACTGTAATGTGATGCTTCCTTTTTTTCGGGAAGGATATTTATAAGGCTTAGTCTTTTAGAAATCTTCCTTCTCCATTTTTTTTCTGGTCACCTTTACCTAAATTTTTGGTGAGGGGAATATATGTACATATGGAACAACAGCTTCCAGCGCGGATGTCCCTGGATGTCACTGGTGTCTTCTTCACCAGGCATCAGCTTTCGGCATGGAAGTCTGGTGTCATCAATTGTCTAGGTTTCTGGGCAAAAAGATGGTCTGTAAGTCTATGTGGGAGGGAAGCCATGTATCCATTTGATTTGATTATACATACGCCTTCTGTTGGGGTATGGTTACAAAAAACGTGCCCCAACATATATTAATATTATTGACCATTGACTATGATGATGTAAATATAAAAGCTTTCAACATTGCTTCAAATAATACAATTTTATTATCGTTGTAATGTTATAACAACAAATGTGTTGTGTGTGTGAATATTTTTATATATTAATGATTGACTAAAATTATTGAATATTTAGTACAGTAAAAACATAATGTGTAAGGTCTATGATGAAAATTCTTTATTTAAAAAAATGTATGATCCATTGATTTCTATAACAGTGTATGCTTTAAACTTGTTCAAATAGCATTATATACGTAAAAATAGTGCAGAAGTGAAAAATTGTACTGGGATCAGGTTGATAAATAAAGAAAAAAGCATCTCCTGATCTTGAAACTAAAAGTTTCTGCTAGCTTGCTCCATCTATCACTAATCGTTGATTTTTAATTATTCCAGAATTGGCCAAATACCCTCTCTTGATTAATCAAGAAAAGCTAACCACGTACGAGTTTCGGACTGTTGGTCCTCATCAGCGTAGTGCAAACTGTACCTCAACGACCAAAAAAGCATATCTTTAAGACATCCTGAAAAATCATGAAACAGGCATCTAGGCAGAAAGGGCGTGCGAACGCCAAACTATATACAAAACTATAGTAAAAAGGCGAAATTGTACTGGAGTCAGGTGGATAAATTAAGAAAAAGGCATTTGATCATATTTTATGATTTTTCAGATGCCCCAAAGACTAGCTTTTTTAGACATTGAAGTACAGTTTGCATCAAGCTGATGAGGGCCAACAGCCCAAAATGCATAAGTGACTAGCTCTTCTTGATTATCAAGAAAGGGTATTTGGTTAATTCTGGAATAATTAAAAATCATTCAACAGATGGCGCAAGCCATCAGACTCTTTTAGTTGCACAATCAGGTTTCTTAATGCATTTATTTGTTGTTCTTTATTCATGCATTTTTGGTGTGCCAAGCATTCTTCATTCCAGCCTATTGGAAATATTAACGAATGACTCGTTAAAGCAGAGTGCCAATTGATTTATTGGTTACACAAGTTTAGAGAAAATCAAAAGAGCGATAGAATGACAGTTGTAAACAGCTAGCAGCAGGCAGGAAGGAAGTAGGGGTAAGGTAGTGGCGTCATACATGGTATAGGTGGCGCCGCCTCAGTGTACATGTGCCAAGGTCGACTTGGGATGAAAACAGCGACTCTATAAATTTCACATTTCTAACACTCCCTCTTGAAATTTATAACGTTCAAGTTTTCTAGGAGCCGCCTGAAGTGTTTCGGTCCCAAAGGTTTCGTCAGGAGGTCAGCCGTCTGCTGAAGAGTGCTGACATATCTTGTGATCAGCTCACCATCTTCCTGTTTAGTACGAATGTAGTGATATCGTACATCAATGTGCTTCGTTCTCTTATGGAACTCGGGATTCTGCACTAGCTTTATAGCTGCTTTATTATCCATGTTGAGTACTGTGGGTCTGTCCATCTTAATCCCGATATCCTTAAGAAGTCTGCGTAGCCAGACCATTTCTTTAGTAGCAGCACAGGCAGCAATATATTACTTTCTGTTGTCGAGAGGGCAACTGTCGATTGCTTTTGGCTTGACCATGAAACAGCACCATGGTTTAACATGAAGATGTAACCTGTAGTACTTTTCCTTGAATCAATGTCCCTAGCATAATCGCTATCTGAGTAACCTGTTAACTCTTGATGGCTAGCGTACAATATTCCTAATTGTGGTGTTGCTTTCAAGTAGCGAAATACACTTTTAATTGCTGTCCAGTGTGTCTGTCCTGGGTTGTCAAGGTATTTACTCAACTGTGATGTTGCAAAAGCTATGTCCGGTCTAGAAACAGAAGAGGCAAACATTAGTGAGCCTACGGCTTCTCTGTAAGGAAATTTTGGAGAATTTCCATTTTTATCTAAGTCTGGGCAATCAGCTTTAGTTAGGACTGTACTCGGGTCCATGGGTACTGCTGCGGGTTTGCAATCAATCATGTTGAATTTGTCTAAAATCTTGTTTATGTATGAAGATTGGTGGATATAGATCTTCGATCTATCCTCTGATTGTTCAATCTGAAGTCCTACGAAATAATCTGCAGCTCTAGACGTTATATTGAACTCGTGAGATAGTTCCTGGACGATAGAATCGATATCGTCCTTGTTCCGAGACATGAGAAGTGAATCATATCTGACAACAGGACTGAAGGTGTCGAAATAGTCTACGTTCTTCCTTTGTGTGTAACCCTTAGCTACAAGTCTAGCCTTAAATTTAGGTGCCGTAGAGTTGGGATGGGATTTTAGCTTATAAACCCATTTACTTCCTATTGGCTTATATCCGTCTGGTAGGGTTTCGAGTGACCATGTGTTATTAGATTCTAACGCTTTTATTTCTTCTTTCATTGCATCCAACCATTTTTCGGCATTTGGACTTTCCATAGCATCTTTATAGGTTGAAGGCTCATCGACAAAATGGTAGTTACAAGAATCTGCTTTCTTTTTAAATCGAGTTATCATCGGGTGGAATCCCGGCGGCGTGGGAAACCGTAGCGCTGTAGGTGATTCATCCTCGGTCGTTGGTGCCGGCGGATCTAGGTCAATGTCTATTGGGATGAGCTTTTCTCCCTCTAGTTCGCAATGTCGGAGCTTTGTCTCGTTAAAAGTAACATCTTTAGAGATAGAAATCTTTCTAGTAGAAGGGTTCCAGAGTCGAAAGTTAGTGCATGTTTTATCGTACCCTAAGAAAATAATCTTTTGTGATTTCTTATCCTATTTCCTTCTACGTTCTTTAGGTGTATGCAACCATGCTTCACAGCCGAAAATCTTTAGATTATATAAACTAACTTTTCTTCCGAAAAAGAGTTCATAGGGTGTGGTATTGGGAGCTTGTTTAGTGAATGTTCGGTTTAGAATGAAGGTTGCAGTATTGCAAGCTTCTGCCCAAAGTTCTTCGGGAAGATTTCGTGCGCACAGCATCGATCGAGCTGCTTCGACAATAGTTCTATTGTCTCGTTCTACGCGCCCTATCTGTTCGTGAACATATGGAGCTGACAATTCATGCACTATTCCGAACTTTCTGCAAGTATTTGTGAAATCTTTACTGGTATATTCTAGTGCATTGTCGGTTCTAATCACTTTAATTTTATTGCCTGTTTGATTATAACTGAATCTAGCAAAGTTTTCAAATTTGTGTAAAATATCGGATTTGTGTCTAATGAAATCTATATGGCGAAAGCCACTGGAATAATCTTTGAATAAAATGAAATAAAGTGACCCTCCTATTGATTGTGTTGGGATAGGGCCGCAGATATCACTTAGAATGAACTCACCGGGATTGTACTCCTTTGTTTCAGACAAATGACTAGGCTTTCTGTGAGCTTTTCCTTCTTGGCAGCCTTGACAGAAGAAATCGTCTTCTTTTATGTCCTCGGGTTGCAAACCGTTGATCAATCCTTTCTTGGCCATTTCTCGAATAGTGGTGAGTGAGATGTGTGCTAGTCTTTCGTGCCACAGTTGGAGGTTGTTGATCTTTGCAGAAAATCCTTGTGAAGATGAAGTAACTCGGAACATCATCTTGTAGAGCCCATCTTGGCGTTGTCCAACTGCTTTCAGATCTTTTCTTGAGTAGATGCGCAGCTCATCCTTGTCGATGTCTACTCGGTATCCCTTTTCAGTGCACACTCCATGGCTGAACAAATTTTTCTTGAGCTTCGAAGAGTAGAGCACATTCCTGATTGATGTTGTAATCCATTCTCCATTCACCATGGCAAGGATTTCAATGTCACCTGTACCTTCTGCAAGGACGGAAGTGTTGTCTCCAAGGTATATTCTATGATCGTTGTGTATCGGAGTGAAGGACTTGAACCATTCACGTCGGAAGGTCATGCTGCAGCTAGCTCCGCTATCTGCCCACCATATGTCGCAATCATTCCACTTTAGGATGGTATCAGCGTTGAAACCTTTATGATCACAATCTCCTACTTGGTTCTTCCGCTTCTCGTTTTTCTTCTGCTGGTCGGCAATCCGTTTCCGACATTCCCGTGACCAATGACCAATCTTGTGACAATAATGGCATTCAGTCTTTTTTTTTAGTTCTGATATCTTTCCTGAATCAGTCTTCTTTATGTTATCTTCTTTGATTCTTGGTTTAGTCTGTTGGTAGAATGCTGTACCTTGCGAGGAATCGGCCTGCTGGTTTCTACATTCTTCAATCAGAAGACGTGCTGATAAGTTCTCTAGAGTCTGCGTAATCGGCGCTTGAGACTCCCATGCTGGGATGAAATACCGCATGCTCGAAGGAAGAGAGTTTATTATCTTTGCCACTTTGTGGTCATCTGTAATCGTTCCTCCTGCATCCTGAATTCTTGCACTAAGATTTTCAATCTTGGCGATATAGCTGCTGACATCCTCTGATGACGACATTCGGGCGTCAAAAAATTGTTGCCACAACATGCCAATTGCGATCTCTGATCTCTGTTCGTGGATGGACATGAGCCTTGTCCACATTTGAGCGGCAGTTTTACAGGACATCAAAGGTTCTAGAAATCTTAATTCAAGTGCCTGTGATATAAGCATTCGGGCTTTGATATCTTTGGCGTGCCATGCATCCTGTATAGCAGAGGTAGCGTCACTTACCTCTGGTTTGATTTCTTTGCCGTCCACGATATCCAAAAGTTGATTTTGCTCTAATAGTAGTCGGAACTGAAATTTCCAAAGGGAGAAATTTTCGCCTTTGAACTGGCGGACTTGATTCTCAAGGTGCGTCATATTTAGCACGAGTTAGGCTTAGCAGTTTCACTTTAGGTTTGCTTCTTCAAATTTGGGGCGTAGTCAGGACCCATAACCTATTGGAAATATTAACGAATGACTCGTTAAAGCAGAGTGCCAATTGATTTATTGGTTATACAAGTTTAGAGAAAATCAAAAGAGCGATAGAATGACAGTTGTAAACAGCTAGCAGCAGGCAGGAAGGAAGTAGGGGTAAGGTAGTGACGTCACACATGGTATAGGTGGCGCCGCCTCAGTGTACATGTGCCAAGGTCGACTTGGGATGAAAACAGCGACTCTATAAATTTCACATTTCTAACACAGCCAAAAAAGGAATTTTTAATCAAAGATTTTCTAAGAATTGTGTAGGCATTTAGAAAACAAGAACCACACCTTTGAATCCTTAATCTGATGAGATCACATTAAACGTTTTAGAAGGACTTTTACTCAACACTTGACCATGTTTGTCGACAAGAATCAAAGAGACTGGGATCAAGATTTTCCCATGCTCCTGATGGCTTATAGATCAGCTGAGCATATATCGACTGGTTATAGTCCTGCTAGAATGCTATTTGGCCATGAACTCCGAATGCCTTGTGATGTGCTCCTTGGTCGTCCAGAAGAAACCTTCGAAAACACTAATGAGTACATCTCTCATCTGAAAGAAAGGATGCTGACCATCTCCTGTGGGCAAGAGAAATGCTTCACTTTTCCAATGAGGTTATGAAAGACAGGTACAACATCAAGACTTCCAACGAGACTTTCAAAGAGTGTGAAATGGTTTGACTCCACACTCCTAAACGCAAGAGAGTACTTCCTCCTAAACTTCATATCAGTGGGAAGGACCCTAACAGATCAAGTGCCTCAATGATGTCATTTACTAGATTTAGAAGACCTAGACATCTAAACCCAAAGTGGTGCACTACAACCTGTTAGCACCCTTCAATAGTACTGTCCAAAAACAAGAAGATCAGTCTCGAGGAGGGGGCAGTGTTAGTAGAATAAAAAGCTCATTGCAAAATAGAATGTTTTTTAGAACATTCTGGAAAAATGGGGAATAATCAGAGAGGGACCGTCTGGCCATTTTAAATCGATCATACAAAGCTTAGTGCTAGCTGCTTTCTGATTGGCTGACCGACCTTGAGCATTCTGGAAAGATCGACTGACTTGGGGATATATGGGGGTGTGGTGCTCGTGCCGGGAGAAAGAAGAATGAAGTTACATGGTGTGCTTCAAGCAAGCGCGAACTGCTGTCTCAAGAGGTCAGGCTGCTGCTTACCGCCGAAGCTGTACTTCAACTGTACTTCGTAGAAGGTTCTGGAATGTTATACTAACCCCTGTCTTCTTTTCTGTCCCTGTTTTCCTTTTCTGTGCTGCATTTGGTGAGTTTGCGACTGCTGTATTTTTTGAAAATATTTTTTTGCATTCATTTGTAATTCTTTTAATGATTTGGCTAAAATAAAGTCCTAAATATCCTTTTTACCCACGGAAATTGTGCTTTTGTCAAGCAATATGTCCAGGGTAGCCTAGTGAACATGACATCTGCCCGGGTAAGCGGAACACTGTGGGTTCGATTCCCATCCCTGGACACTTTTATTTTTCCGTTTATCATTACTCTTCACAATTCATCCTATCATACTTCATCCTTAAAGTTATAAATAATCGCTATTTCTCTTTAAAATAAATTTCGATTTTTCGTTTAAAAGAAACATTCGCGGTATAGTTGCAATTTTCGTTTTACAATCATAAGCCGCGTTATATTGTATTTTAAATATATATTTTTGTTTCTTGTTTTTATTGTTCTTAACTTAGAAATCACTGTATCACAAACCCTCTGATTCAATTGAGGGCAAAATGATCTCTATATTATATAAAAAATCAAATCTATCGATCTGTTTAAAAATAAAAGTTTAAACTATTGCATCTAATCTCACGAAACTCCTCTTTGAGCCTATATTGAGGCTATTTTAGTTGTAATTTTATTTCTAAAAATCTCAAGCAAAATTTTTAACTGTATCTTTATTTATATGACCACTCCACATGTGAATTTTTAGAGCCTTGTTGTTCGCATGATGCACCTGGGGAAAATGCCTTGATTTTATATGTATTAAAATTAAACACCCTTTATATAAATATCCTTCTTATTTCTTTTCTTTTCTAAATAAAAAAAAGTGTTGGCCTCTGCTTTATATAGTTATCTCACAAAAAGATGTAGCAGTAGAATTAAGGTAACTCAGGTTCCTGTAGCGTATCCATAGATCGCCAACAACACGGGCTGTATTGCTGTTTAGGAGTCTGCCTTGTTTGCCTTAGTGAACCAGTTCACAAAGTAAAAAGGCCTGTAAGCCTAAAAATTGTAATTTACTATAAAAGTATTCTTCATATTAAACATAGGGGGAGAGAGAGATAGAGTTAAAAAAATTTTGAAAATATATATTTTCAAAAATGTTCAGATATATGTGTGTGTGATTAATATATAAAATTATTCTAATCATATATAATTTAGATTATTTTTTTTTTACGCCTTGAGATGGTATTAAGGGAGAAGAAACTTCAAGATACTTGCGTGTATTAATTTGCTATTTTCTACAAATGTGTAAAGTACAAAACAATTATTTTATATAAGCTATAAAAATTTAAAAAATATATTTTTTTATTAATCAAAATATTCCTCTGAGGAAGTCATTTTTTAATTAAAAACATTTATTGTTTAGCAGCATTGTTATCATCATTTTTTCCGGAAAAAAATTGTTCGTATTGCGTTTTGTTTAGGGCGTTAACATTATTTATACCGAATACAAAGGAAATGGAAAACCGGGAGGTTGAAGTTGAACCAGAAGAGGAAGAACAAGAGCTTAATTACAAGCCGCCAACAGAAAAGTCTCTAAAAGAGATCATTGAAATTGATTCAAACGATGAAAGTTTGAGAAAGTATAAAGAGCTTCTCCTCGGCGAAGCGACCAAAGAAGCTGTTGTTATTGAACCTGACAACCCCAAAAGAGTGATAGTAAAATCTTTGAGCCTCATAGTAGATGGAAGGCCAGATATGGTACTTGATCTTTCAACAAATTTAGATAATTTGAAGAAACAAATGTTTGTCATTAAAGAAGGGATACAATATCGTGTTAAGATTGATTTTTATGTTCAAAGGGAAATCGTTACTGGATTGAAATACGTCCAAAAGGTTTTGCGGCATGGTATTCAATGCGAAAAGAATATTCATATGGTTGGAAGTTACCCCCCAAAACTGGAACTGCATTCATATACCACCCCAGTTGATGAAATGCCATCAGGAATGCTTGCTCGTGGAACCTACACTGTAAAATCACTCTTTACAGACGATGATAAAAATGAGCATCTTAAATGGGAATGGGCATTTGAACTGAAAAAGGATTGGGAATGAGAAAAAAATGTTTTCTTTTCATCAAGATATCACAGTGAGTTATGCCAAATAGCTTGCTCTTTCATGTTGCTCTATTTGATTGTATTTGCTAAAGAACATTAAAAGAGAAATCAAAGACTTTTTTTTTTCTATTTAGAAATTTAAACTAAATTACTGTGCCTTATATTAAAGCCTTATATTTACATGTAATGTATAATTGGATTTATACTCAATTTTAAAACTTTCTAATTTTAAGATAGTATTTTGTAATTTTCTAAATGTACTTATATATAAATAAAAAGCAACATTTATATAAAAATAAAGCAATGTTACTCTTTATAATACGTGTGCCTAGCCCAAGATATATATATATAAATTAAGGAACCAATTAATGGCAATTTTGTAATATAAGCTCTTATCCCATATTTGTTGCAATTGTCAATTAATCGCAATATCAATTATAGCTTAAAATGTTAATATTTAGTATGATATTAAATGTGATGTTAAAAATATCATAAGCATATTATCTTTTTTCTAAACTTTTTTTTTTTGTTATTATCTTTATTTTGCATCATGTTTAATTTAAATATATCATTTTTACCTTCTATTTTATAAAACTTTTTGTTTCCATTAGATCTCTTTTTTTTTAAAGTGCATTTGCCTTTTGAATAAACTTTAATGGATTATCTTCTGTCTTTATTAACATATATGCATATTTACAATACATAAACATAAGTAATTAATTGTTTTGAAAAACAAAGTAGAACAAAAATACCCATATCAATATCTTTTGATTTTTTTTTTAAATAGTAAAAGTTTGACATCAAACTATAATGAAATTATACACAAACATAAGTCTTTAATTGTTTTGAAAAACATAAGTATAAAAAAATACCTTTATCAATATCTTTTGATTTTTTTTTTCAAATAGTAAAAGTTTTATATCAAACTATAATGAAATTAGAATGGAAGGTATAAAACAATAACATATCATCTATATATAAGAAAGAAAGCATAAATGTTTCTTTTACATATAAAAAATGCTTCTATTGTCCTTACTACAATGTAAAAATGATGTACAAAGCCCTCCCAATATTGTTTCATTGTAGTAAGGACAGTAGAAACATGTTTAATATGTAAAAAAACATTTGTGCTTTAATGCTTTCATTTCTAATAATAAATAGTATATATAAATTGGCACAATTTGGATTATAGATTATAAACACAAGGTAATAATAAGTAATGCTTGTATTTGGTCTTATTACCTTGTGTTTATACATAAAATCACATGACCACAGATTTCTCATGTAGGGTCATCAATGATTTAGAAGTTGATCATGGAATGCCATTTCTCCCTATTCACTGATATTCTCTTTGTCTTCTTCTTTCTTATCTCCACTCAAATCACACTAAGGTATCAAGCTTGTAAAGCTTGAGACTTTTGATGGTGTCTGCCGGGGAAGAGTAGAGCTCATCAATGGATGAGTCAATACAGTCAATAATATGTCTTGAGGTTGCAGGCTGAGAATTGCACCTAGTACATAGTGGGAAGACCCTGCAACCATTCTGGAAAGTCATTGATATTCTCTTTGTAAGTTCTAATTACTGACCATTAGAAACACAAGGTAATAAGACCAAATCCAAATAAATAGTGTTTGACATTTTGGTAACAGTGTTGTTACCATCTTCAAACAAAAGTACTGAATGAGAAATTATACGACAGCATGTTTTAAATATAGTTACTGTTATCAAGTGTGTAAACTAAAAATTTCTTTTTATCTTGTTACATTGTGTTTATAATCCAAATAGTGCCTTATCTTAAAATAGTTAAATTTAACAGTTAAAAGGTAATTTTAAAGAACAATATTTATATATATACATATATATATGGGTATTTAATAAATTGAGTGTGGGGGATTCCCAAAGTTATGCCCAGATATGAAAATACCTGATTTATGTAAATAAGGTCTGGTTTTGTTGCTCCATGGAATGGAGGAACGCTTCACGATTTTGCGTGTCATCCTTGCGCAGGGGCCATGCTAATCTTCTCTGTATCATTCCAATTTTAGTAAATGTACCGCCGAACTGGTATCACAGGGGACATGCTAATCTTCTCTGTATCGTTCCGAACAAGCGTATTATATATAACAATCCATGGAATGGGGGGGTGCCATTACCCCGTTAGTCAGCCACATTTCAGAGTTCCCTGTTCACAGTTAACGTACTACAGGGCCTTACTTGTGCTGCTTCTCCCGCCCGCTACGTAGAGGAGGACTTCTGTGCAAGAATAAATAGGGTGAAATACTTGATAAGGCACAATTTGGATTATTCTATATACAGTTACGAGCGTCATTCTTCATCTCTTAATCAGTCATCTCTGTCACCGTTTGCTTTTTTTTTTGGAATGGCGCCCTCCTATTGGTTGGCTACGACCACGCCACCTTTGCCCCCCCCCCCCCCCACTCGCTTTTTCGTTTTTGTAACCATTGTGTTGGAGCGGGTCGCTCCTTAAATAAATGCATATATTAGTTAATAACCAAATGGAATCCTCTCTTTCTTTTTCCCAGTAAGAGACGCCTATGGAAGCCAACAGTACATAGACAGATAAAGCACATAGGCTATAGTTATTAACTAACATATGCATTTATTTAAGGCGCCAATTTATAATTGTAACAAATAGTATTTGAATCAAAACATTCAATCGGGTAAAACACGGGCGTTGCCCGGGTCATTCGGCTAGTAGATTATAAACACAAGGTAATAAGACCCAATCCTAATAAATAGTGTGTGACGTTTCAGTAACAACGCTGTTACCAAAACGTCACACACTATTTATTCATTTGGATTTGGTTTTATTACCTTGTGAGGGTGAAATACTCATTTATGCCGACAACAGGTGACTGAGTGGCGTCTGTTCCTCATGTCAGAGGCGACCATTTATTTTAGAGCTAAGTCGGCATGCCACTGAGTAGTGCTCCCAGTCTTAATGACAAAGGTAGATGCATTCTACTTCACCCAATCATGATGGTTGTTAACAGACACTATCAAAAGTCTCAAGCTTTACAAGCTTGACACCCTAATATGATTGAGTGGAGATAAGAAAGAAGAAGACATGTGACTGAGTATATCAATACACTATGTTTAATATAAATGAGCAACTTGTACTGTTCAATATCACTTGGTCCCAAGCCCGGATGAAAAAGGAGGAGGGGGAGCAGTAACAAGCTCGCTAAAAAACCTGGGTTCAGCTGGCCCGGCTGATAGTACCCTGTAAGGGCTCCTAATCCAGGAATACAGGATGAGCAGCGTTTGTACTCCATGTTAGGAGATGCTGCACATGGCGTCTGTTCCTCATGTCAGAGGCGGCCATTTCTTTTGGAGCTAAGTCGGCCTGCTACTGAGTGCTCCCAGTCTTAATGACAAAGGCAGACGCATTCTACTTCACCCAATCATGATGGTTGTCATGCTTTACAAGCTTGATACCTTGATATGATTAAGTGAAGATAAGAAAGAAGAAGAATATCACTTGGGAGAGAGATTCATTATAGCACTATAGCATTATAGAGTTAGGATTAAGACAATCTCCCTATTCACTATAGAAACACAGGTTGAGCAGAAGAACTTATTTATATAAGAAAATTATCGTACAAGCTTTTTCAGGCAAGACGCTCTTCTAAGAGTACAAAATTTTATACACCAAAGTTCAGATAGGTTAGTTTAAGTTTTAAAAAAAAGTTTGTGTGTGTTTTTTTTTTTTTGCTTATCCCTAGTACACGTGGGACAGGCCATGATAATCATGGTGGGTAGAAGTTAGCGACTGCTTTTACTGTAAGTGCATCACATGTCTACACATGTGAAAAGCAGTTCGACTTTGCACTTACAAATGTGCCAGAGCCCTGTTTGGTTACTTGCACTCGCTGGTGGGGTTGGACTTTTGCAAGAATCGGGGGCCATTGGAGCATTTTTTTTTTAAACAGAAAAAAGTGCCCAATGCGGGAATCGAACCAGGGTCATAGTGGTTGAAAACCAAACGGTTTAACCAGCCTCCCACCGACCCCCCTAGTTTGTGTGTGTTGAGAGATATTTAAGAACTATTTTTGTTTACCGTGAATAGACCCAGAATAGAATAATACAACCTCCAATGGTCCACTTAATTGAGCATCTCACTGAAAATAGTTTTTGAAACAACCTAACACACCTAACCTAATCAGAAACTAACCTATCCTAGCCTAGTGTATTGACACTGGGCAGCAAGCATATCTGTGCACAACCTTGGGACTAAGCCATAAATTATATTTTTCTCATTCAATACTTTTATCTAATGACGGTAACAATGTGTTGTTATCGAAACTTCACACTATTGTTTGGATTTGGTCTTATCACTGTGTTTCTAATCTATAATCATACCTTATCATACAGTTGTTGAGGTTTAACATTTGTAGGAGTTGCAAAATTGCCAGGATATCAATTTTTACTTCACTTCCTTATGTTTTTATCGATTTAATGCCTTTTTTTTTATAATGCTTTCTTGTTTTCACTTAATGTTGTAATGCACCCATTGTGACCACACTTGCATAGATCTATTTACAGTATAACCTTGTTATACAAGAAAATAAGACCTAATCCAAATAATTTATTAGTGTGTGACATTTCAGCAACAGTATTGTCACCATCATCAGACCATCATCATTTATTCTTTTGTCTGATGATGGTGATAATGTTGTTGCCGAAACATCACAGACTAATAAATTATTTGGATTAGGTCTTATTTTCTTGTATTATAATCTATAATCCAAATTGTACCTTATCAGTGTATAGCCTTGTTATTTTGACAACCTAAAATTTGACACTTGCGATAATTCGACCAGGTTTTCATGTCCTGACCTACAGCTTTGAATAAAAAATGACAGTATGTAAATATAACTGTAGTATAACCTCCATGAGAGGATACTTCTGCTAGAGGATATCTCTCTATAAAGGTCAGTTTTCATTGGCATAGTTATCATTTTTACTACTCCGCCTTTGCCGGTCCCAAGCCCAGATGAAAAAGGAGGAGGGGGAGCAGTAACAAGCTCACTAAAAAACCTGGGTTCAGCTGGCCCGGCTGATAGTACCCTGTAAGGGCTCTTAATCCAGGGATACAGGATGAGCAGCGTCTGTACTCCATGTTAGGAGCGGCTGCACATGGCGTCTGTTCCTCATGTCAGAGGCGGCCATTTATTTTAGAGCTAAGTCGGCCTGCCACTGAGTAGTGCTCCCAGTCTTAATGACAAAGGCAGACGCATTCTACTTCCCCCAATCATGATGGTTGTCAACAGACACCATCAAAAGTCTCAAGCTCTACAAGCTTGACACCTTAATATGATTGAGTGGAGATAAGAAAGAAGAAGACTACAGTAGAACCTCTCTATAAAGGACACATAATTGTAGAGCTAAAGTGTCCTTTATAAAGAGGTGTCTTCTTACAGGGAAGTTGCTAAATAATAAAAATGGTAATTTTGAAAATGAAAACTGTGCTTTGTAGAGAGGTGTCTTCTAGAGTGAGTGTTCTCTTATGGAGTATGTTCTACTGTATATAGCAATTCTCTGGTAAGAGGACACATCTCTCTAAAAGACACTTTGTCTCTACAACTAGGTGTTGTCCTTTACATAGAGGTTCTACTCTCTCTCTCTCTCTCTGTTTTAAAATTTTTTGAAAAAATTGTCAATTCTTTGAGGAAACCTAGTTGGACGTATGCATGGGAGGGTTTAATGTCACAGCTATAAATTAGCAGATGACCAGGATATATTGGTAGAATGTTTTGACCTACCAACTGAATGGTTAAAATTGTAAACAAAATCAGCAACAATATGGAATAACTATATCAAAAACTAGACCACATGCCTGTCAAAGATATCACAATTGAGTGTTCTGACAATTGAACAAAATGGCTAACAGGTGCTGGCCAGGAGCTTTGGCTACTTTGGACAGTTCATTCCACATGACAGTTGTTGTTGTTGTGTCCAATTAAGAGCCTCAGATGTCTCCATACATCTCTATCACAGCAGTCGCTATGTCCTTTATCTCGGGTGTGTAAAGCTGCTGTTCTGGGTCCATGTCAATTTTTTGTTGTTGTTGTGTCCAATTAAGAGCCTCAGATGTCTCCATACATCTCTATCACAGCAGTCGCTATGTCCTTTATCTCGGGTGTGTAAAGCTGCTGTTCTGGGTCCATGTCAATTTTCTGTTGTTGGTGTTGTCGTGTTCAATTAAGAGCCGCAGATGTCTCCATACATCTCTATCACAGCAGTCGCTATGTCCTTTATCCCGGGTGTGTAAAGCTGCTGTTCTGGGTCCATGTCAATTTTCTGTTGTTGTTGTGTCCAATTAAGAGCCTCAGATGTCTCCATACATCTCTATCACAGCATTCACTATGTCCTTTATCTCGAGTGTGTAAAGCTGCTGTTCTGGGTCCATGTCAATTTTCTGCAAGGCTGCGGCCATTGCTGAACAAGTTACAATTTATTGATTTGTTGCCTTATAATTGTAATGTTTTTAGCTTAATGCCATGATGCTGAATCATACTTAAATGTAAGTCTCAAGAAACTGTAGTCATGAGAAGAGGAAAGTTTCTCCAAATCTCTTCACAATATTCCTAAATGTCCCCAATAACTTGACCATCATTCTGTCAAAAGTGGTGAACAAACTGTGAATTTTCATATAATGATGGTTTGTGGACCCCTCTCATTCTTTCTGTTTCTAGATACAAGGTAATAAGACCTAATCCAAATAAATTAATAGTGTGTGATGTTTTGGTAACAGCGTTTTTACCATCATCAGACAAAAGAATAAAAAATGAGTTACCAAAATGTCACACACTATTAAATTATTCAGATTAGGTCTTATTACCTTCTAGCTATAATCTATAATACAAATTGTGCCTTATCATCTTTTTGTATCTATCGGAGAAGGAATACATTCATCTACACTCATGGACAAAACTTAAGGAAACTTTCATGATTTTTCAGGATGCCTGAATGACCAGTCTTTTGGTTGTTGAGGTACAGCTTACACCACACTGATGAGGGCCAACAGCCCGAAACACGTCCGTGGTTAGCTTTTCTTGATTAATCAAAAATGGGTATTTGGCCAATTCTGGAATAATTAAAAATCAACGAGAATAGTTGATATTTATTCTGATAGATGGCGCAAGCCATCAGCAACTTTCAGTTACACGATAAGGAGATGCCTTTTTCATTAAACTTAAGGAAGTTGTACTTTTTATCATGTATATTGGGATTCAGACAATAACTTTGAAAGATTTTATTGACCTTTATTGAAGACACACAAGATAACCGTGAACAAAATTGCCTCTGTTGCCTTCAAAAAAATAAACAATTGGCGACATCAAATATGAAACTTTTTAAAGTTTTGTTCACAAGTATAAGTCATCACAAGGACTTTTGGGAGAGGCTGCTGCTTATCATCAAACAACTTGAGGAGCATGGTATTTAGGTAATCTTTACACAAGGGGATAAGAAACAACAACAACAACAAGTCATCGCATAAATGAAAAGTTTGACAAGTAATATAATAGTTATTCAAAGATCAAATACTAATTTTTTATATACACAATAGAACTTGGATAATTTGAATGTCTTTAATTTGAATATTTATCTTGGTCCCTAGAATTTTTGTTTTTAATTCAAATTTATGGATAATTCAATTTTTTTTTGGTCCCTTGGGCTTTGAATTATCCAAGTTTGACTGTATATATTTTTCTTATGTATCACCTACTTTCTACCAGGAATTTTATGATTATTATTTTGTATGAAAAGAGCTTTAAAAAGTACTAATAAGAAATTTCTCCTTTATGATTTTATTAGATGATAAAAAAGAAGAGAAAAAAAGTTTCTTTAATAAACGTATTAAAGAAACTTTTTTCTCTTCTTTTTTATCATCTAATAAAAGAGCTTTAAGTAAGAAAGAAGAGAAGAAAAGGAATTTAAAATAAATGAAAAGTTCTGATCCACTCAAATGAGTCTTTTTAGATTGCAAAGTGCAACCTTTTGTAATCAATATCAACTATACATTAATTTTTAACCTTATTCTATTACAGTAGAACAACCTCCAAGAGAGGACACCTCTCTATAAAAGGCAGTTTTCATTGCCAAAATTACCATTTGTTATTAATTAGCAACTCTCTAATGATAAATCACAATTTGGATTATAGATAATAATAAAAGAAAATAAGACCTAATCCAAATAATTTATTAGGGTGTGACATTTCAGCAACAGCATTGTCACCATCATCAGACAAAAGAATAAATCCATTATTTTTTATTCGATTTATTCTTTTGTCTGATGATGGTGACAATGCTGTTGCTGAAACGTCACACACTAATAAATTATTAAGTCTTATTTTATTGTATTAGCAACTCTTTAGTAAGAGGACACCTCTCTTTAAAGAAAACTTTTCAACTGGGTGTCCTTTAGAGAGAAGTTCAACTGTATACTGGAAAAATGAACATTTAGTTGCTAATTAGTCAGAAAGATGGCACTCTCTGCAATCTAAAAAGCACATTTCAATAGCTTAGGTCTTTTCATTCAAAACTTATTATGGTAGCTGATGAAGGTTTTGATACCAAGATCGTGCTCTGC
>CP092866.1:13429913-13458948 GCA_030710605.1 Cordylochernes scorpioides | reverse complement strand
TTTCTTCGACCTTCTCTTGGGTATCTGCTGGATCCTCTTCTAGGATTCTTATAAACTTGACCCTACAATAACGGGCCACGTGCCCTGGCTTGTTACATTTAAAGCAGATTGGTCTTCCATCTTCCGTCCTATTTTTGCTCACTTCTTGGCTTTTATTGTAAGTGTTTCTCTGAAGGTTTGGTTTCGGCACAAAGTTAGGATTATAAGGACGTCTAGGGGTAGAGGGCTGGGGAAAGTTGTTTCGATACTGTCTGGGGGTAGGAGGGGAGTCGTTCTTGTAATTATTGGAAACAGGGGCTTGGGGCCTGGAAGTGGTCTGGTAGTTTCGTGCGGCAGTCGGCGGCACGTACCTCGATTGTTGTTGGGGTCTAGAATAGCGTGGACCGTTATATAGGTTTCTGGATTTCTCCACACGTTCCCGATACTTATTTTCAAAAGAATCCATTTTCTTGCACACGACAAGAAGGTCATCGGTCGTTTTAGGAGGGTTCAGGTAGAGCGCGAATGAGTACTCTTTTTTCAGTCCTCCAATAACATGTTCAATTTTTGTTTCTTCTTCCATTGCGGGGTCAACCTTGTTGCACAACACTAGAATGTCTTCCGCGAACCTGATTGCTGGTTCATTCCAGTGTTGCATTCTGTTGAGCTTCATTCTAAGTTCTTCTTTGTTCGCGTCCAAAGAAAAATCCTGAATGAGGCGGATTTTAATATTTTCCCAGCTCGTGAAACTAGCTTTGTGTAAATTCAACCAGGTTTTAGCGCTTCCCGTCATGTTCATAGCGGCATAACGAGAGATAATGTAGTCTGCCCAATGGTACAAGAAGCCAATTTCTTCAAGAGATTCAATCCATGGGCGAGGGTCTTCCGTTCCATCATACTTGGGGATGTCGATGTTGGGATTCAGGACAACTGGGTCGGAACTAGCATCTCTACCAATTGTTGCACCAGGTTGCGGCTTGGCAGACTCTTCAGCCTGGATTCTCTCCTGTGCTGGGTCCTGCATCTTACCAGAGCGTGTTTCAACCATCCTACAAATTTATAAAAGGGAATAACGAGATAAGTCTTCTTTAAGTAGCCACCAGAATCCTCCTTTTATTTTCTCACATCAAAGAGAGCAGTGAAGTCACAGTGTACCTAAATACAAATGATGATAAATTAATAATCTGTTTTAAATAAATATCATAGAATATTTTATATAAAAATAAATAAATATATAATTTAAATTTCAAATATATTAAAACTAATATAAGAAATACGCCATTAATCATGATGTAACAATATGATATCACAACATTGCAAAAACTGCAAATATTACACTGCTACATATCGGGTTTGAATAATCTCTATCTATGTGTGACAACATCTAAGATTCTTTATCGCCACATTAAGGTGATTCCACCTATCTCATTAGGAAAATCTTTTGACCATAAATGAAAGTTGGCTAATTACGATATTTAATTAAGGTCATCCATCTTTTAATCTTCATTAAGTTTAAATTTGGTTTTAATTAGCCATTTGTGTTTAATTGGACGTGAAGAAAGCGCGCGCGGAACTTTTAATGCGTTCCAGACGATTCGAGTATTGTGTGTGATTCAGAAGATACTTGGGGACATTTTGACACGCGTCATAGAGCAGAATTTTATTGTCCTCTCCCTCTCTCTCGCTAATGTCACAATTTGAATATCCTAATTCTTTGAATTTTGGAAAACAATTCTCAATCTCTTCAATTACCTTTAACTTATAATTAGCATTGATTGAAATTCAATATTGTTTCGCTATAATTACATGCTTCATTTAAGTATAAATTGGAATAGATCTTTGATGGAACATTTCTTCATCTTCATTGTTTTAACTTGTTTTGTTTTATGTTAAAACGCGATGGTTGACAATTCTCAATCTCTTCAATTACCTCTTTAACTTATAATTAGCAATGATTGATTGACATTAATTATTGTTTTGCTATAATTACATGATTCACTTAGGTATAAATTGGAATAGATCTTTGACGGAACCTTTCTTCATCTTCATTGTTTTGCCTTGTTTTGTTTTCTGTTAAAACGCGATGGTTGACTTGCTTTTTGCCTGATGAAGACTTTCCATTATTGTTGATTGTATCTCAATTGATTTAAATATTCTGGATATAAATTGAATAATTCAACAGGTTTCTGGAGTTGAGTTCCTTTTCATTTTTATTAACACAACCTTGAGCTTTCATATACAAATTCAGTTCAAAAAAATATTTTATTAGGTACTGTAACGGCAGCTGGCATGCCTATATAGTAAATTATCAGTGAGCACATTATTATCACTGATGATACTCTGTGCAGTTGCTTTTTGACTTATTGTAATACACATTGTATATCACATGTAAACTTATGTCTTGATATAATTTATATTATGTCTGATACAGTAATCCCTCGTTATCACGAACTCGGATTATACGAACTCTCGGTTTGCGCGAACCGTTTCTTTTCCCCCGTTAAATTTCAATGCTTTCCAAAGAGATTTTGCCGGTTAAGACGAAATATTCGGTTATGACGAAATACGAATTAAATTTAGCTCCCAGCAGAACTAATCAATCGGTTAAAACGAATTCTAATATGTTTTTAAAGGCGAGTTATAAGTAAAACAATAAACTATTAGAACAACAAAAACGCCGTTGATATCAAGTTTTGGCTCTCTTTGTCTTTTGTGTAAACATTCGGTTTATACGAATTCGGTATATATTCTTTTAAGACGAAAAGGGTATTTCGTTCTCCCGTTGAGTTCGTCTTAACGAGGGATTACTGTATTAGCCAAAAAGATATAAAGACTTTCTTTTTTTTAACTTCCAAATACTTCTTGCTGATTAACGTTAACCAACAAACACGAGGACGTTACAGGTATCGCTCAACAAGAGCAACCTAGTTCATGATAATTGAAACAGTGAATAATATGTGAATAACCTTCACATTTTAAACAAAATTTTAACGCGGGATTCAATCCCGGTTCATGGCTGTCGGGAATCGAGGGTGTTACCCACTCGTCCACTGACTTTTTATTTTATACAAATTCTACCCTATTATTTAAATGTATATATAATTAGATAGCATCTTAACGGTGTTTATTCGTTTCCATGTACTCCTGTAGAAGATACCCGAAAGCTCGAGATTACGTTAATAAAATGAAAAGAAATTCATCTCCAGAATCCTGGTGCATTATTTAATTTAATTGTTTGTTGTATATAATCAGAATTTGATAAAAAACATTCCCATTTCTTGTCTATTATCTAAAATGTTTATTTTTGAACTAATTTTTTATTTTGTTTCCTATTTTATTTCATTTTAAAGCGCTATTTCCCCCTAGGGACACTTGCGCTGTCATACCTGTATGCCTTTACATTTGTCTATACATATTTATTACAATAATTTTCGGCCGTGAATAGAAAAGTCCTATGATGTTAACAATGAGAATGAGAGAAAAAAAGAGAAAAGACCTGAGAGAGAGAGAGAGAAAATAGAGGTAACCCGGGCTCCTGGAGCGTAAATCGCCAACTACCCGGACTGTACAGCTACAGTCTAGAAGAGAAGTCTAGTCATGGAGGGGGGGGGGGGGGGGCAGATTGCTGAGGTGAACCAGGTA
The DNA here is from genome assembly GCA_030710605.1 of Cordylochernes scorpioides. Lineage (NCBI taxonomy): Eukaryota > Metazoa > Arthropoda > Arachnida > Pseudoscorpiones > Chernetidae > Cordylochernes > Cordylochernes scorpioides. Next base: position 13,455,327 of record CP092866.1, on the reverse strand, counting down.
ACCAGGTAGTTCCAGGCCGGCAGGGAGTCAGGAAGTAGGGGCAGGGCTGTCGGGCTAAAGTCTTGTACTCCAAGCAGAAGGGCTGTCTGTAGCCTGTGTAGCATAAAAGCTGGACAGGAGAAGAGAAGGTGATCCACAGTCTGTGACTCTTCCCGGCAGTGAGGACAAGTTGGATCTAGATCTCTATGCCAGAGCGCTAGATCTGCCAGAACGTGGCCATGACCGGTAAGGATGGTAGTGGTGGCCATCCCAAGACGTATTTTGGACAGGAATGAACTAAGGCGGATTGGGGAGGTCGCAAATCTTTTTAGTTTTCTGTTATGGTAATCCTGGGTGTAGACTAAGGTCCAAGCTTCCATAGCAGATGAGTGGGCACGGCTGCGGGCAAAGCTTTGGGGAAGGATGGAGTAGGAATGTTCCAGGTTAGAGATTGCTGCAGTCTTTGCTGCCTGGTCAGCCAGTTCATTGCCTGAAACTCCACTGTGGCCCTTTACCCAACAGAGGTTGACCTGAGGTGCTTGGTCTAGCGCTAGAATTATCTCCGCAATTAGAGCCGTTTGGGCTGGACCAGGAGTACATATAGCGGCCAGTGCAGATCTGCAGTCAGACGCTATAGTGACTCCTGGGTTGGTTGGCATACTTTCCGCGAGGCGAGTTGCCCAAAGAATGGCAAGCAGTTTGGCTTGGAAAGCAGAGCAATCCGGATGTAGTCTGAGGAGTATTGGTTGGTCTTGAGAAGGAAGGATAATTGCGGCACCAACTCCTGCCTCGGATTTCGATCCATCAGTATATATAACAGGGGAAGTGACTTTGTCATATTCTAGACTGAAAGTAATTGTGCGTCGGAAGGGTGGGTAAGGGAGAGCAGCTGGACCAGGCCGAAACTCGAATTGGCCCTCCTTAGCCGCCTTGAGATAGGTTATTCGCGCTTTGATTATGATATCAAGCGGAGGGCTACCAGTTAGAGAAATGGCTGAGATAGTGGGAGTGCAGGGACCACCTCGTAACGTGCGGCGCGCGAAGAGGTACTGCAGACTCCGGAGCTGACGAATGCCTTCTCTTGAGGAAGCGCGACTGCCCCAAGCAGAGACCCCATAGAGGAAGGCCGGTACCACCACAGTTTTGAAAATGCGGTTTCCAGCCACAAAAGACAGACCAAATTTTCCTTGGATGGCATTAGAGAGACGGGGAATTATGCAGCGGGTCCGAAGTACAATTTTCTCAAGATAAGAGACGAATTTACGAGTTTGATCGAATTCGACCCCCAATATGGTTATATTCTGGCTTATGGTAATAGGTTGTCCGAGAATCTTTAACCCAGGATCCGTGTTGGGGCGAGCTCTCCTCCACTGGAAGATGCAGGCCTGTGTCTTCCTGGGGTTGAGCTGGAGACCATTGTCAACGCACCAAGCAGTCATCCTATCCAGAAAGTCGTTTATAGCCACGACAGGCAAACGACCACGGACCTGGATTAGGAGGGTGAAGTCGTCGGCAAAAGCCACTAGCGAACTTTCCCTGATTTGAAAAAGCAGGAACAGTTCACGAGCGACCACATTCCAGAGGAAGGGACTCAACGCAGAGGCTTGGGGTGTTCCCCGCTGGGAGAAGGTTGAGGCAATGGATCACCATGCGGAATACGTGACTTCCCGGTCCTTAAGGAAACTTTGCACGAGGCAAACCAGTGAGTCTGGGCAGATTAGGCGATCAAGGCTTTGGACAATGGCCGGTCTCCAAATGGTATCGAAAGCCTTGCTGATGTCCAGGCTTATTGACAGAGTCTTCCTCCAGTGTGACTGCCTGCTGTCGATGAACTCTGTGATTTTGGCCAGTGCATCTTCTGCCGAACGCCCATGAACAAATCCAAATTGGTTGTCAGAAAACCAGCCGTGTCGATCTGCCAGCCATTGGAGTCTGGCCAGAATGCATCTTTCAAACACCTTTGCCAAGTTGTTCAAAAGTGTAATGGGTCTATACCTATCTAGCTTGTTTGGGGCTGAGCTAGAAGGTTTAGGGATAAGGATGAGGCGTCCGGCTTTCCAGGGACGAGGGAAGTGGCCAATTTTGAGGCACTTGGAAAATAATGTGGCCAGTAATGAATGTAGTGGGGGTCCACCAAGGACTAGGCATAGAGAGCGAAGCCCATACGGACCTGGGGTCTTCCTGCTGCCACAACGGTAGATAGCTCTGGAGATTTCCCAAGGCTGGAAGCCTGGTTCATCGGAGTAGGGTAGAGGTTCATTTTTAGGTAGATGTGGTCGATTGTCTGGTGGAAGGAAATGCTCTAGGACTGTGCGGCTTGTCTCCTCTGGAGTGAAGGGAGAGCCATCATTATGCTGGAGAAGAGGAGGACCCCTGTTGGGTTTACGGCCCTGAGCTATGAAGCGGTGTATGGCGCTCCAATCAGTGGCTGAAACTTCATTGCAGAGGTTTAGCCAACATCTACTCTTGGCTTTTCGTATCGCTGCTTTGAGTCGATTGTGGCATGCTCGATAGAGGCCACGGAAGAAACTCCGAATTGGACTCTGTGTGCTCTGCGAGCAGCGACGGAGGGAAAGGACTAGTTTTCTCAGGCCACTAAGTTCAGGAGTCCACCAGGGTTTTGAAGGTCTGGGACTGTTGGACCGTCTCCGCATGGAGACGTCGCAGGCAACTTGGAGAATGGACGTGAGGAGCAACACTACATTGTCAATCTCTTCAGGACTGGACGCGTCTTGGAAAAGGGAAGCGACGTGATGCAGCGAAGATTCAAGATAGGATGTGAGTGTGGCCCGTTTGCACGAGGATTCAACCCATGTGTCGCTAGGTTCATTTGTCACCATGTCAGCGAAAACAGAGAGAATGGGAATGTGGTCTGTGAATGCCAACTCACCCACCAGATGCTTGGCAGCATGGGCTGCTAGGGAACTTGACGCCAGTGTGACATCAATAGAGGAATAGAGGTGACCAGTAGACCACGTAAACTGCACTGGTGGGCCTAAGACGTGGAAGTCGTTAAGGCGGAAAAGTCCTCAAGATTTTCTCCACGTGAGTCAAGTCTGGCGTTGATACCCCAGCATGGGGAGTGAGCATTGGCATCCATGCCTATGATCATCGGAAACGGGAACCTGTTGTTGATGGATTCAATGTGAGGGAGAAAGTCGTCAGCATCCCTTTGACCATGCCAGTATGATGAGATGACTGAGATAGGACTGTGCCCCAGCCAGATAGCAATATATGTGTTAGCTGGGTCTGAAGAATCGATGGGCAGCACTTGGAGATAAGAGCGTGCTACTATACCTGAAGGTATATATGAACCAGGAGTATTGAAGGTTTGAAAACCAGACGAGGGCCAGTTGAAGTGGGCAGGAAGTTCCTGTAGAAGCACCAGGTCGGCTCTAGTTGCCTCTGCCAAATTAGAAAGCTCTAAGATGGCAGAAGGAGATTTGTGGGCGTTGGCCTGCAATATCCTTAATGGTCTTAACATTGTTTTCTGGACTGCAATATTTTGGCCTTTACAAATGGGCACGTGGAGGATGTGGCCAAGTGGTTGATGGCAGCACCAGCTCTTTTACTGCAGTGGCAGCAGCGTACCTTGCTTGCTTCGGCTGTGCATTGCTTGCCTTCGTGCTCTGGAGAGCCGCATTTGTAGCAAGTAGGTGTGGCTGCAGTGCAGTTGGTAGCTCGATGCCCGAAACCGCAGCAGCGGAAACACTGCCGCAGGGTGTGGCTCCGCTCAAACCTTATCATCAGACCGGCTATGGGGATGCATCCGTGTTGGCCCAGGGTTTCCGCCACAAGGTCGTTCACTTCCACGAAGACTGTTGCTGCGTCCTGGCTATTATTTCTTGAGCGATGTACCACCTTAATGGAGCGTTGACCAGAGAGGGTTTTGATGGCGTGGTTATAAGAGAGATCCTCGCAAATATCCTCATCTGATACCTCATTGCCTACCCTGAAAAGGCAAAACCTAGTTAGGATGGTAGGGCGTTCGTGGCATGTTAGGTTTGAGGGGAGTGTTGAGAGTTTTGAGGCCAGGGATTTGGCAATCTCTTCGGTGCTTGTGTGCAGTACAACTTTGCCAACCGAGTTTGTTGACGCCACAACTTCCTTGGAGGCCGCGAACGTTGGGTGTATCTTCTGGATTTCCCTGAGAATATCCCGTGGGTTGGCCTTGTTATCTGTGGATCTGACCACCACGTGAGATCCAAAGTTTGGGGCCAGGTTCGCAAAGGAGGACTTAACTGCCTTATTGGTGGGGGCTGTTTTTTTTTTGGCATAGAATCTGCAGCAGCTGCGGAGGCAAAAGACGGGGCTTGGGGTTTGTATACCTGAGGCGGGGGGGGGGGGGGGCGTCCTAGACTCACTACTTTAAAGGCGTCTTCCAGGAGAATTTCTGTCTTTTGAGCCATCGAAAGGAACATGCCTCTGATGGCCAGCTGCTTCTTCGATGAAGTATCCAGGTTGGCGTCCAGCATAACGGCTTCAGAGTTTGGCAGGCAAAATTGAATAGATTGGCACAGCTGTTGAACGTGAAATTGTGCTTGGACGATGGGAGGAAGTCGTCGTTGTCTTGGCGACTCCGTTAATTATTGGATGGCTGGCCGGATTGTGCCGCCTCCATCTTGGAATCCAACTTGTGGATGTTAAAATTGTAATATCTTTAAATATTGTTAGAATTTAGAAGAGATATTCACCAAAAGTGGTTCAATAGGCTTGAGGTGCAGTATGATAATTAAAAAATTAAATATTAATTAATTATATTTTGAAAAAAAAGGGCTTGTTTACCGGAAACGTGTGTTTTCAAAAGCGCACGAGTTACGAGTAATACTTCGTGTTGTTGTTTTTTGATAATACTTAGACCTGTGTACAAAATAAAGAAGTGTCTGGCAATATGTACAATAAGCATAATATAAAAGATATTCCTTAAAAGATATATTTGTTGCTATATAATTTAAAATATATCTTCAAAAGGTATTGAATTTAATCTACATTTCTTTACTGGAAATTAAAAGTTATTGGATCTGTTACTATTAAATCATTTTCGATTCTGTAGTCTTGAAAAACAGAACAATCTATTAGCAAAAGATGTATTCAGGTTTGTTCCTCATGTCCACAAAAACAACTCGGGTCTTCCACCGCTTTATTTATTTTCAAAAAGCTTCAATTGTTGTCTATCAATTCTTGATTGACATAATTATCCTCTTTTTTTTTTCTTATCCCTAGTACACCTGGTACAGGCCAAAATAACCATGGTGGGTAGAAGTAGGCGACTGCTTTTACTGTAAGTGAACCACATGTCTACACATGTGAAATGCAGTTCGACTTTGCACTTACAAATGTGCCAGAGCCTCGTTTAGTTACTTACACTCGCTGGTGGGGGTTGGACTTTTTCAAGAATCGGGGGCCATTGGAGCATTTTTTTTTAATCATAAAAAAGTGCTCAATGCGGGAATCGAACCCGGATCGTAGCGGTCGAAAACCAACGGTTTAGACAATCCTTCCACCGTCCTCCGTCATCCTTATAATGATGCATATTAATCGTGTATTAAATAATAGTAAAGTTTTATTGGGGTGATAAAAATATAATGCATATTGTGTTCTAATGCATTATTAAATGGAGAGGTGCCTCTTTAGTATGTATATATTTTAATACTTGTTTAATTATTTTTTTCAGATTTTGTATATTATTTTTTTTAATCAATCGTTTTCCACCCCCTGTATAGCTAGTAAATTATTCGTTTATAGTTATATAGTTAACCAAACCATGGACCACCTCCTCTTCAACTCTGCCCTATCTTACAATACCAAAGATTCCTGACGGCCACCTTCTTAGGGATCATCAACCTAAGTATAGCCTCCCTAGAAAATCTCCCAAAAAATGAATCTGTATGGCACCATCTTATGAATTGGACTTCCACTGACATTGTAAATAAAACCAAAGAGACTTAGGTCAGAAGGACAGCCCAAGTAGTTAGCGACTTCTTTATACTCCAGGGGTCTAATAAAACATAAAAGGAAACATAAACGAAACCAGAAAGGACAATAATAGTAAAGGAAACCACAAAATTTATGCAGTGGAACAGACAGACGCTGCTAAAATTTTGGAGAAGATAATGGCAGAAGTAAAGTTAAATCGAAGAAAAATAAGCATAATAGTTCTTGTAGTTGAAGGTCCAGGCCAAAACCTGAGGGGAATAGATGCCTTTGGCCAGATTGGGATCAATTTTAAATGGGTTAACTACAACGACAGTGTATTCATAATAACAGAAAATTTCAAGAATGTGTTTGAAGTGTGAAGAATGTTAAAAATATAATTAATTAGAGAATACTTCAAGAACACTACCAGAAAACATAAGGAAGTTGTACCTTTCAGCATGTATATCGGGATTCAGACAATAACTCTGAAAGATATTTCATACACAGTGACCTTTATTGAAGACGCGCGAAATAACCAAGTGTAAACAAAAAACAACTGTCTCCTTCAAAAAACCAGACGACTAATGACATCAAAGAATTTCTACTTCCCTAAGTTTTGTCTATGAGTGTATTCGCAATGCAGACTACACCCCATGGATCTAAAGATCTAAAATGATAACTATGAACCTATTTTTGTAAAACATTCCATCCTTTCATATACGTTTTGTCAATATTTAAAATAAATTCTTTCGAAAACACTAAAGAATATATTGGAATAGAGCTTTATAAAATGTAATCAAGAGGAATCGTTTCAAGTACAACGTCCAGGATGATGCGGAAGGAAGATCAAGACCTTCAAATGAACCATCAGATGATGGGGAGACGCAATGGACTGGACGAACAAATCTCACAGGCAGACATTCAAGAACAGCTAGCCCAGATATCTTCGGAGCTTAGCCAAATTCGACAAGGTCTCAGCAACCTCGAAGATTCCGTCATTGAAAGCGATAACCGTAGTCGTGAACATAACCTGATCATATTCGGAATGGAGCGAACATCTGGCAATGAATCCTCTCGGGAGACACTGAATAAAGTCCAAAGATTACTCGAAGGACCTTTAAACATCAAGAAAAGTTTGAGAGTAGATCGATGTGTCCGTTTGGGAAGAGGCAAAAAAGCACCCATCCTGTTAGAAATTCCAATTGCTGAAGAACGCAATCTGATTTTCAAGAACTGCCGCGGACTTAAAGGTAGCGATATCTCGATCCGACAGGACTTACATCCCAAGTCGAGGGCGAAAGAGAACATTTTGCTGCGGAAGAAGAAAGAGATCGAGCAGCGAGGGAAACATTGCACGGTCAGGAATGGTAAATTGATCTTTGAAGGTGTAAGCTATTCTCTGGTGGGCGACGAGATATGTGATGAAGACGGCAACATTATCTGATTCAACGACATAATTCCAATTATTTCTGATAACAGCTGCTGAAATACCATCCTATACTTCTCTTCACTATCATTTATACCCAATTATGTGATTCCTAACCAGTAAGCTGTGCCATATCTTTCTTTACTCTTAACACCACCAAAGAATAAACATGCATCAAATAGCAACGATAAAAATTTCACCTAACACAACAAAAATGTCCTAATTTAAACCTTAAATCCTTTCAAGGAGGATGTAAATAAAGATCTTCAGCTTCAGCTACACCCCATGGATCAACAGGACTGACAACAGCCGAGTTATTGATAGGTCAGAGAGTTTCATTACTAGAATGGACAGGTTGAAACCTAAAAAAAATAATAATAGCGAAAAGTCGGATAAAAAGGAAGATTTTCAAATCAAGTTCAAAAAATTATTTCGCAAATATAATGAAAATGAAAAGTAGGAGCCTAGAACCATAAAGACGGCACTTAAATCCAGAAATTTTTATGTGATAACAGAAGATAAAATGGCAACGGAGAGACACCAGGATCTACTGAGGAGGATATGAAAGGAGAAGTGTAAGATACAGAGCAAAAAGAAGAGAGTAACACATGAAAGGAGAAGAAGAAATTAAAGAGCCAAACTGGAAGCAGAGAAATCCAGAAAGAAGTAAGAAAGAAGTATATCACTTAGAAATCGACGACCACCTGAGTATTTAAAAGACAATGTTACAGATTGTGATGTAGAGAAGTAATATATTAATATTATTGACCATTGACTATGATGATGTAAATGTAAAAGATTTCAACATTGCTTCAAATAATACAATTTTATTGTAGTTGTAACAACAAATGATTATATTTATATATTAATGATTGACTAGTATTATTGAATACTTAGTATAAAAAAACATAATGTATAAGAACTATGATGAAAATTCTTCATCAAAACAAATGGTTGGTCTATTGATTTTTTTAATAAGTTTTAACACTGTATGCTTTGAACTTGTTCAAATAGCAAAATATACGTAAAAATAGTGCAGAAGTGAAAAATTTTACTGGGATCAGGTTGATAAATAAATAAAAAAGCATCTCCTGATCGTGAAACTAAAAGTTGCTGCTGGCTTGCTCCACCTATCACTAATCGTTGATTTTTAATTATTCAAGAATTGGCCAATTACCCTCTCTCGATTAATCAAGAAAAGCTAACCACGTACGAGTTTCGGACTGTTGGTCCTCATCAGCGTAGTGTAAGCTGTACCTCAACGACCAAAAAAGCAGGTCTTTGAGACATCCTGAAAAATCATGAAACGGGCATCTAGGCAGAAAGGTCGTGCGAACGCCAAACTATATGAAAAATAGCACAAAAGTGAAATTGTACTGGGGTCAGGTGGATAAATTAAGAAATAGGCATTTGATCATATTTTATGATTTTTCAGGATGTCCCAAAGACGAGCTGTTTTAGTCATTGAAGTACATCTTGCAACAGTCTGATGAGGACCAACAGCCCAAAATGTGTAGGTGATTAGATTTTCTTGATTATCAAGAAAGGCTATTTGGTTAATTCTGGAATAATTAAAAATAATCCGACAGATGGCGCAAGCTATCAGCAACTTTTAGTTGCACAATCAGGTTTCTTAATGCATTTATTTGTTCTTCTTTATTCATGCATTTTTGGTGTGCCAAGCATTCTTCATTCCAGCCAAGAAAGGAATTTTAAATCAAAGATTTTCTAAGAATTGTGCAGGCATTTAGAAAAAAAGAACCACACCTTTGAATCCTTAATCTGATGCGATCACACACACATCATTAAACGTTTTAGAAAGACTCTTACTCAACACTTGACCATGTTTGTCGACAAGAATCAAAGAGACTGGGATCAACATTTTCCCATGCTCCTGATGGCTTATAGATCAGCTGAGCATGAATCGACTGGTTATAGTCCTGCTAGAATGCTATTTGGCCATGAATTCCGAATGCCTTGTGATGTGCTCCTTGGTCGTCCAGAAGAAACCTTCGAAAACACTAATGAGTACATCTCTTATCTGAAAGAAAGGATGCTGACCATCTCTGGTGGGCAAGAGAAATGCTTCACTTTTCCAGTGAGATTATGAAAGACAGGTACAACATCAAGACTTCCAACTGTTGGACTCCTCCTGTTTTTAGACATATGGGAATGGAGCATGTAAGATGTGACTTAGTAAAATTTCCTTATTAAAATATTCAAGTGTGACATTTTGGTAACAACGTCGTTACCATCTTCGGAATAGCGTGTGACATAGAAGTGTTGAGTTCCCGTTACGCACTATCGACATGTGTCCCTACAATAAATTGAATGATCTATAAAATAGTGGTCGGTTCTCTCATCAAAATAGACGCTGGAATGGGTCGCCATCCATTTTGCCGCCCCCTACAGTCCAACGGACTCGGGTCCATGACGCGCCCAATTTTGTGTCGCGTTCTTTGAGATCATCCAACGACTTTGGGAGATCTCAGATAAAGATGAACATGTTATTATTAGAAACTAAAAATCCTGAATATAGAAGACCAAATTAACACTTCTATTGAAGCATAATAAGTTGAAATCAATATCTCAAATTAGATATCATGAAGTACCAGGTTTAGATTTTATTGGTAGGAAGATCTGATTAAACATGCAGGTATCCTTTAATCCCGATATTTTTTTTTATAATAAAGATTCAACAAAATGCGATAAGTAAGTTACCATCTGGATATATGGGAAGGACTCTATTCATAAAGATTATACCAGAATATAACAAATAAGCTATAAAAACAAGCAAACTATAGACTTATACTATTGACATTAATAATTGTAATATATCTAAAACAAAGGTCTTCAATAAAATCATAAAGAGAACAACCTAATGAGTTTAAGGCAACATGGGTCTTATTAAATTTAAATCAACGAATAGTATAATGGTAGACATGATGGAACACACTGAAACACAGACACTCGCGACAATGTATGTGGCCGGTAATTTATGGGAGACTTGATTATTAGTAACATTCCCTTCAAATAGGTAAGAAACATACAACATTTCATTTAAACAGTGGGAGTAGCACCATAAGGCAAGGAATGAAGTATGTATGAGAGGGAACAAGGAAATTTCTCCATATTAGTTATATACTAGATATTTATTCAGATCAGACAAAATTCTGGGGACATTTCATACTAACGAGACGTGTTATTTACATAATGATCTAGGTAGAGGTGACTTAAGGTTACAGATTCTTCTATATATAGGGGAGAACATAGATCTCCATCTATTCTAACGAGATAAGATATATGAACCCTAACATTCCTTTGAAGTTACTTAAGGCCCTTTAGGGCCCATTCAAAATCTAAATAGATTAGTTTCTATGCGCAAAAATAAAAAGGGGAGCTAGGCCATAATGGCGGGGCTTACCTTCTCTCGAAAGCGGCGGTAAGGTCTGGTCTCCTCTACGTCTCAGGCCCGTCTGGCGGAATCTCTCCTGTCACTGAGCGACTCTCTCTATTTCTCCTCGATTTAGCCAAGAAAACCTCCTTTTATCCTTGCCTCTCTTTATTTTCATTGGCTGCTCACGCCAAAGTTTCTATTGGCTGGCATTTTCATTCGTCGAAAGAGAGCACCAATGAAAATGGCCAACGTCTCCAGTTTACAATTTCACCGACGCCCCAGGCCTCTCCCATCAAAATAGAACATATCGTATTGCCAAAACAAAAAAAAAATCTAAAGAGGGAAACAGCCACGGCACTAGTGTAAAATTTCATCAGACCCCAGGCCTCCTCCACATGGGCTGTAATACGATCCTCCCTTTTCTCGGGACGGTATATATATCGCCCCCCCCCCCCCCCCCCCCCCCCCCGTCTTAGCTAAAAATCGACACAGGCCCCTTTCACTTGAACTGTAATATAACGCTTCCCTCGGGAAGGATATTTTATAAGGCTCAGTCTTTTAGAGATCTTCCTTCTCCATTTCTTCTGGTCACCTCTACCTAAATTTTAGATGAGGGGAATATATGTACATATGGAACAACAGCTTCCAGCGCGGATGTCTCTGGATGTCACTGGTGTCTTCTTCTCCACCAAGCATCAGCTTTCGGCATGGAAGTCTGGTGTCATCAAATGTCTAGGTTTCTGGGCAAAAAAAGGTGGTCTATAAGTCTATGTGGGAGGGAAGCCATGTATCCATTTGATGTTGATTATACATACGCCTTCTGTTGGGGTATGGTTACAAAAACGTGCCCCAACAATCCTCCCCCTGCCAAGTAATGGACAAATGCGTTTGTGCTACTCATTATTCATCTGCCTTTCATCAGTTACTATGAAAGCAGGCCCATTTCTAGCAAAATGCATTTTCCATTACTAGGTGAAGCCAGATGTACCGAAACCTATAGGGAGGATAAGGCTAATCAAAATGATGGTATGCTATTCTAGATGTTTATTATTCCGAACATTAGTGGCCATTGTGCATCCTGGCAAAGGGTTTTTTTATGTGTTATTATTCTGTCAGCACACTGTTATCAACATAGGTTATGGGGGACAGTCATATCATATGTATGGAAGTAAGCAAGGTCATCTGTCTCACCATTCATGGGTATATATACCACCCTTCCACTTTCTTCTTTGGCCTTGAGGAGTAGGCCATCCTTGTGGTAAGTCCTCTCACCTCATCCTTGCCTCTTGGTGTGCTGGTTTCATTGCTACCTTCTTTCTGTTAACAATACAGTTAGAACATTTCCCTATTACATATTATATATAAAAATATTGGGCGCCAAGAAGTCGTTTAGAAATAACTGACTAGTCCAACTCCTAAAACATGCCAGTATCTTTATTTAAGTACCAATCAAGACATTCGTGTGGTATAGTTATATACATACAATCAAAGGAAAGGATAATTATAGTTAGCTGTGAGAAATATCTTGGTATATAATGATTAGCCTATGACATGATGACTTTTGCTAAATAAAAAAAATTACAGAAAACAAATTATGAAAGTAATCATTAAATAAGGCACGAAATATGTAATGATAAAATGAATCCTTCCATGTTATATGATGAGTATAATATATATTGAAGTAAACATATCATGTAGATAGTGATTAAATATGTTAAGATATAAGTGATAAAAATCATCCCATGATAGATGACAAAAGAAAACTACTACAAGATTATATATGGTGACAAAATATATATAATTAAATATTTAATATAAATATTAATATCATGAATATCAAAATAAAATTGTTGAAATGAATAGTATATGACTATAATATAATATATATGATATAAAAATAATAACATATTGAATAAGAAAATGTAAACATAATATATATTTGTGCGCTGAGGGTTCAAGGTTTAGTATCTCAGTTAAGTTTTCAATCTTATCCAGTCTGGAATCACGAGTTGGTCACTGGGTAATATTCGTCTATCCCGATCCTATTGGAGGGTGTGTTCTCTCTTGTGTGTTAGATTCCTCAAATTACAATACTCTCTCAACCCAGATGGGAACGTCATTTAGAATCTTGGTCAAATGGAACATAGCCCAGACCTCTGTTAAACTACACAGTCCATTTAAATCTAGGGTGACAACCGTATGAAGAGGATTTTTTTCTGTTTTGGCAGAGCGACTAATCAATTTCTACTATTTTGTTTGCGGCTCCGTTTACCTTGCCTCTGGGGTGTGTACAGTTCAGCTACCTCCCCCTTCCAAGAAATCCATATTACTTTCATCTACTAATATACTCTCTATTCATTGACCTGAATCCTATAAATCTACTTCTTATAAATTTGAATTTTATCAATCTGAAATTTTGGTTCTTTTACAAATTCCTTCAGAATTCTACTCCCTGTATAACTGCTCTTAATTCTACTGTCCTCAATACAACACTTCTAAAACTTTGACTCATTGGCTCGTTCTGGCGTCTCGTTAGCGGTCCTTATAGTTAACTAATACTTTAAAATCTTATCCTATCATGGAACGAGTTTAAACTCGTTGAAGGTCCTAATAATTACTTATTCTGCCTCTCGAATCGGTCTTATGCTCGAATTCATTCCAACAAAACGTATGGCAGGGCGAATCCTTTATTAGAAGAAACTTCCGCTAGCTATGGGGGATCAAACTGGTACCAAAAAAAAATTCAATAGACGGAAACACTTCGTCTAGAATAACTGGGCAATCTCTGCCTACATGCCAATCTTACAGGACCTCCCGTCTGGAACACCCTCGCTCCAGCCACGCTAAAAGCGTCGAAACTACGGTGTCAGATCGGTTACCCAAGGTCGCGCCGTTATACCCCAGGCTATACGGCATGGCTAAAACAAATCCCCCATCCTGCATAAAATTCAATCTATACCTCTTCGCTTCCTCTTGCGAGGAGGAGATGAGTGGGCTGTCGGCTTGATCCCTGCCTTCCACTATCTCCAAGTCTGAGGGTCGGGATAGGGATCATTTATCCACAATCCTTAGAATTCAAGCTAAATTAAAATAAAAGGAAATCAAAAGAAATTATATCCTCTAACGAGGGACCTAACAAAAGGGAGCGAATATTTTCTATCTAGATAGAGTTTGTAGTTGTCCTGTTTGAGGCTTCTCGTTCTAACAAAATTTTAAAGAAAAAAAATCGATCCTATTAAAGTCCTTAACCCTATTCTAATGTATTTTGGACTCACAATATAATAGTTTTTTAACCTTCTACACATTCATTATTCCAATTCTTTCATACACCCCCCCCCTATCATTCGCGGAATGCACTCAAACTAAAGTTAAAAGCTGCTACAAGGCCAAAATACTCATTTATCAATATCAATAGATCCTAACAAATAATAACATCTTTCAGGACACAATGTGAAATCAAATAAAATAATGAAATTAAAACAAATTGGGAACTAAAGCCCTAGGTTACTCAAAAGAAAATGCCTCTGTACAAGCTCTATATATACTAATACTTTATACTCGATAAATGATTGTTAACAATAATTGTTAACAATTCTAAATAATCTGGAAGCTAACCTACCAAAAAATAAAAATAAAAGAATCAGTGTAACTTCAAAAACTGCCCTTGCCTTGACACTAAGCGACTTTTCACGACAATTCTATAAAGACACACACAACTTATAATGGTGAATAAAGGACCATTAAACGTGACACCTCATAAAAGCGGACTGAGTCACTCCCCTAGCCACCGTGGGTGAAGTCACTATCTTCTTACTTCATCGTGCGTCTGCCCCCTTTGCAGTAGTCCGACCTCAACACTCTATTGAAAGATGGATTTATAGGGTTTATGATTCACTACCCAACACTAACATTCTCAAGTGCTTTCCAAGGATCGACTACAGTCTGGGCCTACTTAACTTCTACCCCTGGCTTAGGGTCCCTATACTTCACAACTTCACTCTGAGAGATTGACCTTTCATGTCCTCATTAGAAACCTATTTCAAAGCTACTACCTGAAAGCCAGGGATTATAGGGTTTCTTTTCTAAATTACCCAACACAAGCCATAGGATGCCTATTAGGTTTGTTGTTTTAGACATAGCCCCCCTCTAAGTTGTGATTTCCTACACCTTCCTTCACCTATTACTCCCGATAATAACTAAAATTTCAGATTTACACTAAATAATTAATTCACAATGGTATACATTATTCTCACTGGTCTTTGAAACTCGGGATTTAACAAGAAATAGTTTGTATAGAAAAAAAAATCCTATTGAAGTTTTACCTTGAAAAAAAAAAGGTTTAAAAGAAAAAAAAAAGGTTGGAATCTCTAAGCTTCTCATTCTATTGAGATGATTCTCCGTACACACTCCAAAATCCTAGTTAGTGGCGACAGTCTGAGCAGAATTTACACTGTGTGGGCCTTTTCACCCTTGTAGACCTGCGTAAAGTTAAACTGTCCACACTAACTCTGTCAATTTCCCCTCGTCTCATTACTTCTGAGTTCGCTCTGGTTGTCACCCCTTGTGGAACCACTACATTAACAGACCTATTAGGGAGATAAGCTGGACCTGTAAGATGAATCCAATGATCTTCATCACTGGAACCTTGACTTGAATTACCATCACTAGTCTCCTCCTCCTCTGTGGGGAAAATCCTAATTGGTATATGGTATTGTTTTAACCTATCTATATGTTATTTATCCAAATTCCCAGTTTCTAGATTCTTCAAGAGATATACAGTATCACCAGCTCTTTTTAGTACCTCATATGGACCCCCATACCTTGGCTCAAATTTGTGACGCCCCTTCGTCTCATGCATTCTCTCCACTAGGACTAAGTCCCCGTTATTGAAAGTTCTCAGCCTTTTGTTTTCGAACTTAATCCTAGCTTCTTCCTGTTCATTCAAGTAGGTTTGCCTTACTACCTCTCTTATCTTCTCGACCTCCTCTGTTAGTTCCCGCTCGTAGAAGGCTGCCGTTTGAGCAATCAAATCTTCGCTTACAGGACTTTGTATATATATTACAGGACTCGTATTTATACAGTATGAGGCATAGTAGTTAAAGGCTGCATTTCCATGAGTTCATCCCTCCTACAACATGCTGAAACGAAATCAAATGTGGTTATAAGATCACTGTTTATGGAGTAACAGGTGCATATTGGACTGGGAAATGACAAAGTTATTTCGCTCTTTAAGATTCTAATTGTGACTGAGTTTTCTGTTGAGTTATGATGATACACTGTGAATTTGGTAGGGAAGTTATTTTGTAGGATTGTGTTGCATATCAGGGGTTTTGTTTGTTCCTGGGTTAGAAATTTTATATTATTCCTTATTACTGTCAGTCTGATAATTACATTCCTGGCTCATGAGATATGTGTGCAACTTGAACAACTCACTGTGGAAATATTTGTGGCCATTTAAGAATTTACAGGAGTATATCTAGTATGGAGGAGTCACCTCAGCTCGATCTAAACACATTTTTGTTCTGGAATTTAGCGCCATATTTTAGATGGACTTCATTGCCTCATCTATTGTCCAGATGTATCACCTTGAGTGTCAATTTTAGTAAACGTCATCTCGTCCTCGACTTTTCTTCTCTTCATGCTGGCACATCTTCAATGACATTCCCTATGTGGGGACACATCCTTTAGGCGGTCTATCGGCATCCAGTGATCAAACTTGGCAGAAAACGTCGTCAAAGGGGGCCGCCCTTCTCGCGTGTCTAACCTTCTAAACCAACCACGATACCGCCTCACGCCTACAGGTTCCGAATTACATTCAATGTAATATCTTTGCTCGGGTGTCCAGGCTTTATCAATCCTTATTCACAGCCTTTAGGTGATATTTCTCCGCACAGGGACTCGCATCCAGCTAATTTCCTCATTATATACAAGTGTCAAAATCGAGCCTCGATAAACTCTCCTGTCTCCTATACCCCCATTATTAGATAGATCCTGTCTCTAACACAGGTGGCTTTTTGCTGCCTTGTCAACAACTTAAAGCTGTCCACGCGTGCCTCGGGATATCTCAGTTGTCTTGCAGACACACGCTTCAGTCATCTCCTTTCCTTTGAACATTTAAAGAATATCCCAGGTAGTTGTCATACGTTAATACATAGTTCCACAGTTATTAAAAGTACTCGCGCAAATTGGTCACTATATCTATTCCTTGAGATTCTGCCATTGGAATGTTAAAACCAGGTTCCTACCCATTATTGATTTCAATAAAAAAAATTCACGAAGAGATGGTGATCGAACTTCTCTCTTCACGGGTATGCTAACTGGTTCTTCAATCCTACTTTCATCTTAAAGCTCATGTATTTGTCACTCTCCCAATCCACTATGCGCTGGAGAAAAATCGATTAACTGTCTCTTACGATGCTAGCCCTAATCTGGATGTACAGGCTAGCATAACTTGATAGAAAGCGCTATAAAATAAAGTTAAGAAATTTGCAGCCGGCAATAATTATCAGAACTCACCTCTGCTGTGAGAAATCATATCAGAGCTATAAGAAAAAAAAAATTCTAAGTCATTTCAGTAGACTACTGTAAAACACTGATCACCGTTCTAAATTTGAACCATGGGAATCCAACCTCATTTCTCATACTGTATATAATAATTTGAGAAAGTAAAATAAAGAAATTGTAATCAATGGTGCTCGCAACAGAATTCAAAATGATTGAGACACAGAACATTATAAATAATGTCCAGCAAGCAGGATACCAAACCACCTTTATATTACAACATTTCCACAAAAGTATAACTATCAATAACCCAATAAACAAAACCACAAAATATCTATAGGGCGATATGTTACATTCCATACTCACAAACATCTATAACAATAGCCAACTACTTAAGAAACTCCGTCATCCAAACATATTACTGTAATTCCCCTAACATAGGCTCCACCATAAAAGTCCACTATCTAAAAATAATCCTACTTTCATAAAACCCACTAACCAAAACAGAAAATAAAAGGCAATATATTCCGTAGAGTGTAACAGCTGCCAAGCCAAATACGCAGGGGAGACAGGAAGGAGAGTCAGCAATAGAATATATGAACATAGACGCAACGTTATTAATCAAGACAATAGGTCTCTAATTTTCCAATACTGCAAAGGAATAGGTCACACTTTCGCATTAGGAGAACCTAGAATACATTACAATAACATAAACAGCAAATATCAAAGGCTTATAATTGATTCTCTATTATTCAGAAAACACAATAGCATTAATAGAAAATAGATTTGTCCGAAACATATAACACAATATATCCTAGTACCAGCTAATAATATCAACAATAATATAAGTAACTTATATGTAATAGCCAATAACTATTATAAAACTACTTAAATAATAGAATTTCTAACCTATAAGATAATTCATAGAATATAGCAAACAATAGTAGAATATGTATAAATACCTTAACCAAAAAAAATGTGTCTTAAGAAAACAAATAATATGCAAAACTTCCTAATGTATATATATATATATATATATATATGTACATAGAATCATAATAGTTTTAGCATCAGGCGACGTTATATTTTCTTGATATATTGTATATGTTTTTCCTGTAGAAGGGCGGACAAGCTCGAAAGCTTGAGAAGACCAGAATAAAAGATACTCATCCCCATAAACGTTTTACTTTGATATCAGAAATCAATGATAATATTAAGGCTTTGCCACAAACAATGTCAATCGTAAAAGACAGCGGCGAGAGATGCGGTAGACATCGCCTCAACTTAACTTTCATTGCCTGATAAAATGCCAGTGAAACAGAAAGCATAAATTAAAATTCACGATTTAAAATCATAGCAGTAGGTGTGGCTAGAAAACTGAAAGGGCGCTATGAATAGCTCTTAAAATTAGCGGGAAATCTCAAGGCAACAGCATGACATTCCTTAAGTAAGCCCGCTGGAAATTTTTGTAAGTCACTTTAGATATAGACTCTTAACTCAGGGTGTAGACTACTTCACCAATTTAATTAATTAAATAATTAAATAGTATGGCTTTTCACTAGGTATACATTTCTAAAGTATTCAGGATGAAATGTATACTAAATTCGAGCCCCGCGGCGGGCGACATTGTTGGACTCCTCCTGTTTTTAGACATATGGGAATGGAGCATGTAAGATGTGACTTAGTAAAATTTCCTTATTAAAATATTCAAGTGTGACATTTTGGTAACAACGTCGTTACCATCTTCGGAATAGCGTGTGACATAGAAGTGTTGAGTTCCCGTTACGCACTATCGACATGTGTCCCTACAATAAATTGAATGATCTATAAAATAGTGGTCGGTTCTCTCATCAAAATAGACGCTGGAATGGGTCGCCATCCATTTTGCCGCCCCTACAGTCCAACGGACTCGGGTCCATGACGCGCCCATTTTTGTGTCGCGTTCTTTGAGATCATCCAACGACTTTGGGAGATCTCAGATAAAGATGAACATGTTATTATTAGAAGCTAAAAACCCTGAATATAGAAGACCAAATTAACACTTCTATTGAAGCATAATAAGTTGAAATCAATATCTCAAATTAGATATCATGAAGTACCAGGTTTAGATTTTATTGGTAGGAAGATCTGATTAAACATGCAGGTATCCTTTAATCCCGATATTTTTTTTTTTATAATAAAGATTCAACAAAATGCGATAAGTAAGTTACCATCTGGATATATGGGAAGGACTCTATTCATAAAGATTATACCAGAATATAACAAATAAGCTATAAAAACAAGCAAACTATAGACTTATACTATTGACATTAATAATTGTAATATATCTAAAACAAAGGTCTTCAATAAAATCATAAAGAGAACAACCTAATGAGTTTAAGGCAACATGGGTCTTATTAAATTTAAATCAACGAATAGTATAATGGTAGACATGATGGAACACACTGAAACACAGACACTCGCGACAATGTATGTGGCCGGTAATTTATGGGAGACTTGATTATTAGTAACATTCCCTTCAAATAGGTAAGAAACATACAACATTTCATTTAAACAGTGGGAGTAGCACCATAAGGCAAGGAATGAAGTATGTATGAGAGGGAACAAGGAAATTTCTCCATATTAGTTATATACTAGATATTTATTCAGATCAGACAAAATTCTGGGGACATTTCATACTAACGAGACGTGTTATTTACATAATGATCTAGGTAGAGGTGACTTAAGGTTACAGATTCTTCTATATATAGGGGAGAACATAGATCTCCATCTATTCTAGCGAGATAAGATATATGAACCCTAACATTCCTTTGAAGTTACTTAAGGCCCTTTAGGGCCCATTCAAAATCTAAATAGATTAGTTTCTATGCGCAAAAATTAAAAGGGGAGCTAGGCCATAATGGCGGGGCTTACCTTCTCTCGAAAGCGGCGGTAAGGTCTGGTCTCCTCTACGTCTCAGGCCCGTCTGGCGGAATCTCTCCTGTCACTGAGCGACTCTCTCTATTTCTCCTCGATTTAGTCAAGAAAACCTCCTTTTATCCTTGCCTCTCTTTATTTTCATTGGCTGCTCACGCCAAAGTTTCTATTGGCTGGCATTTTCATTCGTCGAAAGAGAGCACCAATGAAAATGGCCAACGTCTCCAGTATACAATTTCACCGACGCCCCAGGCCTCTCCCATCAAAATAGAACATATCGTATTGCCAAAACAAAAAAAAATCTAAAGAGGGAAACAGCCACGGCACTAGTGTAAAATTTCATCAGACCCCAGGCCTCCTCCACATGGGCTGTAATACGATCCTCCCTTTTCTCGGGACGGTATATATATCGCCCCCCCCCCCCCTCTTAGCTAAAAATCGACACAGGCCCCTTTCACTTGAACTGTAATATAACGCTTCCCTCGGGAAGGATATTTTATAAGGCTCAGTCTTTTAGAGATCTTCCTTCTCCATTTCTTCTGGTCACCTCTACCTAAATTTTAGATGAGGGGAATATATGTACATATGGAACAACAGCTTCCAGCGCGGATGTCTCTGGATGTCACTGGTGTCTTCTTCTCCACCAGGCATCAGCTTTCGGCATGGAAGTCTGGTGTCATCAAATGTCTAGGTTTCTGGGCAAAAAAAGGTGGTCTATAAGTCTATGTGGGAGGGAAGCCATGTATCCATTTGATGTTGATCATACATACGCCTTCTGTTGGGGTATGGTTACAAAAACGTGCCCCAACACAACGAGACTTTCAAAGAGTGTGAAATGGTTTGGCTCCACACTCCTAAACGCAAGTGAGTACTTCCTCCTAAACTTCAAATCAGTGGGAAGGACCCTAACAGATCAAGTGCCTCAATGATGTCATTTACTAGATTTAGAAGACCTAGACATCTAAACCCAAAGTGGTGCACTACAACCTTTTAGCACCCTTCAATAGTACTGTCCAAAAACAAGAAGATCAGTCTCGAGGAGGGGGCAGTGTTAGTAGAATAAAAAGCTCATTGCAAAATAGAATGTTTTTTTAGAACATTCTAGAAAAATGGGGAATAATCAGAGAGGGGCCGTCTGGCCATTTTAAATCGATCATACAAAGCTTAGTGCTGGCTGCTTTCTGATTGGCTGACCGACCTTGAGCATTCTGGAAAGATCGACTGACTCGGGGATATAAGGGGATGTGGTGCTCGTGCCGGGAGAAAGAAGAATGAAGTTACATGGTGTGCTTCAAGGAAGCGCGAACTGCTGTCTCAAGAGGTCAGGCTGCTGCTTACCGCCGAAACTGTACTTCAACTGTACTTCGTAGAAGGTTCTGGAATGTTATACTAACCCCTGTCTTCTTTTCTGTCCCTGTTTTCCTTTTCTGTGCTGTATTTGGTGAGTTTGCGACTGCTGTATTTTTTTAAATTATTTTTTTTGCATTCATTTGTAATTCTTTTAATGATTTGGCTAAAATAAAGTCCTAAATATCCTTTTTACCCACGGAAATTGTGCTTTTGTCAAGCAATATGTCCAGGGTAGCCTAGTGAACATGGCATCTGCCCGGTAAGCGGAACACTGTGGGTTCGATTCCCATCCCTGGACACTTTTATTTTTCCGTTTATCATTACTCTTCACAATTCATCCTATCATACTTCATCCTTAAAGTTAGAAATAATCGCTATTTCTCCTTAAAATAAATTTCGATTTTTCGTTTAAAAGAAACATTCGCGGTATAGTTGCAATTTTCGTTTTACATAAGCCGCGTTATATTGTATTTTAAATATATTTTTTTGTTTCTTGTTTTTATTGTTCTTAACTTAGAAATCACTGTATCACAAACCCTCTGATTCAATTGAGGGCAAAATGATCTCTATATTATATAAAAAATCAAATCTATCGATCTGTTTAAAAATAAAAGTTTAAACTATTGCATCTAATCTCACGAAACTCCTCTTTGAGCCTATATTGAGGCTATTTTAGTTGTAATTTTATTTCTAAAAATCTCAAGCAAAATTTTTAACTGTATCTTTATTTATATGACCACTCCACATGTGAATTTTTAGAGCCTTTTTGTTCGCATGATGCACCTGGGGAAAATGCCTTGATTTTATATGTATTAAAATTAAACACCCTTTATATAAATATCCTTCTTATTTCTTTTCTTTTCTAAATAAAAAAAAAGTGTTGGCCTCTGCTTTATATAGTTATCTCACAAAAAGATGTAGCAGTAGAATTAAGTTAACTCAGGTTCCTGTAGCATATCCATAGATCGCCAACAACACGGGCTGTATTGCTGTTTAGGAGTCTGCCTTGTTTGCCTTAGTGAACCAGTTCACAAAGTAAAAAGGCCTGTAAGCCTGAAAATTGTAATTTACTATAAAAGTATTCTTCATATTAAACATAGGGGGAGAGAGAGATAGAGTTAAAAAAATTTTGAAAATATATATTTTCAAAAATGTTCAGATATATGTGTGTGTGATTAATATATAAAATTATTCTAATCATATATAATTTAGATTTTTTTTTTTTACGTCTTGAGATGGTATTAAGGGAGAAGAAACTTCAAGATACTTGCGTGTATTAATTTGCTATTTTCTACAAATGTGTAAAGTACAAAACAATTATTTTATATAAGCTATAAAAATTTAAAAAATATATATTTTTATTAATCAAAATATTCCTCTGAGGAAGTCATTTTTTAATTAAAAACATTTATTGTTTAGCAGCATTGTTATCATCATTTTTTCCGGAAAAAATTGTTCGTATTGCGTTTTGTTTAGGGCGTTAACATTATTTATACCGAATACAAAGGAAATGGAAAACCGGGAGGTTGAAGTTGAACCAGAAGAGGAAGAACAAGAGCTTAATTACAAGCCGCCAACAGAAAAGTCTCTAAAAGAGATCATTGAAATTGATTCAAACGATGAAAGTTTGAGAAAGTATAAGAGCTTCTCCTCGGCGAAGCGACCAAAGAAGCTGTTGTTATTGAACCTGACAACCCCAAAAGAGTGATAGTAAAATCTTTGAGCCTCATAGTAGATGGAAGGCCAGATATGGTACTTGATCTTTCAACAAATTTAGATAATTTGAAGAAACAAATGTTTGTCATTAAAGAAGGGATACAATATCGTGTTAAGATTGATTTTTATGTTCAAAGGGAAATCGTTACTGGATTGAAATACGTCCAAAAGGTTTTGCGGCATGGTATTCAATGCGAAAAGAATATTCATATGGTTGGAAGTTACCCCCCAAAACTGGAACTGCATTCATATACCACCCCAGTTGATGAAATGCCATCAGGAATGCTTGCTCGTGGAACCTACACTGTAAAATCACTCTTTACAGACGATGATAAAAATGAGCATCTTAAATGGGAATGGGCATTTGAACTGAAAAAGGATTGGGAATGAGAAAAAAAAGTTTTCTTTTCATCAAGATATCACAGTGAGTTATGCCAAATAGCTTGCTCTTTCATGTTGCTCTATTTGATTGTATTTGCTAAAGAACATTAAAAGAGAAATCAAAGACTTTTTTTTTTCTATTTAGAAATTTAAACTAAATTACTGTGCCTTATATTAAAGCCTTATATTTACATGTAATGTATAATTGGATTTATACTCAATTTTAAAACTTTCTAATTATAAGATAGTATTTTGTAATTTTCTAAATGTACTTATATATAAATAAAAAGCAACATTTATATAAAAATAAAGCAATGTTACTCTTTATAATACGTGTGCCTAGCCCAAGATATATATATAAATTAAGGAACCAATTAATGGCAATTTTGTAATATAAGCTCTTATCCCATATTTGTTGCAATTGTCAATTAATCGCAATATCAATTATAGCTTAAAATGTTAATATTTAGTATGATATTAAATGTGATGTTAAAAATATCATAAACATATTATCTTTTTTCTAAACTTTTTTTTTTGTTATTATCTTTATTTTGCATCATGTTTAATTTAAATATATCATTTTTACCTTCTATTTTATAAAACTTTTTGTTTCCATTAGATCTCTTTTTTTTTTTAAAGTGCATTTGCCTTTTGAATAAACTTTAATGGATTATCTTCTGTCTTTATTAACATATACGCATATTTACAATACATAAATATTTAATTGTTTTGAAAAACATAAGGATAAAAAAGATACACTTATCAATATCTTTTGATTTTTTTTTTTAAATAGTAAAAGTTTTATATCAAACTATAATTAAATTATACACAAACATAGTCTTTAATTGTTTTGAAAAACATAAGTATAACAAAAATACCTTATCTTTAGATTTTTTTTTCAAATAGTAAAAGTTTTATATCAAACTATAATGAAATTAGAATAGAGAATGTAAAAAATAACATGTCATTTATATATAGCAAAAGAAAGAATTAAAGCATAAAGGTTTCTTTTACATATAAAAAATGCTTCTATTGTCCTTACTACAATGTAAAAATGATGTACAAAGCCCTCCCAATATTGTTTCATTGTAGTAAGGACAGTAGAAACATGTTTGATATGTAAAAAAACATTTGTGCTTTAATGCTTTCATTTCTAATAATAAATAGTATATATAAAATTGGCACAATTTGGATTATAGATTATAAACACAAGGTAATAATAAGTAATGCTTGTATTTGGTCTTATTACCTTGTGTTTATAAATAAAATCACATGACCACAGATTTCTCATGTAGGGTCATCAATGATTTAGAAGTTGATCATGGAATGCCATTTCTCCCTATTCACTGATATTCTCTTTGTCTTCTTCTTTCTTATCTCCACTCAAATCACACTAAGGTATCAAGCTTGTAAAGCTTGAGGCTTTTGATGGTGTCTGCCGAGGAAGAGTAGAGCTCATCAATGGATGAGTCAAACAGTCAATAATATGTCTTGGGGTTGCAGGCTGACACTTAGTACATAGTGGGAAGACCCTGCAACCATTCTGGAAAGTCATTGATATTCTCTTTGTAAATTCTAATTACTGACCATTAGAAACCCAAGGTAATAAGACCAAATCCAAATAAATAGTGTTTGACATTTCAGTAACAGCGTTGTTACCATCTTCAAACAAAAGTACTGAATGAGAAATTATACGACAGCATGTTTTAAATTGTTACTGTTATCAAGTGTGTAAACTAAAAATTCCTTTTTTATCTTATTACCTTGTGTTTATAATCCAAATAGTGCCTTATCATAAAATAGTTAAATTTAACAACTAAGAGGCAGTTTTA
>CP092866.1:13319185-13419511 GCA_030710605.1 Cordylochernes scorpioides | reverse complement strand
CCAGGAGGCCGTCGCACACGAAGCGAATGCCCGAGATCGGGAAGTGACGGGTAATCGGCGGCTGAAGACGTAGTCCAGCCTGACCTGCAAGTACGGCTTGGCGAGCCCGGTATGGTCGTCGTCGACGACGAGGGGACATGGAGGGATCTCACCTCCGCCAGGAGTTTCGCCTTGATTATTGACCAGTTGCTCCAGAGATCTTCGTTGGTCGTTTGCGCGATGGCTGCAGAAGTTCTATCAATGGTCGTTTACAGATGTTCATCAAATAATCCTAAGCGAAGCATTGCGGCTACGCAAGGCAGGCGAGCGAAAGGAGGCGAGCCTAGTTGGAGAAAGACAGCTCGATGTCGGAAAGTCTGTAGTAGATGATCTTATACTGGGTGACGCGCGACAGGAAATCTCGATGGTAAAATAATTCTGTCCAATCGAAAGGTGGCAACCCGTATCCCTTAGCTGGCTACTCTGGTTGGAAAATATGCGGCCTCAAAGAGGGTGGCCATATCGACGAGATTGTCTGGTCCATCAGCTCCGAGAGGGCCTCCACCGAAGAGGAGCGGTGTCTCTCGTGTTCTCCTCGCTGATGTTGAGGTCGCCTGGAGTTCTCCTAGACCGCGGCGGCTGCGATGATCTGCAGTTGCTGGCGCCTCTCTCGAGGAATATGTGAGACATGGCAGTTTATAACGCTAACTTTTTGGCCGTGGGCGTCGATTGATATGATGGCGATGTGACCTGGCCAAAGGACGTGTTGCTATAGGACGGCGACGCCCGGCGCAAAGACGCAGGCGAGACCCGAACCCCTGGTTCAGTAGGTAACACGACAACGGCGCTATAGCCAAGGCAGAGGTCTTGTATATCGATAAGCGACCAGGCATTAGTCTCCTGGACGAATGCGACGTTTACTTGATGTTAGGACAGGAAGTGACTGAGCTCTATGCTACTCTCGCGAGCGGCAAGACCGCGGCTGTTGATGGAAATCAGGCGGTCTTTCATTAGGCGGTCCTCGTCTAGACCTGGACGGCTAGGAGTCGCTTATAGAGTCCGCTTGGAAGGCTGTAAAATATTCCAGTAGTTTCTGGGCCTCTCTATGGTGCATTACCTTCTGGGCATCGCCCATCTTCTTTACTCGGTTCGGAAGACCAGTAACCGACACAAAAGCCTCCATTATTTCTCTTCTGTCCAGCTTTAGCAGTTCGGCCTCATCGAAGGAGGAGCAGGGCATTCGCTCAAGCAATCCCTTTAGTCGTTTACCCGATTTGGAACCGACTCGAGGGAAATAGAGACCTGAATCCCTTTCAATATCATATTCTCGGATGGCACTTGCTCTTGATGAACACTTTGCGCCAGGACGACCGAATTAGGATGAGCGGGAATAATAGCGCTCAAGGTCATTAAAGTAGCAGGAGCAGCAGCCACATTCGAGCCGAAACCCTGAAACAGGTTGAGTGAGAGTGGGCGCAGTGAAGCGTTGCTGCGCCAGTGTTGGAGGCCGTTTGCCCGGAGGCATCTGCAGGCCTCCTGGTGTTCAAGAAGCTATTTGCCTACCTTGACCCTACCTCTAGAAATGCATGCATTGATCTCAATACGAGAGGAATGCTGGAAGGTTTCCCTTAATACTCTATGTCGAGGCGCGATGATAACCTCTTCAGATATACGCCCTAGTTTAAGAGGATAAACAAATCCCGGCGGCTTATTCGCGCGCGCAAAAACATCGACGAAAATTCCTCGAATGCCTGGAATTCATCGCAAGGCAAGTCGTCCCACCCTGGAACTTTTCCGAACGGTAGGCGGTTGATGGCTGCAGCGATCTCTGCGGCGTCGATTGCAGAGATTCTGTCGAAACGGAGCTGTGTCTCTATTGCTCTCCTCGCTGATGTTGATTTCGCCCTACACCCACGAATTCTCCTGGACCGCCGCGGCTGCAATGATCTGAAGCTGCTGGTGCCGCTGGCCAGGAATATGTTAAAAGTGGAAATTAATTGCACTCACTTCCTGGCCGTGGACGTCGATAGTTACGATGGCGATGTAACAGGGCGCGTTGCCGCACGTGGGCGACGCCAGGCGCAAATATGCATTCTAAGCCCAAACCCCTGAAGGTAGTAGGTGACACGACAGCGGCTTTATGCCCTAGGCAGAGGACTTGTATATCGTCCAAGGACCAGCCGTTAGACTCCTGGACGAATGCGACGTCTACTTGATGATAACACGGGAGTGGCAGAGCTCTATGCTACTCTCGCGAGTGGCAAACCCGCGGCTGATGATAGAATTCAGGCGAAAACCCATTGGACGCTCCTCCGCTGGAACTGGACGGCTAGGAGACGCTTTTAGAGAGCCGCTTTGGAGGCCGGAAAATATTCCAGCAGCTTCAGGGTGTCTCTTTGGTGCCTTATCTTCTGGGCATCGCCCATCTTCTTTACTCGGTTCTGAAGACCACTGACCGACACAAGAACCTCCATTATCTCTCTTCTGTCCAGCTCTAGGAGTTCGGCCTCATCGAAGGGGAGCTGGGCATCCGCTCAAGCAATTCCTTTAGTCGTTTAACCTATTTCGAACCGACTCCGAAGGAAAGAGAGAACTGAATTCCCTTCTATTCCATATGCTCAGATGGCACTTGCTCTTGATGAGCACTTTGCGCCAAGACGACCGAATGAGGTTGAGCGGGAATATTAGCGCTCAAAGTCATTTAGGTAGCAGGAGCAGTAGCCACAGTAGAGCCGCAACCCTGAAACAGGTTGAGGGTAGAGTGGACGCGGTAACTGGCGTTGCTACGCTGGTGTTGGAGGCCGTCTTTCCGGAGGCATCTGCAGGCCTACTGGTGTTTAGGGGATATTTGCCTACCATGACCCTACCTTATTAATGCATGCATCAAACGACACACGAGAGAAATATTGGAAGGAATCCCCCTTTGTACTCTATGTCGAGGCGCGATGATAACCACTTTAGATATATGCCCTCGTTGAAGTGGATAAACTTCTCCCGGCAGCTTATTCGCGCGGGCAAAAACATCGACAAAAAGTCCCCGAATGCCTGGGATTCCTCGCATTGCAAGTCGTCCCACCCTGGAGCATTTCCGAGCGGTAGGCGGTTGATGGCTGCAGTGATCACTGCGACGTCGATTACAGAGATTCTGTCGAAACACACACACACACGGGGCTGTGTCTCTCTTTCTCTACTCGCTGATATTGATTTAGCCCAACACCCACGAATTCTCCTGGGCCGCGGCGGCTGCGATGTTCTGAAGCTGCTGGTGCCGCAGGCGAGGAATATGTTGAAGGTGAAAGTTAATTGCGCTAATTTCCTTGCCGTGGATTTCGATAGAGTAGATGGCGATGTGACCGGGCCTCAGGACACGTTGCCGCAGGTGGGCTACGCCCGGCGCAAATATGCATGCAAGACCCGAACCCCTGATTACAGTAGATGACACGACATTGGCTTTAAGCCCTAAGCAGACGACTTTTATATCGTCCAGTGACCAGGCGTTAGACTTCTGGACGAATGCGACATTTACTTGATGTTGACACGGGAGTGGCAGAACTCTATGCTACTCTCACGAGCGGCAAACCGGCGGATGATGATGGAAATCAGGCGAAAACTCATTGGGCGCTTCTCGTCTGGACCTGGACGGCTAGGAAACGCTTATCGAGTGCCGCTTTGGAGGCCGAAAAATATTCCAGCAATTTCAGGGTCTCTCTTTGGTGCCTTATTTCTGGGCATCGCCCATCTTCTTTACTTGGTTCTGAAGACCACTGACCGACACGAAAACCTCCATTATCTCTCTTCTGTCCAGCTCTAGGAGTTCGGCCTCATCGAAGGGGGAGCTGGGAATCCGCTCAAGCAATCCCTTTAGTCGTTTACCCAATTTGGAACCGACTCCTAGGGAAATAGAGACCTGAATCACTTTCAATTCCATATGCTCGGATGACACTTGCCCTTGATGAGCACTATTCGACAAGACGACCGAATGAGGTTGAGCGGGAATATTAGCGCTCAAAGTCATTTAAGTAGGAGGAGCAGCAGCCACAGTAGAGCTGCAACCCTGAAACAGGTTGAGGGTAGTGTCGGCACGGTAACCGGCGTTGCTGCGATGGTGTTGGAGGCCGTCTTCCCGGAGGTATCTGCAGGCCACCTGGTGTTTAGAGAGTATTTGCCTATCTTTACCCTACCTCTAGCATTGAATGCATCAAATTACATACGAAGGAATGCTGGAAGGATTCCCCCTTGTACTCTATGTCGAGTGCGATGATAACCTCTTCAGATACACGCCCTCGTTTAAGAGGATGAACAACTCCCGTCGGCTTAATAGCGCGCGCAAAAACATCGACGAAAAGTCACCGAATTCCTGGGATTCCTCGCAAGGCAAGTCGTCCCACCCTGGAGCTTTTCCCAGCGGTAGGCGGTTGATGGCTGCAGTGATCTCTGTGGCGTCGATTACAGAGATTCTGTCGAAACGGGGCTGTGTTTCTCTTGCTCTCCTCGCTGATGTTGATTTCGCCCTACACCCACGAATTCTCCTGGACCCCCGCATTGCGATATCTGAAGCTGCTGGTGCCGCTGGCCAGGAATATGTTAAAGGTGGAAGTTAATTGCACTCACTTCCTTGCCGTGGACGTCGATAGAGACGATGGCGATGTAACAGGACGCGTTGCCGCAGGTGGGCGACGCCCGGCGCAAATATGCATGCGAGGCCCGAACCCCTGAAGGCAGTAGGTGACACGACAGCTACTTTATGCCTTAGGCAGAGGACTTGTATATCGTCCTGGGACCAGGCGTTAGACTCCTGGACGAATGCGACGTCTACTTGATGTTGACACGGGAGTGGAAGAGCTCTATGCTACTCTCGCGAGCGCAAACGTGCGACTGATGATGGAAATCAGGCGAAAACTCATTGGGCGCTACTCGTCTGGACCTGGACGGCTAGGAAACGCTTATAGAGTGCCGCTTTGGAGGCCGAAAAATATTCCAGCAGCTCCTGGGTCTCTCTTTGGTGCCTTATTTCTGGGCATCGCCCATCTTCTTTACTCGGTTCTGAAGACCACTGACCGACACAAGAAGTGTCCAGCTCTAGGAGTTCCTCCAAATCGAAGGGTGAGCTGGGTATCCGCTCAAGCAATCCCTTCAGTCCTTTACCCGATTTGGAACAGACTCCGAGGGAAATAGAGAACTGAATCCCCTTCAATTCCATAGGATTGGATGGCACTTGCTCTTGATGAGCACTTTTTGCCAGGACGACCGAATGAGGTTGAGCGGGAATATTACGGCTCAAAGTCATTTAAGTAGAACAACAGGAGCAGTAGCCACAGTAGAGCCGCAACCCTGAAACAGGTTGAGGATAGAGTGGGCGCGGTAACTGGCGTTGCTGCGCCGGTGTTGGAGACAGTCTACCCAAAGGCATCTGCAGGCCTCCTAGTGTTTAGGGGGTATTTGTCTACCTTGAGCTTACCTCTAGCAAAGCATGAATCAAACTACATACGAGAGAAATGATGGAAGGATTGTCCCTTTTACTCTATGTCGAGGAGCTATGATAACTTCTTCAGATATACGCCCTCGTTTAAGAGGATGAAAAACTCCCGGCGGCTTATTTGCGCGCGAAAAAATATCGACGAAAAGTCCTCGAATGCCTGGGATTCCTCGCAAGGCAAGTCGTCCCACCCTGGAGCTTTTCTGAACGATAGGCAGTTGATGGCTGCAGTGATCTCTGCGGCGTCGATTACAGAGATTCTGTCGAAACGGGGCTGTTTCTCACTTTCTCTCCTCCCTGATGTTGATTTAGCCCAACATCCAAGATTTTTCCTGGGCCGCGGTGGCTGCGATGATCTGAAGCTGCTGGTGACGCAGGCGAGGAATATGTTAAAGGTGGAAGTTAATTGCGCTAACTTCCTGGCCGTGGATGTTGATAGAGACGATAACGATGTAAACGGGCCACAGGACGCTTTGTCGCAGGTGGGCGATGTCAGGCGCAAATATGCATGCAAGGCCCGAGCCCCTGATGAGAGTAGATGCCACGACATTGGCTTTATGCCTAAAGCAGAGGACTTGTATTTCGTCCAGGGACCAGGCGTTAGACTCCTGGACGAATGCGACGTCTACTTGATTTTGACACGGGAGTGGCAGAGCTCTATGCTACTCTCGCGAGCGGCAAAACCGCGGCTGATGATGGAATTCAGGCGAAAACACATTGGGCGCTCCTCTTCTGGACCTGGATGGCTAGGAGACGCTTATAGAGTGCCGCTTGGAAGGCCAAAAAATATTCCAGCAGCTTCTGGGTCTTTCTTTGGTGCCTAATCTTCTGAGCATCGCCCATCTTCTTTACTCGGTTCTGAAGACCAGTAACCGACACAAGAGCCTCCATTATTTCTCTTCTGCCCAGCTCTATGTGTTCGGCCTCATCGGAAAGGGAGCTGGGCATTCGCTAAAGAAATTCTATTGGTCGTTTAACGCATTTGGAACCGACTCCGAGGGCAAGAGAAACCAGAATCCCCTTCAATTTCACATGCTCGGATAGCACTTGCTCTTGATGAGCACTTTGCGCCAGGGCGACTGGATGAGGTTGAGCCTATATATCAGTGTCGGGCAACCGGTGTGCCGTGGCACACTGGTGTGCCGCGAAGAATTCTAGGTGTGCCGCGAACATTTTTGTAGGTATTTAGAACTTTTGGTTAAATTTAAAAATAATGTTTCAAAAAATATTTTTTATAATTTTTATTCAATTTTAATAATTTTTTTCAAAAATTTTCATATAAAAAATGAAATTAAAAAAAAAGCAAATTTCATTTTATATAATACTTATTTTGGTATTATAATTACAACAGTTTGCATAATTTTATATTTCATATAACGTATGTACATAATCTTGACGTACATAACTGGCACGTGCCATTATTAAAAAATAAAAATGCAAATAGGTACGTACCTATTAAAAATCATAAGTTAAAAAAAAACAATCCGCGAAAACAACTTTATTTAATAAAGTTGAATACATACTGCGGGAAAATACCTAATTTTTAAAATAATATGTCCAAACTTAACCGTCATTTACAATCTTTGTCACAGCTGTTTATTAATAGAGACTCAAAGCTACAAAGCTTAAAAAAAAAAAACAAAAAAAAAAATTATAAATTTATTTTAAAAAATTATTCGGAGTTTTCGTCAAAGTATTGCTGTAGTAATTCTTCATTTTTTTGCATGTTGTAAAACACACACACATTCACACAATAAGTTTTGTACACCGTAAAATCTGTTGGTTAAAAAAGGAAAAAAATATTTTTGTTACGAAAATCTCACAGGTGCGACGCGAAAAAAAAGAAATTAAGCTTAGTGCGCCGCAACTCGAAAAAGGTTGCCCGACACTGCTATATATTAACGCTCAAAGTAATTTAAGTAGCAGGAGCATTAGCCACAGTAGAGCCGCAACCCTGAAATAGGTTGAGGGTAGAGTGGGCGCAGTAACAGGCGTTGCTGCGCCGGTTTTGGAGGCCGTAGGCCTGGAGTTCAAGAAGCTATGTGCCTACCGTGGCCCTACCTCTAGCAATGCATGCATCAAACTATATACGAGAGAAATGCTGGAAGGATTCTCTTTGTACTCTATGACGAGGCGCGATGATAACCTCTTCAGATATTCGCCTTCGTTTAAGAGGATGAACAACTCCCGGTAGCTTATTCACGCGCGCAAAAGCATTGACGAAAATTCCTCGAATGCCTGGGATTCATCGCAAGACACGTCGTCCCACCCTGGAGGTTTTTTTATCTGTAGGCGGTTGATGGCTGCATTGATCTCTGCGGCGTCGATTACAGAGATTCTGTCGAAACGGGGATGTGTCTCTCTTGCTCTCCTCGCTGATGTTGATTTCACCCTACACCCACGAATCTTCCTGGACCGCCGCGGATGCGATGATCTGAAGCTACTGGTGCCGCTAACCAGGAATATGTTAAAGGTGGAAGTCAATTGTACTCACTTCCTGGCCGTGGACGTCGATAGAGACGATGGCGATGCAAACGGGCCACAGGACGCGTTGCCGCAGGTGGGCGACGTCCGGCGCCAATATGCATGCGAGCCCCGAAGCCCTGATGACAGTAGATGACACGACATTGGCTTTATGCCCTAAGCAGAAACCTTGTATATCGTCCAGGGACCAGGCCTTAGACTCCTTGACGAATGCGACGTCTACTTGATGTTGACACGGGAGTGGCAGAGCTATATGCTACTCTCGCGAGCGGCAAACCCGCGGCGAAAACTCATTGGGCGGTCCTCGTCTGGACCTAGACGGCTAGGAGACGCTTATTGAGAGACGCTTGGGAGGCCGAAAAATATTCCAGCAGCTTCTGGGTCACTCTTTGGTTCCTTAACTTCTGGGCATCGCCCATCTTCTTTACTCGGTTCTGAAGACCACTGACCGACACAAGAACTTCCATTATCTCTCTTTTGTCCAGCTCTAGAAGTTCGGCCTCTTCGAAGGGGGAGCTCGGCATCCGCTCAAGCAATCCCTTTAGTCGTTTACCCCGATTTGGAACCGACTCTGAGGGAAATATAGACCTGAATCCCCTTCAATTCCATATGCTCTGAAGGCACCTGCTCTTGATGAGTACTTTGC
Source organism: Cordylochernes scorpioides (assembly GCA_030710605.1). Taxonomy (NCBI): domain Eukaryota; kingdom Metazoa; phylum Arthropoda; class Arachnida; order Pseudoscorpiones; family Chernetidae; genus Cordylochernes; species Cordylochernes scorpioides. The sequence continues at coordinate 13,410,926 of CP092866.1, read as the reverse complement.
GCAAGGACGACCGAATGAGGTTGGGCGGGAATAATAGCGCTCAAGGTCATTAAAGGAGCAGGAGCAGCAGCCACAGTCGATCCGCAACCCTGAAACAGGTTGAGGGTAGAGTGAGCGCGGTGAAGCGTTGCTGCGCCAGTGTTGGAGGCCGTCTGTTCAGAGGCATCTGCAGGCCACCTGGTGTTCAAGAAGTTATGTGCCTACCTTGACCCTACCTCAATCAATGCATGCATTGAACTCAATACGAGAGGAGTGATGGAACGATTCCCCTTGTACTCTATGCCAAGGCGCGATGATAACCTCTTCAGATATACACCCTCGTTTAAGAGGATGAACAACTCCCGGCGGCTTATTCGCGCGCGCAAAAAACATCGACGAAAAGACATTGATTGCCTGGGATTCCTTGCAAGGCAAGACGTCTCACCCTGGAGCTTTTCCGAGCGGTAGGCAGTTGATGGCTGCAGTGATCTCTGCGGCGCCGATTACAGAGATTCTGTCGAAACGGAGCTATGTCTCTCTTGCTCTCCTCGCTGATGTTGATTTCGCCCTACACCCACGAATTCTCCTGGACTGCCGCGGCTGTGATGATCTGAAGCTGATGGTGCCGCTGGTCAGGAATATGTTAAAGGTGGGAGTTAATTACACGCACTTCCTGGCCGTGGACGTCGATAAAGACGATGGCGATGTAACAGGACGCGTTGCCGCAGGTGGGCGACGCCCGGCGCAAATATGCATGCGAGGCCCGAACCCCTAAAGGCAGTAGGTGACACAACAGCGGCTTTATGACCTAGGCAGAAACTTGTATATCATCCAGGGACCAGGCGTTAGACTCCAAGAGGAATGCGACGTCTATTTGATGTTGACACGGGAATGGCAGAGCTATATGCTACTCTCGCGAGCGGCAAACCACGGCTGATGCCGGAAATCAGGTGAAAACTAATTAGGCGCTCCTCGTCTCGACCTGGACGGCTAGGAAACGCTTATAGAATGCCGCTTGGAAGACCGAAAAATATACCAGCAGCTTCTGGGTCTCTCTTTGGTGCCTTTTCTTCTAGGCATCGCCCATCTTCTTTACTCGGTTCTGAAGACCACTGACCGACACAAGAACCTCCATTATCTTTCTTCCATCCAGCTCTAGGAATTCGGCGTCATCGAAAGGGGACCGGGGAATCCGCTCAAACAATCTCTTTAGTCGTTTACCCCGATTTGGAACCGACTCCGAAGGAAATAGAGACCTGAATTCCCTTCAATTCCATATGCTCGGATGGCATTTGCTCTTAATGAGCACTTTGCGCCAGGACGACCGAATGAGTTTAAGCGGGAATATTAGCGTTCAAAGTCATTTAGGTAGCAGGAGCAGTAGCCACAGTAGAACCGCAACCCTGAAACAGGTTGAGGGTAGAGTGGACGCGATAACTGGCGTTGCTGCGCCGGTGTTGGAGGCCGTCTGCCCGGAGGCATCTGCAGGCCTACTGGTTTTTAGGGGGAATTTGCCTACCTTGACCCTACCTCTATCAATGCATGCATCAAACGACACACGAGAGAAATGCTGGAAGGATTCCCCCTCGTACTCTATGTCGAGGCGCGAAGATAACCTCTTCAGATATACGCCATCGTTAAAGAGGATGAACAACTCCCGGCGGCTTATTCGCGCGCGCAAAAACATCGACGAAAAGTGCTCGAATGCATGGGATTCCTCGCAAGGAAATTCGTCCCACCCTGGAGCTTTTCCGAACGGTAGGCAGTTGATGGCTGCAGTGATCTCTGCGGCGTCGATTACAGAGATTCTGTCGAAACGGGGCTGTGTCTCTCTTGCTCTCCTCGCTGATGTTGATTTCGCCCTACACCCACGAATTCTCTTGGACCGCCGCGGCTGCGATAATCTGAAGCTGCTGGTGCCGCTGGGCAGGAATATGTTAAAGGTGGAAGTTTATTACACTCACTTCCTGGCCGTGATCGTCGATAAAAACGATTGCGATGTAACCGGACGCGTTGCCGCACGTGGGCGACGCCCGGGGCAAATATGCATGCGAGGCCCGAACCCCTGAAGGCAGTAGGTGACACGACAGCGGCTTTATGCCCTAGGCAGAGGACTTGTATAGCGTCCAAAAACCAGGCGTTAGACTCTTGGACGAATGCGACGTCTACTTGGTGTTGACACGGGAGTAGCAGATCTCAATATTATTCTCGCGAGCAGCTAACCCGTGGCTGATGATGGAAATCAGGCGAAAACTCATTGGGCACTCCTCGTCTGAACCTGGACGGCTAGGAGACGCTTTTAGAGAGCCGCTTGGGACGCCGAAAAATATTCCAGCAGCTTCTGGGTCTCTCTTTGGTGCCTTGCCTTCTGGGCATCGCCCATCTTCTTTACTCGGTTACGAAGACCACTGATCGACACAAGAACCTCCATTATCTTTCTTCCATCCAGCTCTAGGAGTTCGGCCTCATCGTAAGGGGACCTGGGCATCCGCTTAAGCAATCCCTTTAGTCGTTTACCCGATTTGGAACCGACTCCAAGGGAAATAGAGACCTGAATCTCTTTCAATTCCATACGCTCAGATGGCTTTTGCTTTTGATGAGTACTTTGCGCCAGGACAACAGATTGAGGTTGAGCAGGAATAGTAGCGCTCAAATTCATTTAAGTAGCAGGAGCAGCAGGCACAGTAGAGCCTCAACCCTGAAACAGGTTGAGGGTAGGGTGGACGCGGTAACAGGCGTTGCTGCGCCGGTGTTGGAGGCCGGCTGCCCGGAGGCATCTGCAGGCCTACTGGTTTTTAGGGGGTATTTGCCTACCTTGACCCTACCTCTATGAATGCATGCATCAAACTACATACGAGAGAAATGCTGGAAGGATTCCCCGTTGTACTCTATGTCGAGGCGCGAAGATAACCTCTTCAGATATACGCCCGCGTTTATGAGGATGAACATCTCACGGCGTCTTATTCGCGCGCGCAAAAACATCGACGAAAAGTCCTCGAATGCCTGGGATTCCTCGCAATACAAGTCGTCCCACCTTCGAGCTTTTCCGAACGGTAGGCGGTTGATGGCTGCAGTGATCTCTGCGGCGTCGATCTCAGAGATTCTATCGAAACGGGTCTGTGTCTCTCTTGCTCTCCTAGCTGATGTTGATTTCGCCCTACACCCACGAATTCTCCTGGACCGCCGCGGTTGCGATGATCTGAAGCTGCTGGGGCCGTATGCGAGGAATATGTTGAAGGTGCAAGTTAATTGCGCTACCTTCATGGCCGGAGGACATCGATAGAGGCGATGGCGATGTACCGGGCCACAGGACGCGTTGCCGCAGGTGGGCGACGTCCGGCGCAAATATACATGCGAGGCCCGAACCCCTTATGGGAGTAGATGACACGACAGCGGCTTTATGCCCTAAGCAGAGAACTTGTATATCGTCCAGGGACCACGCGTTAGACTTCTGAACGAATGCGACGTCTACTAGATGTTGACACGGGAGTGACAGAGCTCTATGCTACTCTCGCGAGCGGCAAACCCGCGGCTGATGATGGAAATCAGGCGAAAATTCATTGGGCGCTCCTCGTCTGGACCTGGACGGCTAGGAGACGCCAATCGAGATCCGCTTAAGAGGCCGAAAAATATTCCAGCAGCTTCTGGGTCTCTCTTTGGTGCCTTATCTTCTGGGCATCACCCATCTTCTTTACTCGGTTCTGAAGACCAGTGACCGGAACATGTGCCTCCTTTATTTCTCTTCTCTCCAGCGCCATGAGTTCGGCCTCATCGAAGGGGTAGCTGAGCATTCGCTCAAGCATTCCCTTTAGTCGTTTAACCAATTTGGAACTGACTCCGAGGAAAATAGAGACCTGAATCCCCTTCAATTCCATATTCTCGAATGGCACCTGCTCTTGATGAGCACTTTGCGCCAGGACTACCGAATGAGATCGAGCGGGAATAATAGCGCTCAAGGTCATTAAAGGAGCAGGAGCAGTAGCCACCTTCGATCCGCAAACCTGAAACAGGTTGAGGGTAGAGTGGGCGCGGTGAAGCGTTGCTTCGCCGGTGTTGGAGGCCGTTTCCCCGGAGGCATCTGCAAGCCTCCTGGTGTTCAAGAAGCTATGTGCCTACCTTGACCCTACCTCTAGCAATGCATGCACTGAACTCAATACGATAGGAATGCTGGAAGGGTTCCCCTTGTACTCTATGTCAAAGCGCGAAGATAACCTATTCAGATATACGGCCTCGTTCAAGAGGATGAACAAGTCCCGGCGGGTTATTCGCGCGCGCAAAAACATCGACGAAAAGTCCTAGAATGCCTGGGATTCCTCGCAAGGCAAGTCGTCCCACCCTGGAGCTTTTCCGAGCGGTAGGCAGTTGATGGCTGCACTGATCTCTGCGGCGTCGATTACAGAGATTCTGACGAAACGGGGCTGTGTCTCTCTTGCTCTCCTCGCTGATGTTGATTTCGCCCTACACCCACGAATTCTCCTGGACCGCCGCGGCTGCGATGATCTGAAGCTGCTAGTGCCGTTGACCAGGAATATGTTAAAGGTGGAAATTAATTATTCTCACATCCTGGCCCTGGACGTGAGAACGCGTTGCCGCAGGTGGGCGACGCCTTGCGCAAATATGCATGCGAGGCCCGAACCCCTGAAGGCAGTAGGTGACACGACAGCGGCTTCATGCCCTAGGCAGAGGACTTGTATATCGTCAAGGGACCAGGCGTTAGACTCCTGGACGAATGCGACGTCTACTCGATGCTGACACGGGTGTGGCAGAGCTCTATGCTACTCTCGCGAGCGGCAAACCCGCGGCTGATGATGGAAATCAGGCAAAAACTCATTGGGCACTCCTCGTCTGGACCTGGACGTCTAGGAGACGCTTTTCGAGTGCTGCTTGTGGCCGAAAAATATTTCAGCAGCTTCTGAGTCTCTCTTTGGTGCCTTATCTTCTGGGAATCGCCCATCTTTTTCACTCGGTTCTGAAGACCACTAATCGACACAAGAACCTCCATTATCTCTCTTCTGTCCAGCTCTAGGAATTCGGCTTCAACGAAGGAAGAGTTGGGCATCCGCTCAAGCAATCCCTTTAGTCGTTTACCCGATTTGGAACCGACTCCGAGGGAAATAGAGACCTGAATCCCCTTCAATTCCTTATGCTCGGATGGCACATGCTCTTGATGAGCACTTTGCGCCAGGACGACCGAATGAAGTTGAGCGGGAATATTAGCGCTCAAAATTTTAAGTAGCAGGAGCAGTATTCACAGTCAGGCCGCAATCCTGAAACCGGTTGAGGGTAGAGTGGGCGCGGTAACATGCATTGCTGAGCCGGTGTTGGAAGCTGCTGCCCAGAGGTAATGGAAGGCCTCCTGGTGTTTAGGGGGTTTGGCCTAACTTGACCCTACCTCTAGCAATGCATGCCTCAAACTACATACGAGAGAAATGCTGGAAAGATACCCCCTTGTACTCTATGTCGAGGCGCGATGATAACCTCTTCAGATATACGCCCTCGTTCAAGAGGATGAACAACTCCCTGCAGGTTATTCGCGCGCGCAAATACATCGACGAGAAGTCCTCGAATGCCTGGGATTCTTCGCAAAGCAAGTCGTCCCACCCTGGAGCTTTTCCGAGCGGTAGGCGGTTGATGGCTGCAGTGATCTCTGCGGCGTCGATTACAGAGATTCTGTCGAAAAGGGGCTGTGTCTCTCTTGCTCTCCTCGCTGATGTTGATTTAGACCAACACCCACGAATTCTCTTGGGCCGCGGCGGCTGCGATGATCTGAAGCTGCTGGTGCCGCAGGCGAGGAATATGTTAAAGGTGGAAGTTAATTGCACTAACGTCCTGGCCGTGGATGTCGATAGAGACGATGGCGATGTGACCGGGCGACAGGACACGTTGCCGCAGGTGGGCTACGCCCGACGCAAATAGGCATGCAAGGCCCGAACCCATGATGACAGTAGATGACACGACATTGGCTTTATGCCCTAAGCAGAGGACTTGTATATCGTCCAGGGACCAGGCGTTAGACTTCTGGACGAATGCGAAGTCTACTTGATGTTGACACGGGAGTGGAAAAGCGCTAGGCTACTCTCACGAGCGGCAAACCGGGGGCTGATGATGGAAATCAGGCGAAAATTCATTGGGTGCTCCTCGTCTGGACCTGGACGGCTAGTAAACGCTTATAGAGAGCCGCTTGGGAGGCCGAAAAATATTCCAGCAGCTTCCGGGTCTCTCTTTGGTGCCTTATCTTCTAGGTATCGCCCATCTTCTTTATTCGGTTCAGAAGACCACTGACCGACACAAGAACCTCCATTATCTCTCTTCTGTCCAGCTCTAGAAGTTCGGCCTCATCGAAAGGGGAGCTGGGCATCCGCTCAGGCAATCCCTTTTGTCGTTTACCCGATTTGGAATCGACTCCGAGGGAAATAGAGACCTGAATCCCCTTCAATTCCATATGCTCGGATGGCACTTATTCTTGATGAGCACTTTGTGCCAAGACGACCGAATGAGGTTGAGCGGGAATATTAGCGCTCAAGGGCATTAAAGGAGCATGAGCAGCAGCCACAGTCGAGCCGCAACCTTGAAACAGGTTGAAGGTAGAATGGGCGCGTTGACGTGTTGCTGCGCCGGTGTTGGATGCTGTCTGTCCGGAGGCATCTGTAAGACTCCTGGTGTTCAAGAAGCTATGTGCCTACCTTGACCCTACCTCTCGTAATGCATGCATTGAACTTAATACGAGAGAATGCTGGAACGATTCCCCATGTACTCTATGCCGAGGCGCGATGATAACCTATTCAGATATACGCCCTCGTTTAAGAGGATGAATAACTCCCGGCGGGTTATTCGCGCGCGCAAAAACATCGATGAAAAGTCCTCGAATGCCTGGGATTCCTAGCAAGGCAAGTCATCCCACCCTGGAGCTTTTCCGAGCGGTAGGCAGTTGATGGCTGCACTGATCTCTGCGGCGTCGATTACAGAGATTCTGTGTCGAAACGGGGCTGTCTCTCTTGCTCTCCTCGATGATGTTGATTTCGCCCTACACCCACGAATTCTCTTGGACCGCCGCAGCTGCGATAATCTGAAGCTGCTGGTGCCGCTGGGCATGAATATGTTAAAGGTGGAAGTTAATTGCACTCACTTCCTGGTCGTGGAAGTCGATAGAGACGATGGCGATGTAACAGGACGCGTTGCCGCGGGTTAGCGACGCCCGGCGCAAATATGCATGCGAGGCCCGAACCCCTGAAGGCAGTAGGTGACACGACAGCAGCTTTAAGCCATAGGCAGAAACTTTTATATCGTCCAGGGACCAGGCGTTAGACTCCAGGACGAATGCCACGTCTATTTGATGTTGACACGGGGGTGGCAGAGCTCTATGCTACTCTCGCGAGCGGCAAACCCGCGGCTGATGATGGAAATCAGGCGAAAACTCATTGGGCGCGACTCGTCTGGACCTGGACGGCTAGTAAACTCTTATAGAGTGCCGCATGGGAGGCCGAAAAATATTCCAGCAGCTTCCGGGTCTCTCTTTGGTGCCTTATCTTCTGGGTATCGCCCATCTTCTTTATTCGGTTGTGAAGACCACTGACCGACAAAAGAACCTCCATTATCTCTCTTCTGTCCAGCTATAGTAGTTCGGCCTCATCGAAAGAAGAGCTGGGCATCCGCTCAAACAATCCCATTAGTCGTTTACCCGATTTGGAAATGACTCCGAGGGAAATAGAGACCTGAATCCCCTTCAATTCAATATGCAAGGATGGCACTTGCTCTTGATGAGTACTTTGCGCCAGGATGACCGAATGAGTTTGTGTGCAAATATTAGCGCTCAAAGTCATTCAAGTAGCAGGAGCAGCAGCCGCAGTAGAGCCGCAACCCTGAAATAGGTTGAGGGTAGAGTGGGCGCGTTGACGTGTTGCTGCGCCGGTGTTGGATGCTGTCTGTCCGGAGGCATCTGTAAGACTCCTGGTGTTCAATAAGCTATGTGCCTACCTTGACCCTACCTCTCGTAATGCATGCATTGAACTTAATACGAGAGGAATGCTGGAACGATTCCCCATGTACTCTATGCCGAGGCGCGATGATAACCTCTTCAGATATACGCCCTTGTTTAAGAGGATGAACAACTCCCGGCAAGTTATTCGCGCGCGCAAAAAACACCGACGAAATTCCTCGAATGCCTGGGATTCCTCGCAAGGCAAGTCGTCCCACCCTGGGGCTTTTTCGAGCGGTAGGCGGTTGATGGCTGCAGTGATCTCTGCGGCATCAATATCAGAGATTCTGTCGAAACGGAGCTGTGTCTCTCTTGCTCCTCGCTGATATTGATATCGCCCAACACCCACGAATTTTCCTGGACCGCGACGACTGCGATGATCTGAAACTTCTGGTGCCGCTGGCGAGGAATAGGTTAAAGGTGGAAGTTAATTGCGCTCACTTCCTGGCCGTAGACGTCTATAGAGACGATGACGATGTGACCGGGCCACAGGACGCGTTGCCGCAGTTCGGCGACGCCCGGCGCAATGATGCCTGCGAGGCCCGAACCCCTGCTGGCAGTAGGTAATATGACAGCGGCTTTATGCCCTAGACAGAGGACTTGTATATCTTCCAGGGACCAAACGTTTGACTCCTGGGCGAATGCGACGTCTACTTAATGTTGACACGGGAGTGGCAGAGCTCTAATCCCTTCTTGTGAGCGGCAAGCCCGCGGGTGTTGAATGCAATCAGGCGGAAACTCATTGGGCGCTCCTCGTGTGGACCTGGACGGCTAGGAAACGCTTATAGAGTGCCGCTTGGGAAGCCGGAAAATATTACAGCAGCTTCTGGGCCTCTTTGTTCTGCCTTATCTTCTGAGCATCGCCCATCTTCTTTATTCGGTTCTGAAGACCAGTGACCGACACAAGAGGCTCCATTATCTCTCTTCTGTCCAGCTCTAAGAGTTCGGTCTCATCGAAGGGGGAGCTGGGCCTTCGCTCACGCAATCCCTTTAGTCATTTATCCGATTTGGAACCGACTCCGAGGGAAATAGAGACCTGAATCCCCTTCAATTCCACATGCTCGGATGGTATTTGTTCTTGATGAGGTATTTGCGCCAGGACGACCGAATGAGGATGAGCGGGTATAATAGCGCTCAAGGTCATTTAAGTAGCAGGAGCAGCAGCCACAGTAGAGCCGCAACGCTGAAAGAGGATAAGGGTAGAGTGGGCGCGGTGACAGGCGTTGCTCCGCCGGTGTTGGAACTTAAAGCCCTCGTTTAGCAGAATGAACAACTCTCAGCGGCTGTTCTTGAATGTGAAACTCCGAACGTTGAGGAACATTAGAGCGGTCGATGTTATTCGCCAATATGGCCACAGGGAAGGGATGGTGTCTTGATCCTCTACATAGACGGGCAGATTGGTTACGGTGATCTTCTCGGCCCTACTGCGAAAGGGGGAGGCCTTAAGCAGTGTCTCCTCAATGTCGAGACCCTCTTCAACGAGACGCCGGCGTGTGGCTTGATGACGAGGCCGACGAACACCTGGCCGTTCATCCAGACGAGCTGGATGATGTTGATCCTTCCGACCACATGTTTAGCGTTTGTAGGTATTGGATCTGGCTGAAGTCGGGGCAGTGCTCAACATATACGCACTGGTCCAAAGTGTCCGTAGCCTGCTGCACTCCTGACTCCGCGATATTCTTACACGTCACCTTGATCTTCTGGGTAGGAGGTTGACGCTTGGCAGGAATGTGTATATGTACATATATAAAAGAAATGCAAATGGGTCATTTAATCTTAGAAAAAGAAAGATAAGTGAAATCGAGGAAATGAAACATTAATATTGATGAAACATAAATAGGTATCTCATCGTACAAGTGAAAGTTGAAGTTGTTCGTTATTATTTTTATAATTATTGGTATGATTATCATTATTAGAAATTATATATAAGTGATAGTAGGAATTTATTTTTATGCATTATGCAAACCCCTATATATATATATATATAAGTCAGTGTATGTATGTATGTATGTGTTTTTTCCTATGTCGGCTATACACGTCCACAATACGTAACTAATCTGACTGAAATTTCGACAGTATATAGAGTAGAATCTGGAAAAACTTATAGTGAAAGTTTCAGGTCTCTATCCCGAATATTCTTCGAGTTATTTGCAAATTGCGTTGCAAATTTGCCCTTTCGCTCGCAAGCAGCGCCTCAAGCGGTGAAGATGGGAGGTAATATCAGCTGACCTAATGTACATGTAAAACGTGTTTTAACAGGACTTAGAAAAAAATCTGGAAGAGATATTTATCGGATTTTTAGCCAAGAAAGTTGAAATTGACAGGTTCTGGGAAAAACTAGTTGTTTTTTAGTAAGAAAATGATTATGGCAATATTGCTGTATCATGTTTTATTACCAGATACAAAATTATATCAGGAAAAATCCCAAAAAGCAGAGACCACGGGTGAAGCCAGTTCATTTTTAGTATGCAGGAACAAAATTCTAACAGAAAAACATTCATTCGAGCAGAAGACACAAAGCCAGATCATCTCTTTATAAAAATATCGCTTCTCAGACACAAATTTTGGAGCGGGACGTTTCACAAGAATGACATCCACGGCGCCAATTTATAATTGTAAAGAATAGTATTTGAATAAAAACATTTAATCGGGTTGTTAGGTTATTCAGTGATTGAATAAATCATCATCACAAGTTAATGTTTTGGTTTATGTAGGATATGTAAAATAACATATCACAATAGTGGCCATTCAATAAAGTTACGTCTTCATGATAGGTTAGTGATTCGTTGTTTTGTACAAGACACTAACAAATCAAACATGGTGTCAGAAGAGTGATTTGAAAACAAACGAAAAAAAATATCGCGGTAAGTTCAATTTTACGTTATAAGACTAATAAAATAATAAATAAGCCTTATCGTATATTAAATAGACAAAAGATATGTATTTACAAATACCGCCACCTGAACCAGTTAATTTCAGAGGAAATATAGAAGAAAACTGGAGATATTTCAAATCGCATTGGCGTAACTTTTCAATAGCAACAGGGTTGGACAATAAAGAAGACAAATTAAAAGTTGCAACCTTATTGTCTATTATAGGCAAAGAAGCTTATAATATATTTGAACATCTCGATCTTTCAGATGAACAAAGAAATAACTCAGATAAGATAATAAATGCATTGACTCAGCATTTTACACCAAAAATTAACATTATTTATGAAAGATCAATTTTCAACCAAACAAATCAAGAAACAAATGAAAGTATTGAACAATATATATGTAGATTAAGAAAATTGTCTTCCACATGCAATTATGGTGCAATGACTGAGGAAATGATCAGGGATAGGTTAGTTTTGGGAATAATTGACAAGCAAACCAAAAGACAGCTGATCAGTGATCCTCAACTAACATTGCAAAACGCTATTGATGTGTGTAAGGCTAATGAAAGCGCTAACAAACAAATTGAAAACTTAACTAAAAACACTCAAGAGGAGGTGAACAAATTGAATATAAGAAAGAAAACAGTCAATCAAAATAAAATGAAAAAGAACATTTCTTGTAGATATTGTGCAACATTCCATGAGCACAACAGACAAAAATGCCCTGCATGGAATCAAACCTGCAGAAAGTGTAACAAAAAGAATCATTGGGAAAAAGTTTGCAAATCCAGAATGAGAACAGTTCAAAGCCTTGAATCTCAAAACTCCAATGATGAACAAGAAGATTGTTATTCTTTAGAATATGTCTCAGAAATTTCTGCTAGAAAATTGATGACTAAATTAGAATTAGAATTGAATGGATACAAGGAAAGCATAATTTGCCAAATAGATACAGGAGCAACTGTCAATGTTTTAAATTTTGCAGATTTATGCAAAATCATGCAAGATGGCAATCCTTCTCTTAAACCAAGCTACATCAAACTAAGATGCTATGGAGGAGAAATATTAAAGCCAAGAGGACAAATCAAAATCAACTGTTCCCACCAAAGCAAGCAACATCCTATAGTGTTCCAAGTGATAGATCATTGGGAAAAACCTATTCTAAGTGCTGAAACTTGCCAGAAATTGAATTTAATAGAAATTAAAGCTGACTTATGCAAAATTGAATCCACATGGACAAAACAAAATAACCTTCTAGATAAATATAAAGACATATTTGAAGGCATTGGATGCTTACAAGGGGAATACAAACTAGAAACAGATCCTACAATCAAACCCATCAAGCAAGCACCTAGAAGAGTACCTATTACCTTAAGAAAAGAATTAAAAGAAAAATTTATTGACATGGAAAAGAAAAATATCATTGCCAAAGTTGATTATCCAACAGACTGGATTAGCAATCTAGTACTAGTAAAGTCAACTAAGAAGTTAAGAATATGCATTGATCCTCAAGAATTAAATGTCGCCTTGAAAAGAGCTGAATACCCAATACCGACAATTGAGGAAATAATACCAAATCTTCAAAATGCCAAAATATTCACAGTAGTGGACACTAAAGATGGTTTTTGGAATGTGAAGCTCTCTGATGAATCATCGAACCTTACAACATTCTGGACTCCCTTTGGAAGATACAAATTTCTTCGAATGCCATTTGGATTAAAGACTGCTTCTAAAGAATACCAAAGAAGACTCTATGAAATCTTCCAAGGTCTTGAAGGAATTGAAATAATAGCTGATGACATTCTGATTTTGGGAAAAGGTGACTCATATGAAGAAGCACTGAAGGATCATGATAGAAATCTTGAAAATCTTTTCAAGACAGCCAGACAAGCTAATTTGAAATTCAACATCAATAAAGTCAAGCTCAGACTAAAAGAAGTAAAATATCTAGGACATATAATAACTCCACACGGATTAAAGCCAGATCCAGAAAAAGTTAAAGCCTTAAAAGAAATGCCTCATCCAGAAAGTATAACAGAACTCAAAAGTTTCCTTGGTTTTGCAACATACCTATGTAAATTCATGCCAAATATTTCAATGATTAGTGAACCTTTGAGAAAATTGACAATGAAAAATTCAACATGGTCATGGAGCAAGAATCATCAAGCTGCATTTGAACAAATCAAAGATCTAGCCTCAAAAGCACCAATTTTAAGATATTTTGATGCGGACAAATCTATAGCTATACAATGCGATGCAAGTAAACATGGACTTGGAGCTACCCTACTACAAGAAAGCCAGCCAATAATTTTTGCATCTAGAAGTCTAAGCAAGACTGAGCAAAACTATGCTCAGATATAAAAAGAATGTCTTGCAATTGTTTTTGCATGCGAAAGATTTCATCAGTACATTTTGGGCAAATGTCAAGTGATTGTGCAAACTGATCACAAGCCTCTTTTGTCAATATTTAAGAAATCTATTCTAAAAGCGCCACAAAGACTCCAAAGAATGCTTTTAAGACTGCAAAGATATAACTTAGAACTAGAACATGTCCAAGGATCTCAAATGCACTTGGCGGACATCTTTTCAAGAGCTTGCATCAAAGATGTAAGGAATGAAAATCTGAAATATGATGTGTATCCCATTGACATCATTTACAAAGAAATTGCCACAGTCAATGTTATGGAAACATTAAGTGTATGCAGTGACACTGTCCTGAGAATTAGAGAAGAAACATCATCTGACCCTATTCTGTGTGAAGTGAAGAAACTTATTCTAAATGGATGGCCACCAAATAAAAATCAAACTTCAATGCTAACCAGAGAATATTGGAATTTTAGAGAAGAATTAACAGTTCAAGATGGAATCATACTAAAGAATGATAGAATTGTAATTCCAAATAAATTAAGAGCAGAGATGATAATGAAAACCCATCAAGGACATATTGGAATTAATTCAAGTATGCGAAGAGCAAGAGACAATATCTTTTGGCCAGGAATGAATGCACAAATAGGGCAAGAAATTGAAAATTGTTCTATTTGTCTATCAAATTCACAGAATCAAGTGAGAGAACCAATGAAATCTCACAAAATTCCAAATTATCCCTGGGAAAGAATATCTCTTGATATATTCGAAATCTTCAAACAGAATTACTTAATAATAGTGGATCATTATTCAGATTTTTTTGAAGTTGAATGCCTAGAAAATACAACATCTGAATACATAATTGAATGCTGCAAAAGACAATTCAGCAGATATGGAATTCCTCAAATTATAGTCTCAGACAATGGAAGGCAATTTACATCGACTGAATTCCAAAAATTCAGCAAAGAATGGCAATTTCAACATTCTACATCATCACCACTTCACAGTCAGGGAAATGGAAAAGCTGAAGCGGCAGTTAAAATAGCCAAAAACATACTGAAGAAATCTAAACAAGAAAATAGTGATTTTTGGCAAAATTTGTTAAATTGGAGAAATACACCCACTATAGACATAGATTCAAGCCCAGTACAAAGAATCATGTCTAGAAGAACTAGAGCTATACTGCCAATTCACCCAAATTTACTACATCAATTCCAGAAAATATTCCAGATAAAATATCCATCAAAAGACAACAGGCAAAATACTACTATGATAGAAAATCTAAAAATTTACCAGACTTAGACATAGGACAAGAAGTGTATGTCAGAACACCCAATACCACCCCATCATGGTCCAAAGCTAACATCACAAATGAACACAACACAAGATCCTATGATGTGAATATTCATAGTAGAACCTACAGAAGAAATAGAACCTGGATTAAACCACAACAGGCTTCAGCAAATCAAAAATCTACAAACAATCAAGAAGAAGGAAGAAAAGAAAGCATTGATCAAGAACAAACTGTATCAAATTGCTTACCATCTACTTCATCAGCAGGAGGAGACAACATTGTGAAAAGAACCCGAATTGAAACTACCGAATGCAGAATCCAATCAAAGAGTGACAGCCCCACGGTAAGTGAACCTGAGAATGCTGCATCAGAGACTAGAACCAGATCAGGTCGACTGGTGAAAAAACCAAGTAGATTTAAAGACTAGTGAAAAAAGGGAAGATGTTAGGTTATTCAGTGATTGAATAAATCATCATCACAAGTTAATGTTTTGGTTCATGTAGGATATGTAAAATAACATATCACAATAGTGGCCATTCAATAAAGTTACGTCTTCATGATAGGTTAGTGATTCGTTGTTTTGTACAAGACACTAACAAATCAAACACGGGTAAAACCCGGGCGTTGCCCGGGTCATTCGGCTAGTTATTAATAAAATGGGCAAATAGAAAACAGGAAAAGCCAGGTTGTTAGCAAATAAAATTGGCTCAACAATTTGTAAACCTTTTATTTTCAGATATTCACATATATATAATCTCTTCAAAATTCATAGACTTTAATTTCTTAAAAATGATCCGTTAATTCACCTTAAATTTCGGAACTCTATCTTCACAGAGAATAAAAAATATAAACATTATAATCAGTATTGTCTCACTTATCTTCATCTGTGTATATATTTTATAAATTGAAATTGACTACATTCGATGAAAAAAAAAAGTCGATTAAATTTTGAAGTTTTTTTTTTTTGAGTTCCATAAGTGATTATTGGGGGAAAACCTTTTTAATCACGGAATGGATGAATGATTCAATTTGTGCGTGGCTGGAGTGATTCAATAATTGTAAAAATATCATAGTTGTCTGATCTATTACCTTCAAACTCTCCTTCTATAATTTCATTACTCGTTTTTTATTCCTTATAATTCAGCTTTTTTCACATCTCGTGACGTAAGGGTATGCAAAGAACGATCAAAAATATCAGGGAATTCTTTATTATGACTTAGAGCGCTATGTCTCCCTAGGGACACTTGCACTTTAAAGATAAACAAAATTTTGAAAAAAAAAAGAGAAAGATATTTTAAATATGTACAGAATTAGTATGCAATTTAGTTAGATGAAAAGAGATAAAATATCAACACAATTGATATACACAATGTATGTACAAAGTGTTGGTATGCAAATTTAGTTAAATGAAATCAAATTGAAAAGTATTGTAGGGACACTTGCACTTTAAAGATAATACATACTTTAAAGATAAACAAAATTTTGAAAGAAAAAAAAAAGAAAAATATTTTAAATATGTACAGAATTAGTATGCAAGTTAGATGAAAAGAAAAAATATCAACACAATTGATATATGTACAAAGGGTTGGTATGCAAATTTAGTTAAATGAAATCAAATTGTAAAGTATTGTAAGGTATTGTAAGTAATTGTAAGGTAACGAACATTTTAAAAATGTTTGTTATTTGAGAGAAAAAAAAAAACTCTTTCCTGGGAGTTTCTTCCAAAAAATAAAAAATATATTTAGATTAATAACATACATTATAGATATACATATTCAGAAGTTGCATAATGCATATGGCAAAATCTTATTTAAGCTTTATTCCTATTTACATATTATATAAAATAGAAAAAAAAAACTTTATTATTTATTTTTTTATCAGTTGCAAATAAGACACGCTATATCCGATCTGGATAATTGCGCGTGAAACTATTTACAATAATTGTAGTAGAGTAGGTAACAGAATTATCAAAAAGAAAATAAACAATCAAGAAAAAGAGCATTGAATAAACATACATTAAACAAATAAGCAACAACATAAGCAGGTAGAAGAAACCGCAAGGTTACAATATGTTAAGCAATGATGGAAGTTGATTTAATGAAGTTATCTATAATAATTAGTATCGTGGAGAGAGAAAGTTGATCAAGTTGAGCTATTTACAATGAGTTATATTCTAAAGTAATTTATTATTTACATTAATTTCGTATAATATATGGCGAACTGCTTCATATATCGGCAAAAATATATTTTATAATATAATTTCAAATTTTAATCACATTCAACAAAAATATTATTATAATTTTTTTTATTATTAGAAAATTAAGCAAAAATATGGATTTAAGATGGATTTAAAACGTAAGCAAAGAATTTGTATTATATTTTGGTTTAAATTTGAAAAGAGATCCCGCAACAGAAGTCTATGAAATGATCAAAATGACTTTAAGAATTGTTTGTTTATCCGAAACAATTCAATTGATCCAGCCGATTAAAGAATGGAAGAAGGATTGTTGAAGATGATATCTACAATGACAGACCACATCTTACATAAGATGACTAGAAAAAATGAAATAATTAAAACACCAATGTTTCTTTTCCACATAAAACAAACTTCCACTATCCTTACTGCGATGATAAGAAAGATTTGAACCAATCAGAACATTGGTTATATGAAAGACAGTCGGCTTTAAAGAGATTGCTGAAGAAGTAAATGCTTCCTTTGTGTCTTTAAGGTAATAGGCATCGAGGTAGAAATTTCGTATTTTATCAAATTTGTTTGTTGGGACATTTTCAATAACAAGGATGTATTAGATTAAAGAGATGGTCGCACTTTAAATGACACATATTTCAAAAAATCTTAAATGATAAATTTTTGTTTAAGAAATTTTCATTTTTTTCATTTTATTAATCAACCAGGCGCGATATTAAAATATTTGCGCCTATTACAGAGGAAGCAAACAAAACAACAAACACATTAGAACTTAGAATTAAATATTTACAGATTTACATGTATTATTCGATAGAGTTCATAAAATTTATATAGATAAAGTGGAAGATGTAAGAGAGTTGAATGATTTAGATCAGAGAACAAACGATGTCTCACTTCTGTAAAGTTCGGACAGTCGTAGATAAGGTGAAGAGCAGTTTGTTTAGTTTCTCCGCAGAAAAAAATTGTTAAGGAATGGTCAAGGTTTAAGTAGACTGTGCAATGATTGGAAGGTTATACCAGGTCGAGAATAGCGGTAATAAGTTGTTTAAAAATATTGTGACAAATATTGCTCCAGGTTGTGTCAGGAATTTGTAACATGGCGCAACAGGTAGGGTCTATTCTTGCATGATATCGATAGCTTTATCAGGTTCGAAAATAGGCTTTAGCTTGTACGGAAAGTTGCATAAGGTCATGACAGGTTTTATCATGCTGTGCCAAGCTGTACCATTGTATTTCTATTAGATGTACCGAGGATTTCTAAGTTGTATTTGTTTGCTATACAAATATATTACATGTGATTCATAGTATTGAAAAACCAGTTTTCTAGTAGGTTGTATCAAAGGTTTGCAACACACCGAAATACATGAGTTGAGAGAAAAAATATATTTTTTTGATATATAATATTACACAGAGATTATTAAAGAAAATAAATAAATAAACATGTGGAAAAGTGAAGAACGAACTAATCGCCCAAGTTCAATTTGTTGAATGACGCTCGATTTGCATATCTTAAATTGTTTTCACGATGGTTTTATTATGCAAATGATATGAAGATTGGTATAACACATTTAAACACAATTTAACCAATCAATTTAATTCAATAAAATGGGTGTCGGTGGACGTGTGGTGTATACCGTCAGCCACGACCCCTGGATCGAACCACGCATTGGGCACTTTTTTTTTTTAAATAAAAAGTTGCTCCAATGGCCCCTGATTCTTGCAAAAGTACAGCCTCACCAGAGAGTGCAAGTAAACAAACGGAGTTCTCTCTGGCAAATTTGTAAGTGCAAAAGTCGAACATGCCTTCTACATGTGTAGACATGTGGTGCACTTACAGTAAAAGCAGTCATCACAACTACTACCCACCACGGGGGGTCGGTGGAAGGCTGGTTAAACCGTTTGGTTTTCGACCACTACGACCCGGGTTCGATTCCCGCATTGGACACTTTTTCTGTTTGAAAAAAAAAATGCTCCAATGGCCCCCGATTCTTGCAAAAGTCCAACCCCACCAGCGAGTGCAAGTAACCAAACGGGGCTCTGGCACATTTGTAAGTGCAAAGTCGAACTGCTTTCACATGTGCAGACATGTGGTGCGCTTACAGTAAAAAGCAGTCGCTAACTACCCACCATGATTATCATGGCCTGTACCACGTGTACTATAGATAAGCAAAAAAAAAAAAACTACCCATCACGATTATCATGGCTTGTACTATATGTAGAAAAAATTCAATAAAGTCATATTATAACTTAACTTTAGCATATTAGTGAATTTTGTAGAGGCCTCACCAGACCACCTTTTGGAATGTATGGGAGCCTCATGACAGAACCTGTATTCCAACCCTACCAAGATTGTAAAATTAATCCATTAATTCAGTCTTCATTATCTTGTATAAAACGACATAATAGGATAATTAGAAAACAGTGTATGTTTTGACTAAGCTAAGTTGATAAAGGTTGCACCAATAGATTATGCCAAGAAATCAGAACCAGATTGTGCCAAGTGTCTGTAGGTAAGGCCACCATTATGGCGCCTAGAGTATCAGCTCGGGAGGAAGTCTTCAACTCCGCACGTCCGTTTTGTGACGTCACAACGTCTTACCTCTATCTAGCTGGCTGCTTCTAGCGCCGTGGTGTGGCCACACTTTGTACTACAACCACCCTGTATTACGAAACACTCAAGTGACTTAAGCAAAATTTCTGGATAGAACAAGTTACCTTAACATTGGCTTAATTAAAGGAATAGAAAATACCAATATATATATTGTATAAGTATCACAAATGTTTTTTTTTAATTATCACTAATACACGTGATACAGGCCAAGATAATCATGATGAGTGGTAGTTGGCGACTGTTTTTACTACAAGTGCACAACATGTCTTCACATGCAGAAAGCAGTTTGATTTTTGCACTTACAAGTGTACAAGTGTTTTTAAAATCTCTTTTATAATTAACTAGACGGGTGACCCGGGCTTTGCCCCGGGATTGACCCGTGTGCATATCTACCCGAGTGATATATATTTAGATAATATATTTTTTTTATAATTGTTTGTTATTAGCATTATCTATTTGTTTGCATCAGCATAATTTAATCTAATCTTTGATAGAGGGCGCTGTGTTCGTTAGTTAAGTAGAATAATTTGAATATATAGTTTTAATAATTGATTTATAGATTTTTTAAATAGCCTATCGTCTTCCCCGTATTTTTTACCTATATATGGAAATTTTGGTTTGAATTAATGAACTACTGCGAATTTGTATACCGGACATACAAACAAACAAACATACAAACGTTGCTTTTTATATATATAGAAGAATAAGATATATTTGAGAGAGAGAGAAATAATTTTATATATTAATATACTATATTCCGAACGTAGCATATATAATCAGTAAAATTAAATGTCCAGATAACGCTACATAAAAAGTATACTAATTCATTAGTATTTCTAATCAATCTTGCAAAATAACACAATTACAACTAGTAGATAGTTTTAAGATGTTCTGTTATCAGCCAACGTAGTTCGCCTTGAGTGAGAAGTAAACGAAGATTGAATTTGTCACTAAACATTAAAATCAAACTTACCTCATTGTGTTGTATTTAGATCTCCTCAGAATTCTGTCTTTCACTAGTTCTCCATGTTTAGCGGGGAGATAGGTAACATATCCTATGTTTGTTCCAGCTTTACTCATACAAATATCATAACTGATAGTGTGATTACACATATTTTCTTTAGATGTCTATTTTTTGTCCAATCTATCCTGATATGTAGGGTCCAACCTCAACGTATTTGCTGACATAAACAATGTTATAAACATTTAACATTGTTTATAAACAATGTTATCCTTTTATGTGTCAACTCTTTTTGTTAAGCTGAAAGTATTATCTATTGGCTTTTTATATTTTAATATTGGGTTGTAAAGAAGGTTCGTGCGGTATTTGTATCCATTTGTTTCATAACGGGTTTTGTTGTTATACGGTAAGGTGTTTATATTCTTTAAATAGTATTTGTTCTGCTCTACAAACCGGTGTCATTTGTTTTTTGAAAACTTATTTTTTGTTTGTTCTTTTTCCAGTCTTGAAAATGTAATATCCAGGAGGCAAAAATCAACATTTTCGACATCTGCTTCGCTTTTCATCGAGGTCAAAAAGCAGCCGAAGCAGCTCGGGACATATGCAACGGTATGGGAAAGGTGTCATAGGGGAGCGAGCAGCACAAAAATGGTTTGCAAAGTTCAAAAACGGCGACTTGGACCTTGAAGACCATCAGCATTCGATGAGCAACATCTAAAGGCCCTGTTGAAGGAAGATGGTCACCAAACAACCCGTGAGTTGGCCAAAGAAAATGAAATGTAGTGCTGCGACCATCTCCAACCATCTTCAATCAATACGTTTTTCTCAAAAACTCGGAGCTTGGGTGCCTCACGAGCTTAATGAAACCAACAAATCGCCTTCAAATCACTGCTCAACATCTCACACGTCATCAATCAACACGGGGCCGTAAACAACGATTTTTATACCGAATCGTTACGGGAGATGAGAAATGGTTTCTAAGCGTGAATTTGAAGCAAAGAGGGGGTGGCTCCAGGAGATACGCCGAAGCCAAGAATAAAGCAAGATCTTGACCCACAAAAGGCTATGATCTGCGTTTTTTTGGGACTGCGAAGGTGTTCTGTACTGGGAAATTTTCGAAAGGAATGCCACGGTCAACAAGAACCTCTACATTGCCCAATTGCATCGCGTGAATGAGGCTATTCAACAGAAAAGACCCGATCGACAAGGTCAAATCATTCTCCTTCACGACAACGCTAGGCCGCATGTTGCACAAGTCGTCAAAGCCTCCCTTCAAGAGCTCGAATGGGAAGTTCTACAGCACCCGCCGTACTCTCCGGACCTTGCACCAACCGATCACCACCTTTTCCGCTCCATGTCAAACCATATGAGAGACACTACCTTCAATGATGAAGAGGACCTCAAAACCTGGCTCAACAACTTCTTCGACACCAGACCGGGCGATTTTTGGCGGAACGGCATCAACAAACTAGTCGAACGTTGGGAGGAGGTCGTAAATAATAACGGAGAATATATAATTGATTAATTAATTGTTATAATTAATGTTTTTTCTGTCTAAATAAAATTGTGTCGAATAAAACCGAACGAACTTTCTCTCTTTACAGCCCAATATAATAATATACATTCATGGACAAAACTTGACATCGTCGGTCGTCTGTTTTTTTTTTTTGGAGAAGACAGAGGTAATTTTGACCACACTTGGTTATCTCATGTGTCTTCAATAAAGGTCACTGTAATATCTTTCAAAGTTATAGTCTGAATCCCGATATACATGTTAAAAGGTAAAAATTTCTTCGAGTTTTGTCACACAATGAGTGTAGTTATTCTTATTAATAATTATATATTTATATTTGTTTTGAAAATAGAGCAATCCATATGTAATTCATTAGATAATAAAAAGACATATATTGGATTTAATAAAATATTTATTTTGCCAATATTTCGTTTGGCTGAACGCCAAACCTTTATCAAGGCATTACATTTTTGTATACACAAACTCAGCGTCGCATAGTGTTATAATTTCAACTGTAATATTATAACACTATGCGGCGCTGAGTTTGTGTATACAAAAATGTAATGCCTTGATAAAGGTTTGGCGTTCAGCCAACCGAAATATTGGCAAAATAAATCTTTTATTAAATCCAATATATGTCTTTTTATTATTTAATATATTTAAATGTATATAGAAAGTTAAACAAACTTACCCACAGACGTCTTTGGCCAATATCCTCATGCCATTCCTCCATAGATAGGCGGTCCCATGTGCTTGCTTCCAGAAGTGGTCCAATAACATCAGCTATGGAATCGGCTCATCTTTTCCTTGGACGTCTCTCTCCTTGTTCCCCTTCTAAGCTGGCATGGAGGCTCATATCACCGTAGTCGCCGCCATCGCTCTGCAAATAGTTTTCTTAGCCATGAGAATTATGTGTCCACCATCCATTGTTGAGCTGTAAGGCGTTTTTTTAAATAATATTTATTTTATACAAAATGTGACAACAGTATGACAACAGCCGAATCATCCTTGAAAGATTGTTCACCTGGGTAATTTTGGCGAGTGCTCCTTCTCTTGACCTGCCGTGAACAAATCCAAATTGGTTGTTCGAGAGCCGTCCATGGCGATCAACGAGCCATTGCAGTCTGCCCAGAATACATCGTTCAAACACCTTAGCCAGGGTGTTCAGAAGAGTTATTGGTCCATACCTCCATACTGACTGCTGGCAGAGTTGGAAGCCTTTGGCAGGAGTATGAGACGGCCTTCTTTCCATGGGCGAGGGAAGTGACCCGTTCTGAGACATTTGGTGAATATACCAGCTAGCAGGGAGTGTAGATCAGAGCCTCCAAGATCTATGCAAAGGGAACCGAAGCCATCTGGTCCTGGAGCTTTCCTTCTGCCACAGCACTGTATGGCTCCTTTGATCTCCCACGATGTAAAGTCGGGTTGATCTGGAAACATTGCATGAGCGAGTTTCCGAGGATGAGGTCTGGTGTCCTGAGGGAAAAAGTGATTCAGCACAGCGAGGCATGTCTCTTCGAGAGAGAAAGGAGAGCCATCATCATGTTTGAGAAGAGGCGGACCTCTTGGAGAGCTACGTCCTCAGGCGATAAAACGGTAATTGGCACTCCACGCCGCCGTTGAAACCGCCTCGCAGAGGTTGAGCCAGGAGTGGCGTTTAGCTTTCTGGATAGCTGCCTTGAGCCTGTTGTGACACGCTCGATATAATCCATGAAAAGTTAATAATAGGGCTTTTGATTTTCTGGCTGCTTCGGGAGGAGGGTTACTACCAGTTTTCTGAGCCGGCTTAGATCGAGGTCCACCATGGCTTAGATGTCTGCGCATGGAGGACTCACAGGCTGCCTGTAGGATTGAAGTAAGTAGGAGAACTGTCTTGTCAATGTCTTCTGGTGTAGAAGCCATATTTAGAAGGGCAGTAACATGTTGAAAATATGAGTTGAGGAACGATTTGAAACAGTCTTGCTTGCATGAGGATTCCACCCATGTGGTAGTTTCCTCAGTGGTGAACATGTCAGGAAAGGTTGTCAAAATCGGGATATGCTCGGTGAAGGCCAATTCCTCAAGCAAGCTCCAAGAAGTATGTATCACTAATGAGCTTAATGACAATGTAACATCAATGGATGAGGAGAGATACCCATTTGACAATGTAAAGTGCACCGTATCACCCAGAAAATGAAGGTCGTTGCAGCGGGGGAAGTCTTCAAGGTTTGCTCCACGGGTGTCTAAATTTGCACCGATGCCCCAGGTGGAAGAGTGGGCATGGCATCCATACCTAGGATCATAGGAAACGAGGTCCTGTTTATAAGCTCTTCCAACTGAGGAAGGAAATCCTCCTCTGACCTATTACCATGCCAGTAGGCTGAGCAAACTGCCACTACTCGCTGATCCAGGTAGATGGCAATAGAGGTGATGGCGGTGTTTCGAGTGACTAGAGGGATGGGATGAAGATTGCTCCGTGCAACAATGCCCGAAGGTTTGTAGGAGCTTGAGTCGGAGAAGACTTGAAAACCTTAGGGTGGGCCAGTAGAAGTTTGCTGGAAATTATTGTAGGAGAATGATGTCGGCCTGTGTGGAGAGAGTTGGCCAAATCTGAAATCTCAAGAACGGCAGATGGATATTTTCGGGTGTTAGCTTGCAAGATACGTAAGGGCCTAGACATTGTTTTGGGATCGGAGTATTCTATCCTTCACAAGGTGGAAGGATGAGGGGGTTTCCAGATTATTGGTGGGAGCTCCTGCCCTTTTACTACAGCGACAGCAACGTGTTTGCTTTGTGTCAACAGAGCATTGATTCCCTTCATGCTCCGCGGAACCGCAGCGAGAGGTGGGATTAGCTGCTGAGCAGGACGAAGCGCGGTGTCCGAAGCCACAGCATCGGAAACACTGCTTCAAAGAGTGGTTGCGCTCGTACCTGGGTATAAGCCCAGCTACAGGAATACGACCATGTTGTCCCAGGATCTCAACAACTTTGTCGCCCACCTCCACAAACACAGTTTCTGTGCTCTGCGTTGCGTTCCTGGAGCGATGGACAACCTTTATTGACTGTTTGCCTGGAAGTGTTTGTTTGTACTGAGTGGTTGAAGCTGATGCTGTCGCAAATTTCCTCATCTTGGACGTCTTTGTCAACTCTAAACAGGCAGAATCTTGGGAGGATCTTAGGACGTTCGTGTCAACTTAGTCTTTAGGCAGAGTACATAACTTGGTGGCGAGCAGTTTTTCCCCCTGAGAAGTTTTGGTATGGAGGACCACCTTGCCGCTTGTTTTGATGGAAGCTACCACATCTTTAGTAGACATCAGTGATGGTTCAGCCTTCTGGACTTCCTTGAGAATTTCCCTCGGGTTGGCCTTGGGGTCAATTGATTTTACAACGACGTGGGATTCAAAGGATGGGGCTAGGTTAATGAAGGGAGCCTTACCTTTTTTCTTTAGTAGGACAGGCTTTGCTTCCTTCGCCGAAACTATGGGATGGTGGGGTTTGTTACACTTCCCGTAGGTTGGGGTCGACTCAGGCTAGCACCTTTGAAGGCATCTTCCAGAAGAAGCTCTGCTTTCTTTGCAAACTCGAGTAGCAAAGCTTTGGTGGCTATGTTTCCTTTCTTGGGAGTGTTGAGGTTAGAGTCCACTAGGATGGATTCGAAAGTATGACACGCAAAGTTGTAAAGGTTGTCCATGCTGTTGAACATGTGCTTGGCAGATGGGAGGGATTCACCTTCATCACGCTTTCTGTTTGGTGGTTGGCTGCCATGATAACTTACCTCCATATTCTCTTTTCGAATTTATTTAAGGCGTGTTTATCTCTAGAGAATATTTAACAACAAAACTATAAAACATATATTAAAATTTCACAAATACAGAGTTATATAACTTCAAACCATCCAGTTATTAATACTAGCACCAGTCTTATAGAAAATACATTAGGAAACAATAAAGAAATAGTTATTACAAAATCCGATAAGGGATCCCAGACTGTCATCCTGAATAACTCTGAATATATCTCAAAAATGAATTTAAGTAATACAGATATTTTCACGCCGGTTTCTAAAATTGAAAAATTCGCAGCATGCACCCGTTACACAAAGGATCTAAAAGCCATAAGCAAGAATAATACCATTATCGCTGATGAATTACAAATTTTCCTTTCCAACTTGAAAAGTGAGGCATACACAATTCATCCTTTCATACCTCATCCCTAAGGTTAGAAATAATCGTTATTTCTCCTTAAAATAATTTTCGATTTTTCACTCAAAAGAAACACATGCGGGATAATTTTCCAATGTCGTTATACATTTACGGTCTTCCCAAAATTCACAAACAAGGCAACCCACTTAGACCCATCATAGCTTATCATTTATCCCCTATAGCCCCCCTAGCTAGATTTTTAGCAAGTTTTGTCATTCCCATCTTTAAGGACAACAATAGCTCAACATCCACAGCTATACAAGTCATACGGAATCCCTGTCCCCAATAGTTTAATGTTATCTTTTGACGAAGTCAACTTATATCCTAGCCTACCCCACCACCTTATCATAGATTGCACCACAGAGTTACTAACTATCCAGAACATACCTTTAGATACAACCACTAAAATAACTTCTTCGATTTCGATATGTATGCAACACAACATTTTAAACTTTAATAGTCATTATTGCAAACAGACAAAAGGTTCCCCTATGGGAAGACCCCTTTCATCCCCTTTAGCAGAAATTTGCATGAGAAATATTGATCAAAGAATTACAGACTATTTTCCAACAGGCATCCTAATCTGGTACTGATATATTGATGATATATTTTGCATTTGTAAATCCAATTCAGTTGATAATGATAAATGATGAAATTTTTGCCAGGTTAAAATCACTGTATGATAACAGAATTCACACTAGAAATAGAAAACAATCAATTTTTTATTAGATTTCTTGGATATATTGATCTCTAGACATAAAGATAAATTTCAAACCAATGTCTCTTACAAACCCACCTTTCACCCGAATTATATACAGTTCTCATCTTACTGTCCCCTTAGTTACAAAATTAATACAGTCAGAACGCTAACCAAACGCGTCTTTACACATTGTTCCTTCCATACAGCAAAATCTATAGAAACCCAGAACATAATTAATAATCTATCGTCATTAGGATACCCAAGGAAATTCATATTGAGACACTTCCATAATCCGCTTCCGAATCACAATATTCAAATATACAAATCCACTTGCGTCATACCTTATTCCCCAACAGCGTTCATATTTCCAGATATCTAAAATATTTTGGTATTAGAACGATATGTATGTGGCGACCACACTTTGCTTCAGCGAGCGCGGACAAAGCTTCAATACACATACGGGCAGTTGTGTGGCGACCTCACTACGCCTCGGCAAGCGAGAGCTGGGAGAACACACTACGCATGCGCGGGCGGCATCCGGAACTTTCTGTCCACGCTCGTCGTCAACAACAAGGCTTGCTTCCAACGGCCATTACTTCTTTTCACTTTATATATTTCTGGCTTTAAATTAATTTATTTATTTTATAAAAAATAATGATAATTTTATCATCGGCTTTTCCACAAGCCACACCAACACGAACCCAACCATCCCACATATACAAACAGCTCTAATATAGAATCGGCAGTTAGAAATCCCCATCACAAAGAATAGTTTCCCTTTATCTCACTTTTATAATAATAATGTCATATACTCATTGAAATGTTCTCAGTGCAATAGCATATATATATTGTCGCGTGTTTACCCTCTGGTTCTTTGCGACAACGCCGCTTCTTCCTTCGTGGATCACCTGCTCAGGCTCCCGTTGCTCTTCCCTGCGGCTTTTCCCCGCAGGCCACCCAAAGACGTCCCGAGTTCCACCACTCAAGTGGAAACTCCCTTCCTCTGGCAGTATCTCTCGGCCTTACCACTGGTGGGGGGACACGAGAGACTTACCAGAAGAGTAGTAGCAGCAGCAGCAGTAGCCCGGTGACGATGGCAGTGGCGGTAGTAACGACAGGAGGCGGCACGGAGATTTGAAGCACTTCCTTTTTTATTGTCATATATTACTAACATTACATCTAAATAAAATAACAGACAATGTGTATTTACATGACCCTACATCCTGGGGTCAACACAAAAGCATATTTACAGCCAACCTCCCCAGGAAACGGGACCACAGCAGTCGGCGACTCCCACATCCGCCAGCAAGGAAATCAGGCGAAAGCGCCATCTATTGGCGGAGGTTGTAAACGTTTGGAGGCCTTACACGTGACTGCCTCCCCCTCAAGACGGATCGTCCCGATCCGGCCTCATCGCTTCCGTCGCCCAGATGTCACGCTTCTCGCTGGTGCCGCTTCTCTTGCCTGAACTGCCCATCTCGATGGATCACCTTTCTCGCCGAAGCCAATCTTTCTCGCTGGAGCCTCCCCTCTCGCCGGAGTCGCCCTTTCGCCGGAGCCGTCCCTCTCGCCGGAGCCGCCCCTTTCTCCGGAGCCGTCCCTCTCGCCGGAGCCGCCCCTCTCGCCGGTACCGCTTCTTACGCCGGAACCGCTTCTCACGCCGGAGGCACCTCTCATGCTGACTCAGCCTCTTATGCCGACTCCGCTTCTTATATCGGTACCGCCTTTCGTGCCGGAGGCGCTTTTCATGCCGGCACCGCCTCTTATGCTGGTACCACCTTTCTCGCCGAGACCACCTCTCTCGCCAGGACCATTAATCTTTCCGGGACCTCTCCTCTCGCCGGTACCGCCTCTCTCGCTGGCACCACTCCTCTCGCCGGGACCTCTCCTCTCGCCCGTGCCACCTCTCTCGCCGGGACCACTCCTCTCACCGGGACCACTCCTCTCGCCGGGACCACTTCTCTCGCCGGTACTGCTTGTCTCGCCGGGACCATTCCTCTCGCCGAGACCATTCCTCTCGCCGGGACCGCTTCTCTCGCCGGTACTGCTTGTCTCGCCGAGACCATTCCTCTCGCCGGGACCATTCCTCTCGCCGGGACCACTTCTCTCGCCGGTACTGCTTGTCTCGCCGAGACCATTCCTCTCGCCGGGACCATTCCTCTCGCCGGGACCACTTCTCTCGCCGGTACTGCTTGTCTCGCCGGGACCATTCCTCTCGCCGGGACCACTTCTCTCGCCGGTACTGCTTGTCTCGCCGGGACCATTCCTCTCGCCGAGACCATTCCTCTCGCCGGGACCACTTCTCTCGCCGGTACTGCTTGTCTCGCCGGGACCATTCCTCTCGCCGAGACCATTCCTCTCGCCGGGACCACTTCTCTCGCCGGTACTGCTTGTCTCGCCGGGACCATTCCTCTCGCCGGGACCATTCCTCTCGCCGGGACCACTTCTATCGCCGGTACTGCTTGTCTCGCCGGGACCATTCCTCTCGCCGAGACCATTCCTCTCGCCGGGACCACTTCTCTCGCCGGTACTGCTTGTCTCGCCGGGACCATTCCTCTCGCCGGGACCATTCCTCTCGCCGGGACCACTTCTCTCGCCGGTACTGCTTGTCTCGCCGGGACCATTCCTCTCGCCGGGACCACTTCTCTCGCCGGTACTGCTTGTCTCGCCGGGACCATTCCTCTCGCCGGGACCATTCCTCTCGCCGGGACCGCTTCTCTCGCCGGTACTGCTTGTCTCGCCGGGACCATTCCTCTCGCCGAGACCATTCCTCTCGCCGGGACCACTTCTCTCGCCGGTACTGCTTGTCTCGCCGGGACCATTCCTCTCGCCGGGACCGCTTCTCTCGCCGGTACTGCTTGTCTCGCCGGGACCATTCCTCTCGCCGAGACCATTCCTCTCGCCGGGACCACTTCTCTCGCCGGTACTGCTTGTCTCGCCGGGACCATTCCTCTCGCCGGGACCATTCCTCTCGCCGGGACCGCTTCTCTCGCCGGTACCGCTTCTCTCGCCGGTACCGCCTTTCCCGAGGGCACCGCTTCTCTTGCCGTAGCCGCTTTTCTCGCTGGCACCGCATCTCCCGAGGGCACTGCTTCCCTCGCCGGTACCGCTTTTCTCGCTGGCACCGTTTCTCCCGCTGGGGCCGCTTCATTCGCGGGTCCGCGTGAAGTAGATTCAGGGTCTGTCCAGGAGGCTTCTCAATCAGGCCCTCCACTCCACGCAATTCCCCCATGTGACCCGGCTCGACTTCCAGTCCTCGAGACTCTGCCCGGCCCTCGCCGTCATCATCCAAAGCTGTCTCGGCCGTACCTGTCCCATTCTGCCAGTGGGCCTTCATTTGAGACACCACCTGTCCATCTCTAAGTTTCTGAGAAGCCTTTTCTCTTCGCTTTCCTTTTCTAACAGAAGCCATTCCTCTTTTCTTCGACGTCTTCCTTCTTCGAACTCTTTTTTCATCCGAAGTATTTCCTCCTCCGTTCGGCGCTTTAATCTGTCCCACTCCTCCCGGTGTTCCTGCAGCCTCCGGTCGATCTCGGCCAGCGAGTCCTGCTCAGAGGCCATCCCTTGGCCTCTCACGTCAATGGGCCTTTGTCAGCAACTAAAAAAAACTTTCAAATAAAAAGAAAGCCTCCTGGTGACCTCCACGAGGAAGAATTCCACTTCTGACACCAGTTGTCGCATGTTTACCCTCTGGTTCTTTGCGACAACGCCGCTTCTTCCTTCGTGGATCACCTGCTCAGGCTCCCGTTGCTCTTCCCTGCGGCTTTTCCCCGCAGGCCACCCAAAGACGTCCCGAGTTCCACCACTCAAGTGGAAACTCCCTTCCTCTGGCAGTATCTCTCGGCCTTACCACTGGTGGGGGGACACGAGATACTTACCAGAAGAGTAGTAGCAGCAGCAGTAGCCCGGTGACGATGGCAGTGGCGGTAGTAACGACAGGAGGCGGCACGTTACTGTTATGTTTACTTCTGTATCTGGGAGAATCCTGTATGGGACAAGTGGTCTTAATAAAGGCTTTTATTTTTGTTATAAATTTAGTTGTATCAACAAATATAATCAAACTTACCTTAAAAATCGCGATCAACATCCTTATGCCTTAAGAGGTGGGACGTATGCCACAATCTCTCTCCATCATGTGTGGGTCAGTCAGCCTCTCTTGTTTGCTCCAGTCTGACAAGATGATCAACGTGGTCGATCCAATATTTCCTGGGAGATTTCCTTGTCTTGTGTCTTCATCCCTGGAGAATTCACACATCAACATACTTGATGCCATCACTCTATGACATATGTTTTAT
The DNA here is from genome assembly GCA_030710605.1 of Cordylochernes scorpioides. Classification (NCBI taxonomy): domain Eukaryota; kingdom Metazoa; phylum Arthropoda; class Arachnida; order Pseudoscorpiones; family Chernetidae; genus Cordylochernes; species Cordylochernes scorpioides. Next base: position 13,379,972 of record CP092866.1, on the reverse strand, counting down.
AAACATTGGCAGTGATGTGTCCACCTTCCATTGTTGAGCTGAAAGTTTTATCTACAGGGGGCGCTGTAGTCTTTTAAAATTATATTTAACCTCCACTCATGGAGACAAAACTAAAGGATATGGAAAATCTTTGATATCGCCGGTTGTCTATTATTTTTAAGGAGACAAAGTCAAGTTTGTTCACACTTGGTTATCTCGTATGTCTTCAATTAAAGTCACTGTAATAACTTTCAGAGATATTGTCTGAATCCCGATATACATGCTAAAAGTTACAACTTCCTTAAGTTCTGTCCATGAGTGTAAATTGAAGGAGAGAGAGAGAGAGAAAAAAAACAGATTAAACATGACTCTATAAAGTTATATTGATATATATTTTTTCTTTAATATTGATAAATATTTAGATAATAAAAAAAGCATATATTGGATTGAATAAAATATTTATTTGCCAATATTTCTGTTGGCTGAACGCCAACCTTTATAAAGACATTACATTTTTGTATACACAAACACAGCGCCGCATAGTGTTATAATATCACAGTTGAAATAATATTTTTAAAATTACAAAGAAGGTGGGGGAATTTGTGTATGAAAAAATAAATTATAAAATTACAAACAGAAAAAGTTAAATATCTTATAATATTGAAGGATAAAAAATAATAAGGTCAATCCTAAATTTGTATTACTTTGTATTACTCAATTTGTATTGTAAACTTGTATACAAAAATGTAATGCCTTGACAAAGGTTGGCGTTTAGCCAACCGAAATATTGGCAAATAAATCTTTTATTCAATCCAACATATGGATCGCTCTATATTCAGAAGCTCTAAATATATTTACAAGAAATGTGTTTTCAGTAATTTAAATATTAAAGGAATCGAAAAAAAAGGTTTGATGATTAGATTACCTCCTCTCGAAAGTCGGAAAAAATTAGAGTGAGAAAAAGGAATTATATTATTTTGGAAGTATTTTGATATTTCTTAACGGACTACATCTTTCTAATAAATGTACACATAAATCAGATTCTGTGTGGGGAAAATAATTCAATTTTTCATAAAGGAATAGAAAATCAAATAAATTCACAGGAAATAGATTAAAAACGAAAATTATTATATTAAAAATCAATATAAAAATAGAGTTGTTGTTTATTCTTAAACTAGCGGATGTACCCGGCTTTGCCCGGGTTTTAACCGAGTAAAGGTTTGTCTAACGAACATTTGTTAAAACAATTCTCTATAAACTTATAAAAGAAAAAATAGATATATTTTGATAATTTGAAACTCGTAAATTAGAATCTCTCGATAAAGTGAACATTTTTTCCCGGTCCCTTGAAAAATACTCGATAAGTTGAATAAAATCAATATTAATTGGTTCCTTCGGTAATTGGAAGTTAAAGGAATAGTATCTTCCCTTGGAATTTTATCATTATCCTTGTCTCAAATAAATTGCCGTTTCATCCTGAATTTTGTCTTTCCTAATTTTCTACAATACAAAATCATCATTTTATCTAGTGAACATTTTTTCCCGGTCCCTTGAAAAATACTCGATAAGTTGAATAAAATCAATATTAATTGGTTCCTTCGATAATTGAAGTTAAAGGAATAGTATCTTGCCTTGGAATTGTATCATTATTCTTGTCTCAAATAAATTGCCGTGTCATCCTGAATTTTGTCTTTTCTAATTTTCTACATTACAAAATCATCATTTTATATATTCTCCCAATATATATGTTGTAGATAAATGATAAAACTAACTTTGACTTGTGCGCAATTAATAGGTAGAAAATCTTACTTTTGATAAATAATCTTTAATATAATAAACTTAGTGAAAATAAAACTTATAGATAAAAAACTTGTTATCATCGTCGCAATGGGGGCGCTGCTTGCTAGTTAAATCTACAAATCTGCAATTAACTCTAAGAATATTCAAGATATTCAAGAAATTATTTTTCAAAAACCTTCCCGGGGATATACATAATAATATCCCAAAATTTCACGGCGATTGGATGTATGGTTTTTGAATCTATAGAGTACACACAGACAGACATTCATTTATATATATATATATATATATATATATATATATATATATATATATATATGTGATATCTTGGGACCTCTGGGACCAGTGTTACCTGATGCTAGACGAACCTCGATGTCAACTCTACCGTGCAGTCGTGGTGGAAGGCGACACAGCTGGGCCAAAGGTGAAATAAACAAACAGAGATTCCACTAAAAACGTCTGACGTCAAGAAGGAATGGGATGAGGGGAGAGAGAGATCTTAAGAGCAAGTGTTACCGTTGGAATCCAAGCGAAGACTAACAATTCTAGGTCCTCGATTTAACACCACGACCTTGCTTCTTTCTGATTGGCTGACCTATTTAGGTGATTCTTTCCTAATTGGTGGGACTTTTTCACGTGGCCGTAGGCTATTGGTTGACCTACTTAGGTGATGTCTTCTGTAATTGGCCTTGCGGCTTTCTTTGATGGAAAATACGTCCGGTCTTGTTCCGGAAATTGGGCGTCTCTCAAACTTTTATAACTTCTGGTCACCAGATACGTCCTGTCTTGTCCGGAAATATTGGTTTAAACTTAGCTCGCAGGGTTTCCGGGGTCAGAAGGTTAACTGTGACGTTATTAATAATTATGTTCTCTTCTAGATCTACTTCTTAGGTTTGACTTCTACGATCCTCTAAGCCTGATTTGTTTTAACCTTAACTTTCTCCTGTCTCTCTCCATTCCTTCTATCTGTGCAGTTGCAATACTTTATTAGATTCTTACGCGGTACAGATTGATGTTAGTTGAGGTTTTCTATGTGCAGTACATAAGAAGTTATATACAGTCATGGGGTGGAACATGTGGTAGTAGATATCTAGACTATTTACAACAATTCCATGGTCTTAAATCATCACATATATATATATATATATATATATATATATATATATATATAAATCTTAAATTGATTAACAAGAGAATGTAATTTCATTAATACATTTGAGAAAAATAATTTTTCGAAAGAAATCTTGCAAACATCTTTTTAAGAAGTCACAAATTATTCAGGTGTAATTACAATTCAAAAATCTTTAAATTAGCGATAAAGAAATTAAATATGAATTTAACAAAATAACCCACATAATAGGGTGTTATATATGACTAGACGAATGGCCCGGGCAACGCCCGGGGTTTACCCGAGTGCGAATATATTTTAAAAACGTTGACTTGGGTGGTCGCTATAAACAGGGTGGTCTGTATAGACAGGTGGATGTATCACACAGCTGATAACAGGGTTGTCTAGAGTGGTCGCTATAGACAGGGTGGTCTGTATAGACAGGTGGATGTATCACACTGCTGATAACAGGGTTGCCTAAGGTGACCGCTATAGACAGGGTGGTCTGTATAGACAGGCAGCTGATAACAGGGTTGTCTAGAGTGGTCGCTATAGTCAGGGTGGTCTGTATAGACAGGTTTATGAGAGAGGCAAACTTACACAAAAAAAAATAAAAAAATAAAAAAAATAAATAAAATAAAATAAAAAAAAATAAAATAAAAAATAAAAAAATAAAAAAAATAAAAAATAAATAAAAAAAAAAATAAATAAAAAATAAATAAAAAAATAATAAAAAAATAAAAAAAAAAAAAAATAAAATAAAAAATAAATAAAAAATAAAATAAAAAAAAATAAAAATAAATAAATAAATAAATAAAAAATAATAAAAAACAATAAATAAATAAAAAAAAAATAAAAAGAATATTACGCCTCTAAAATAGTTTTATAATTTGATAACAGATGGCGCTCTAGTACATCGTATCTACAGCCAATGAGCGCGCATTCTATCCGTGAGCTTCAGACAAACAGACAGAATAAGGCAAATATATAAGTAGATATCATTATATATTTAAACAGTGTAAAATATTAGAGTTCTTCTGCTCACACAACAAAATTTAGAGTACAATAAGCATCATAATGATAGATTAGCGCGCCATCTGTTATCAAAATTCGAAACTATTATAGACGTGTAAGATTCTTTTTGATAATTAAACAATTTCTACTGCCCTTACTGCAATGGAAAAATTAATAGAAGGGCCTGGCTCATCAGTGGTGAACCCTCCCAGCGGTTTCGACAGTTTATATAATAAAATTAGTATAATTGTTTTTAATAAAATATAACATAAAACGAACTCAAAAATGCATAAAAATAAAAATATAATACTTGATAGATTTAAATGATGTTTTTTGATTTTATTCACTATAATAATAAAAATCTTAAATTATTTTATTCTACGTGGAAGAAAGGGGGCCATGATATTTATTGAAATTGTAAACTATTGATAGAGAGCACGCATGTTTCTATCTTTTTAAATAAAATAATTTCTTACTGCTCTCATAGAGCGATGATAAAATAATAATGAAAAGGGCCTGGCTCATTAATGAGTAACATTCCAAGTAGTTTTGTCAGTTTAATAAATGTTTGATTAAAAAAGAAACATATTAGCTGTGAATAGTTTATATTTAAAACAACAGATGGCGGGAATCATGATTTACAAATGTATATTTGGAATCTACTAGGTATAGAGAGAAGGCATATCGGCAAAAATAAGCAATATATATTTTTTAATACAATATAAAGGACTGCGGTGTATGATTATAAAGTAATACTTAAAGCCTCCCCGCATAAGTTTCTTTTTTTGTGAAAATCAATATTAATTTCAAAGAGAAATATGTACTATTTCTCTTTGAAATTAATATTGATTTTGACAAAAAAAGAAACTTATGCGGGGAGGCTTTAAGTATTACTTTATAATCATACACCGCAGTCCTTTATATTGTATTAAAAAAGTTACTTTAAGTATTAGTTACGAACGGAGAAATACGTCCAGGGTAGCCTAGTAGACATGGCACCTGCCCGGTAAGCAGAAGGTTGTGGGTTCGATTCCCGCCCCTGGACACTTTTATTTTTCCGTTCGCCATTACTCTTCACATTTTCACCCTTTCACACGTCATCCAATCATATATAGACCATTACTCTTCATATATTCAACCTTTTCATACGTCATCCAAAAAGTTAGAAATAGTACATATTTCTCTTTGAAATTAATATTGATTTTCACATAAAAAGAAACTTATGCGGGGAGGCTTTAAGTATTACTTTATATATATTTTTTATTTATCCCTAGTACATGTGGTACAGGCCATGATAATCATGGTGGGTAGAAGTTGGCGACTACTTTTACTGTAAGTGCACCAAATGTCTACATATGTGAAAAGAAGTTCGACTTTTGTACTTACAAATGTGCCAGAACCCCGTTTTGTTACTTGCACTCTCTGGTGGGGTTGGACTTTTGCAAGCATCATTAGTAATATTAATATATAATTTGAGAGACGGTTAAACATACTTTAATGTTCATATAAAATTATATATAGTTAAATGCAAAAAAAAGAAGGTCTTTTCAGCCGGTGATGTCATCCTCCAATGGGAGTTGTTTTTCCTGGTCGACGAGCTCGGCCCAGTTGGTTGAAGGATTGCCTGTTCCAGGCCCGGGTTGCTGTTTCCCCATCAGAAGCCGCAGAGGCCTGAGGGGCGCTGATTGCATCAGCAGGTTCAGATGGCAATTAGCTTAGAGCCAAATCCATTGAAGATCCTTGGGTGGGGAATACCCCATAAAAAATTCTAATATTATTCTTCTCTTCGGAGGCGGTTAAAATTCCTTGCCAGCAAAGTTTGGGGCAGGAGCGAGCGCCCGTGCATCCTCGCAGCTCAAGGTACCGCTCGAAAGAGATATTGTGTGAAACGATCAATTTCTGAGATTTCATTGGCAATATTATGATACCTATATTGTGGTAAAACACTACTATTACAATACAAAGTAAAACAGTTTAGGTTCCAGACAATGTAATTGTTAGAAATATACTCAGGGACAAAACTTAAGGAAGTTGTACCTTTTAGCATGTATATCGGGATACAGACAATAACTCTCAAATATATGACAGTGACCTTTATTGAAGACACACGAGATAACCAAGTGTGTATACACTCATGGTCAAAACTTAAGGAAGTTGTACCTTTTAGCATGTATATCGGTATTGACACAATAACTCTGAAAGATATTACAGTGACCTTTATTGAAGACACACGAGATAACCAAATCAGAACAAAATTGTCTCTGTCTTCTTAAAAAAAAAATAGACGACCGGCGCGACATCAAAATATGAAACTTCTTTAAGCCTTGTCCACGAGTGTAAAATATACTGGATGAACAACAACAACAACAAAAAAGCCTTTATTTAGGGTCACTGACCCTATACAGGATTCACCAGAGGTATGCATAAGAACAAAGCAGTGAGACAAAGGAAATAACGATATATACAGAGTAAGAAAAAAAAAGAAAAAAAAAAAACAAGAAAAGAAAAAAAAAAAAGAAAGAGGGAAGCAAGAAATCAACACAAAAAGAGTAGCATACTGGATAAACTTGAAAGCTAGCGTTTTTAAATAAAAAGATACTCATTGTGAGAATATAATTGTAATTTTAATACTTTTTCACAATTTCATCATGAATAGAAACTTCAAAGTGTTACAAACAGAGAGAATTGGTGAGAAGAATAAAACTTGACAGGAATGGATGCTATATCAACCAAATTACTTTTAAAAATGAAATTGTATCCGACTTCAACTATTTTAAAACATTTTGTAGTCAAATTTTTGTTATTAATTACACGTCCCTCGAAGTTAATTTGAGATAAATCCCACGTTTTATTAAACGTTCATTGTTTCTATATTCGCTAGTGTAATGATAAAGAAACATAGAAAAAAGCTTGATGTCATATTGCGATCTATTTTCATAAAAAAAATTGGAGAATCTGCTGAATTTGCAGGTGTTCGAATATTGATGGTATAACCCCCTCTTCAACCGTTTGTAGGCAGAATGTTACTGATTGGCGTTTTGGCGAATCTCTGTCGCCATTTTCAACGTACAACATACTGGTAATCGTTCAGTAAGTTTTACCTAGAAAACGGTGGCAGGGGGTAGACGAAATGTTAGTCTGTAAAATATTAATATGTGGCGACCACACTTTACCTCAGCGAGCGTGAACTGGGACAAAACTTCACTAAACATACGGGCAGTAGTGTGGCGGCCTCGGCAACCGCGAGCTGAGAGAACACCTTACTACGCATGCGCGAGCGACGTCCGGGACTCTGGCCACGCGCATCGTTCAACAACAAGGCTTGTTTCCAACGGCCGTTACTTCTTTTCTCTTTATATATTTCTGGCTTTGAATAAATAAATTTATTTTATAAAAAAATAATTATAATTTTATTAGCGGCCTTTCCACAAGCCACACTAACACGTACGCAACCATCCCACAAATATGATGCATTATTTTGTCATTGCAGTAGGAGATCAGTAGAAAATTGTTCTACTTTAAAAAGCAACATACACGCCAAAAACAGTTTATATTTCTTATAAGATATGACGCGCTAATACATCATATTAAACTGGTGAAACCGCTGGGAGGGTTTACCACTGATGAGCCAGGCCCTCCCTTTATTTTATCATTGCAATAAAAGGACAGTATTGTTTTACTTTGAAAAGAAACGCGTCAAAAGAGTTTAAATTTCTTATAACAGATGGCGACTAATGCATTATATTAAACTAGCGAAACCGCTTAGAGGGTTCACTGACAAAAGTTACCAACTTTTGCGGGTTAACACACAAAAATGGAATAAGCTAGGGCCTAAATTAAAGTACCTTAATACACAGAAAAGCGTACACTTAAGAATACAACACTAACAACAAAAGGGAGATAAAAACAACTCACGATTTGTTAAATAGAATAAAAAAAATACTTAGCTTTATTGTAGCGTTCGGAGGGATCGGACTGGGGACACAGGGATGCCAAGAGAACAGCCAGACAGGGAAAACCGCCAGTAGAAAAACCACTTTAAGTGGCTCCACACCAATTATCCACGCACTCTCTGTTCTCCCCGCATTCCCCTCGTCCCCTTTATATACAAACATGGCCACATTCGTCCAATGAGAAGGCGTGAGAGATTGGTTCACTAACGAACGAAGACAACATTCTTCCCTCTAAAACCTGATCAGAAAAAAAAAACTAAAATTGTTTGTCAAATTAATTTGACATCACCACTGATGAGCCAGGCCCTCCCATTATTTTATCACACATTGTAGTAAGGTCAGTATTTTTCACTTCAAAAAGAAACTTAAGTGTCAATAATAGTTCAAATTTCTTATAGTAAAATCTTACCACATAGATTGACGATATCCGTCAACATACCAACGTGAAACTTTCTATACGGTATTAGGAAAAGTAACACAAAATATTAAACAAATAAGTCGGTGGACGAGTGGGTAACACCCTCGATTCCCGACAGTCATGAACCGGGATTGAATCCCGTGTTAACATTTTGTTTAATATTGTAAATAACCTTCACATATTATTCACTGTTTCAATTATCATGAACTAAGTTCCTCTTGTTGAGCGGTACCTATTAAAGTGATTTTGATTTTGAACAAAATATTAACCGTAAAATAACCGTAATAACTGTAGTAAGTTATATTAAAGATAGAGGCTGCCTGGCCGGCATTCATAGTTCTTTAAAAATAGACACTTCCGCCAGTTAGAGTCTTATTATCTCTACGTTTCAACAAACATATTTGTAATACAATATATTGCGGCTTATAATTGTAGAACGATATTTGAAAAATATCCCGCATGTGTTTCTTTTGAACGAAAAATCGAAATTTATTTTAAGGAGAAATAACGATTATTTCTAACCTTAGAGATGAAGTATGATAGAATGATTTGTGAAGAGTAATGATAAACGGAAAAATAAAGTGTCCAGGGATTGGAATCGAACCAACAGTGTTCCGCTTACCGGGCATGTGGACATGGCATCTGCTCGGTAAGCGGAACACTATGGGTTCGATTCCCATCCCTGGACACTTTTATTTTTTCGTTTATCATTACTCTTCACAAATCATTCTATCATACTTCATCCCTAAGGTTAGAAATAATCGTTATTTCTCCTTAAAATAAATTTCGATTTTTCGTTCAGAAGATACATTTGCGGTATTATTTTCAATCTTATGTCTTCGTCAGGAGAAGTAAATAAAAATAAAGCATTTGACAAGGCGTTAAAAGTTGTTCAGAGGTTGCAAGAGGGCGTTCTCACGCGATATTTCAAATTTAGTACAACATCTAAAGCACGAGTCAAAAGTAATAAGTTAACGGATCTCACCTAAACATTATATGTAGATTTCCTCATATCGGAAGTCTCATTCTTCCATTACATCCTGGCTCCATCGTTGGCCATCTTGTCCAAAGATATCATTGGTATGATTGGTCCATATAGTCCTGGATGGACTCAGCATCTTGTCCGGGCTATCCTCACGCACACATCCATCTCAATATAGTGGCTGCCGTCGCTACACTTGGGTTTTATAAAAATTTGTTGTGATGTGTCCACCATCCATTGTTGAGTTGAACGTATTACAGAGGGTGTTTTAGTCTTTTATAAAATAAAATTTATTTTTACACACTAACAGCGTATTTAAGTTAACTTATCCTTAAATACCCATTTCTCTATTTCTCAGGAAGCGTCTAGGACCAAATATTTGGTCGTAGAAGTACAGCCTGCACCATGCTGACGAGGGCTTAACAGCCTGAAATGCGTACGGGGTTGACTTTTCTTGATTTATTAAGAAATTGTGTTTGTGCCTAATATCATGGAACAAGTTAAATAAAGGTTTAGTTTATTTTTGTTCCACTAGATGGCGTTCTGCCATCTAAAAATGCTCATTTGAGCAGTCAGGATATGCCTTTTTTGTTTGTTTTTTAATATCAACACCTGACCTTTTTTCTATTTTTTACTATCCTTTTCATAAAATAATAGAAAAAATATGTATTAAAAGAGATACCTCTCCCTTTAAAAATAAATTAAATCAATGTATTTCTCGATCTTCTTTGCGTGTAGACTTAGATAAGTGAGTAAGCCACAACACCAATTTTGGAAAATTCGGTTGAAAAAAAGCCAACAAACAGTATACCAAAGTTTTTGGCTCTGGCCCTGGTTAATACTTAGATGACAATTGACAATTAAACAACTTTATTGACATCTCGTTAATCTTTACACTCAAAGGGAGTTATAAGGTAATAATAATGGTAGGAATGAAGAGAGATATTTACAATCGACGTAGCCCTCTCTGAGGGAACGTCCGGATCAGGAGCTTAAAGCCGCCTTGAATCTAAACAGATCCCTGCCATTTGGGGAGTTCATGTTCGGAACATGTTTGATGATAATGTCGAAGAATTATTAGATAATACATAGAGATGTATTATAACACTTTTTACGAGAAGAGTTATGAAATCGGTCAAATTCATAAAAAAAAAGGTTAAGCTGGTGAGTGGGCTTATTGATAATTTATTCTTGTTACACCATTGAATCACATAGCATAGAATATATTGGCTTAATATTTTGAGATCGTCGACAGACTTGTTCCAGCAAATATGTTAAGAAGATAAATATATTGATATAACGAAGATAAATAATATATATGTTTGGTAAATTTAATAAATTACTCAAGCTGGTGAGTGGCAGGGTTCGATTTTCCTGATAGAATACAATGTAAAATTGCAGGAGGAGATGGTATTCATATACAAAGAAGGAAGAAATGACCCTTTTTAAAAACATATTTCCCTTTATGCTACATAAATATCATTTTTCTTGAAATTTCCCATAACATTTAATACAACGACAACTGTTTTATTAGGACATTTCCGTCCTGTAAGGACTCGCCATACATTATTTTCATAAAGAAAGGGGAAAAAAATTAATACAAGAAATCATTCAATTTATAACAAGATTCACAAATACAACACTTTCTCGAACCAATTTTGGCAAACTGAGAAGCGTCCACCTGAGACCGTGGTTTCGGGCTAATGGCCATCGTCAGACACCTCTTTGACAGATTGTGAAGATTCCATGAGATCCACACAGGATATCTTCTTGAAAGTTTATTTGTCACGAACAATAAAATGGACCTCTTCACAAATATCTTTTTTATTTAAAACGTACAGAATATTTTCGATATAAAAGTTATATAAACCTTTTTTTAATCATATCGCAATATAAAATAATAAAAATTATCGAAATTTATTAGAAAACCGCGTTGAATCGTTTACTTTTTAGCCTAGAGATGGCGTTATGAAATAATTAAAAAATGAATTACTTCCCTCAATCACGTGATTCAATCTAACGAAGGTTTAATTGGAGAAGCGCTTCTATTGGATAATCTAATCAGCCAATCAGCGCCCTTCAGCCTCAACGCTCCCTATTTTTCAATAAATGAACTAATTTCAGTTTCCATAGAAAAACTCAATTAAGGCGCTACAAAATTTGACTAATTCTTTGAAAAAAAAATCGATATAATAATAAAATTGAAGTTGTGTCTCTCATCAGACTGAGAAATATAAATACCAAAATATTAATTAGTTTTAATTAGCTTTATTATAAATTTTGATTTTTAAAAAGTTCATTTAGTAAAAAAAAAGATTGTCTCTTATAATATTGTATTTTACATTTAATAATATTGATTTGAATATAAGGCATTCGAGTTCCGTCTTGAATGGATCAAAGAAAATATTAAGCGAGGATTTTCAAATAAAATAAACTTCTTACTATCCTTACTGAGATGGGAAACTAATGGGAGGGCCTGGCTCATCAATGGAGAACCCTCATTTGAACCGGCTGACGGCTGGAAAGCGTCGTAACACTATATTTTCTACTGTCCTCAAAGCTTACGTCCATAGTTTTCTAGAAAATATTCACCAAGAAATAATCCAAAGTGCGGAATTTATAAACAAAACAGTCCAATACAATATTAGAACGTCTAATAGTTTAAACTGGCGAAACCGCTGGAAGGGTTAACCACTGATGAGCTAAACCCTCCCAATATTTTTTCACCACAGAAAGGACTGTTGACGGAGATATGTGAATATAATTATTTATATATAGTTAATACCGTTTTTTTCCTATATAATTTTTTTAATTAGTTTGAATAAACAAAATGTGGAGTATAAAATTGATTTACTTAAATATCTAACTTAAAAATCTAACTTTGCATATTGGCAAGTATGTTCACAATGAATACATCTCCATCTCAATCAAATATATTCTTATTTCAGTTGTAAATTCCTGATGTTTTTGTGACTTTCTAACGTTCTTATTAATGATGGTTATTAGAGATCAAAATTGAAAAATATTTCTTAGCTCACTGGTTATATAGAGAAGTGAGATCTTATATGTTCCAACATACCCTTTATTTTTTGTTGTACATAAAAAAATATTGTTATTGATAATCATTTTTAATATGTAGTCATACTTTGAAAACGTAATTCATTTAAGGATTATATTTATGAATCACATATTGAAAGTTTGTTTTTCAGATTCTTTGTAACGTAGGGATTTGGATGTGATGATTTTATCATATCGACGCTATCCTACACGATTTAAAATTGCCACGTGGAAAATTAGGAAAGACAAAAAAAAATTCGAGTTGATACAGCAATTTATTTAAGGCAAGAACAAACTATGAATGCTAAGCAAAAGATAAGCAATGAGGGAAGTTTACAGAGTAGCAAAATATAAACATAAAGAATGATACTATGTTAATAAAATAATAAATATTTTGCTACAATATGTTCGAATAGATATATGTACAAAACTCAAGGAAGTTTCACATTCTGGTATCGCCGATTAACTTTTATTATTTTTTTTTTTTGAAGGAGACAGAGGCAATTTTGTTCACACTTAGTTATCTGGTGTGTTTTCAATAAAGGTCACTGTAATAACTTTCAGAGTTATTGTCTGAATCCCGATATACATGCTGAAAGGTACAACTTCCTTAAGTTCTGTCTATGAGTGTATCTTTCAGAGTTATTGTCTGAATCCCGATATACATGCTTAAAGGTATAAATGCCTAAGTTTTATTCATGAGTGTATTTTATTATTGAAATACAAAGAGACCTATTATTTGAATTATTCTTGACATTTCCAGTAAGACTCATGTTCTATTTATCAAACATAAATTATGAAATGATTACCTCTCATGTTAACGTCACATGTTGACATCAGTCATGTGATCACCACTTATGAAAGTAACGACACGTGACCATTCATCAACCCTAGTGACGTCACATTCGATACACTGTCCCACCATCACGTGGGGTCATTTGTATTACCAGGACACGACTGGTGCATTAGAGTCTTCTGCTTTTTTCCCCCCCTTCTTCTGAAACTTTCTTTTGGTTTCTTCTATTGGCTTTCTACCTCGTTATTCTGTACTTCAATCCTCACACACAGCTTTGTTTTTTAGCACAAATTATAGTTCCTACTAACTTTTAGAAGAAAGTATGTGAAAAGTAAATGGACAAAGTGTGTTAACTTGTGTTTGTTTTTCAAACTTTAAAATTTAACCACTACAATTGTGTCTTCATGACCTACTCAAGAGATCAATACAACTATTTACGTAAATATTTGCATATCTAATGTGTGTAGAAGTATTTAACATGCAAATAATGATAAAAGTGTATCGCCATCTATTGAAATAAATATCAACTAAACATCGTATTTATTCTTCTCAAATATATTGCTAAAAATACACTCAGACACAAAACATAAGGAAGTTGTACCTTTCAGTATATATATATTTATTATCATATTTTATTATATTATTATATATATATATTTAAGGAGAACGTTCCAATTTACATATATGGTAAATCCGCCGTTATATATGTAAATAAGGAGTGGTTTATGCTTATAATATGAAACTTCCTTTAGTTTTGTCCTTGGGTGTATATGTTTCTGATATACGTTGTATTAAAAAAATAAAAATACAACCTCTTGCAATGAGTTTCTTTTATTATGATATATTATGATATGAAAACCAAAGATCCTAGGTCCCTCATTTTACAGCATACCATTAATACCGGCCACAAATTTAATTTAGATAGTCCAACTTGCCATTACAGTAACATAACCACCAAATCTGAAAGATTAATCCTTGAATCGCTGATCTCCAAACAACACAATAGCATAAATCGTAGAATAGATATCCTTGAACAATTTTGCCATATTCCATACCACAAAAATCATATCTCTCCATTATCCAAATCATAGTCTAAAACTTAACTTTATTAAAATATTGTAATTTAAGGTTAATTTCCATTCCAATTGTTAAACATAGTAAAATAGTAATAATATATGTAGAGCGTATATCATAATAAAAGAAACTCATTGCGAAAGGTTGTATTTTTGTTTTTTAATATTTGTAGCACAATTTTTTCGTTTACTTTAACTTTGATATTCGTTGTATATCGAGTAAAACCAACCACTTTGAAATTTAATTACACGCATCACACATTTAATAGAGAGGCATTAACTACTAAGGGGTCAAAAACTTAATCTCAATTTTTTAATTATTAGAAAAAATGGAGTAACGGAGAATAACATTTTTTTCCCCTTTTTTTTTGTAAGATATAATTTGTGAAAAATCATCTAAGGGAAGTGTTAAATATATATAAGAAATGGAAGCCTTAAAAAATACGAATGTTTCTTTTTAAATATAAAACAAACTTTTACTGTCCTTACTGCGATTAAAAGAATATTTGGGAGGGCTTGGCTCATCAGTGGTAAACCCTCCCAGCGGTTTCACCAATTTAATCCATCAGACCGTTTCTTAGAGCTCTAATACTGTATTGGACGATTCTGCTTATATATGCTGCAATGAAGGGAGGGATCTTTGAAATGGTATTTAAGCAAACTATGGATATTGGCTGACAGGACACTAGAATTACATTTATATATGTCGTACCAGAAGTAACAGCAGTCATGGGTTTCGTGGTTTCAGGAATCTGGGTTAATACAATAAGGACGAGGATGGCACCTAAGAGAGGCAGTGGTGCGACACGGACAAGTTCCAGTAAAGGTCCAGCGGCTGGTCGTAAAACTCACTAATGACTTGTGGAAGATACCTAGAAAGGATCCAAGTGATAATATGGAAAATTTTCACTTTATGATTTTTGTTGATTCTTTAAAACTCTATTCTTTCAGGTTATATGATCGCCACAAAACTGGCGCGTTGAAGTTGATATATATTTGAGACTTTTTATTTATTAGATTTATAGTCTATATGGCAATAATATATAATATTATATAATATAATATATCTCTATAGTCTATATTGACTATATATATATTACTAAATATATATGATTAACTTATGAACTATATTATTTACTTTTATTGTATTATATTTGGATCGTAAAGAAAATTCTCTTTTTGGCTTGAAAATTCCGCCTAGTTTTATCGTATTAAAGAGACAGATTGCTAAGGCTTTACATTTTGTCGTTTAAATAACAATAACTATTTAGGATATTATAATATATATTTTTATTATTTTGAAGATTGATGTTGCCTCTAGCCGCGGCATTCACAGCTCTTAAAATAAAAGAAATACTTCGGTCAGAATTGATGTATTTGAGATTCTCTGATCTTTGAATATATCAGAACTCAAACTTGACGTCTTTCTACAGAAAGATTGAGTGTCAAACTACAGACATTTAGTAAAAGGGAGTCAAGACACGATAGATTGAGATAGTAAAATATTAACACAAGAAACCTATTCATGATAGAATTGTGAAAAGGTAATAAAATTACAAATATATTTTCACAATGAGTATCTTTTTTATTTAAAAAACGCTAGCTTTCAAGCGTTAATCGTTCTTCAACGGGCTTACTATATTGAAGAACGATTAACGCTTGAAAGCTAGCGTTTTTTAAATAAAAAAAAATACTCATTGTGAGACTATATTTGTAATTTTATTACAAGAAGCCTATCATTGAATGAATTTTGCAGAAAAATCAATGCTCGATGAATTATATATAAAATGTATATATACATTTCTACAGTCCTAGATGCATAGTTCGTTTTAAAACAATTTACTGTATTCAATAACAAGTTCAGGATATATAAGAAATACAGTCCAATACAATAGTGAAGCGGTCTGGAGACTAAAATGATAAAACCTCTGAGAGGGTTCACCACTGATGAGTAATAAATACCCTACTTATTTCAATTTTCATTCATTCATTCTAGAATAAGATATGTAGTACAAATATCTTTCACTTTTCTATTTATTATAATGAAAATACGTTTATTTTAGAATAAAGAAATTAAATATATAAAAGGGCGTACTTGGATCTGTAAAGAAAAAAACAGAACAATTTATTTCTTAAAATATTTCGAGAGATTGCTCCCACTTTATCAATTCATTGATATCAATAAGGGTAGGCCCTTTTATATAATCTTAATTAATGGATCGCCTTTTGACTCAAAGAAATAAATGTTTATATTTTTATATGATAGATGGCACTAAGAGTTGAAATTCGAGCCGTTTTAGTTCATTAAGTAAATTCGATGTTTGATAATATGCAAAATAAATTGCTATTCTAACAAATTATTATTTTTTTTTTTGAGAAATTCAAAATTTTACAAAAGTGAAATAATAAAACACCATAAAAATGTTTTGAGGAACAAATAAATATATAAAAATGAAAATTATATTTTTAATTAATTTTTCAAACAACTTGAAATAATTATTCCAGAATATTTATTTATTTAAAATGATTTGTAGATAATTGTATAGAAGTAGTTATTAATAAATCAGTATATAGTGTTGTACAATCCTGTTTAAACAGCTTGGCTCCTGTTTAAACTGATAGTGTTCCCAACTCTTTATCTCTCCTCCACATTTAGGGATTTACCTCCCTCCCTCCCTCCCCACAGTGTCTAATACCCTCTGTGGGGAATTGATGAAAGTTGGGACTGTAAGTACACCACATAGCTACATATGTAGATAGCTGTGGGTAGAGGGTTGTGACTGCTTGTACTGTAAGTACACCACATGTCTACACATGTAGAAAGCTGTGGGTAGAGGGTTGTGACTGCTTGTACTGTAAGTACACCACATGTCTACACTTGTGGATAGCTGTGGGTAGAGGATTGTGACTGCTTTTACTGTAAGTACACCACATGTCTACACATGTAGAAAGCTGTGGGTAGATGGTTGTGACTGCTTGTACTGTAAGTACACCACATGTCTACACTTGTGGATAGCTGTGGGTAGAGGATTGTGACTGCTTTTACTGTAAGTACACTACATGTCTACACATGTAGAAAGCTGTGGGTAGAGCAGTGTCGGGCAACCTTTTTCGAGTTGCGGCGCACTAAGCTTAATTTCTTTTTTTCGCGGCGCACCTGTGGTTCTCACTATAAATTTCCTCGTAGGTAATTAAAATACAACAATAAATACTAGTAAAAATTTAAACATATATATCACATTTTATTAATTTTCAATATTAAATTAACATAATCAATGCGAGCATTGCGATTGTTTTTGAGAGCATATCAAATCAATACGGGAATCTACTTGTGAAAGACAAACGCGCATCTCCTCATCTATCATTTGAAGTCTTTCGCGCTTCTTAGACTTCATTTCTTTGAGTGTTGAAAAACCTTGCTCACACAGGTAGGAACTTCCAAATGGCAACAATGATTCGATGGCCGCATTACTAAGTTTAGGAAATTTGGAGTTTAAGCACAACCAAAACTCAGATAGCTCCTTTTCAGTGAATAGTCTTTTGAAAACTAAATCGTTTTTTAAATCAATTAAGTTTTCTTGCATTTCTTCTTCCAGAAGTTGAATTTCACAGTGCATAAATGGGTTAACTACCCATTCCATCTTTTCAAAGTCCAAGTTAGGAAAATAGTTATCAAAAGAAGCGGATAGTAATGTCAAAGTTTCTTCGATTTCTTTTTTGATAATAGATTTAGGTACGTACCTATTTGCATTTTTATTTTTTAATAATGGCACGTGCCAGTTATGTACGTCAAGTTTATGTACATACGTTATATGAAATATAAAATTATGCAAACTGTTGTAATTATAATACCAAAATAAGTTTTATATAAAATGAAATTTGCTTTTTTTTAATTTCATTTTTTATATGAAAATTTTTGAAAAAAATTATTAAAATTGAATAAAAATTATAAAAAATATTTTTTGAAACATTATTTTTAAATTTAACAAAAAGTTCTAAATACCTACAAAAATGTTCGCGGCACACCTAGAATTCTTCGCGGCACACCAGTGTGCCACGGCACACCGGTTGCCCGACACTGGGGTAGAGGATTGTGACTGCTTTTACTGTAAGTACACCACATGTCTACACATGTAGAAAGCTGTTGGTAGAGGGTTGTGACTGCTTGTACTGTAAGTACCCCACATGTCTACACATGTAGAAAGCTGTGGGTAGAGGGTTGTGACTGCGTGTACTGTAAGTACACCACATGTCTACACATGTAGAAAGCTGTGGGTAGAGGGTTGTGACTGCTTGTACTGTAAGTACACCACATGTCTACACATGTAGAAAGCTGTGGGTAGAGGGTTGTGACTGCTTGTACTGTAAGTACACCACATGTCTACACATGTAGAAAGCTGTGGGTAGATGGTTGTGACTGCTTGTACTGTAAGTACACCACATGTCTACACATGTAGAAAGCTGTGGGTAGAGGGTTGTGACTGCTTGTACTGTAAGTACCCCACATGTCTACACATGTAGAAAGCTGTGGGTAGAGGGTTATGACTGCTTGTACTGTAAGTACACCACATGTCTACACATGTAGAAAGCTGTGGGTAGATGGTTGTGACTGCTTGTACTGTAAGTACACCACATGTCTACACATGTAGAAAGCTGTGGGTAGAGGGTTGTGACTGCTTGTACTGTAAGTACCCCACATGTCTACACATGTAGAAAGCTGTGGGTAGAGGGTTGTGACTGCTTGTACTGTAAGTACACCACATGTCTACACATGTAGAAAGCTGTGGGTAGATGGTTGTGACTGCTTGTACTGTAAGTACACCACATGTCTACACTCGGCCGTGCGGCCACGCGTCGCGCGAGCTCCGTGTTTTTCGCCTTTGGCGGGCGGTAAAATGCATTTAGGCATGTCGAGTTCGGCATCGCCAGGGAGCTCGGGATCTGCTGGACAAGAGCCTGGAAGGCCCAGCATCCCATCTCCTACTGGTGGGAAGAAATCAACGAAAAACGATTCTCTTAGAGAAATCTATAAAGAAAACTATATTTCTCGAGAATATGTAAATCCGCCGGCTGACGGTGGAAATGCAAATCTGGCCGCCGCGCGCGTTGACGTCATCTCCGGCGTAGCGGCTACATCGTCATCTAACGGCGCTGCCCTTGCCATTAGAAACTGGGCAGATTGTGACCAAGTCGTGAACCCCGGGACAGACGACGACTTCACCGTCGTGAAAACTAAGAAGAGGCGCCGCGAATCGTCGAATTCGCCTACGGCCGCTACACCATCCTCCAACAGCGGACGCGCCAGGAGTGGTCGCCGAGTACAATCATCGGCGCGATCGGTGCCCCGGGCACAGGAGATCCCGACAACCAGGGCCCATATCACAGAGGCCCGGGCGCGGCAGGCGTCCTCCTCCGAGGTGCACTGCGTCTACCTGGAACACGGCCCCGAGCTACAGCCCTTCCACTAACTGAGGGCGCTGGACAGGCTGCTTGGAGGCACCGCCGGAGTCGTCCAGGTCTCCAAGGTAAATGGCCACCAACTCCTGGGTCTGGCCAACAGAGGCCTCGCCGAGCGCCTCATAAACAACGGCCTTGAGGTTGAGGGCACTCTCCTCAGGGCGTTTCCTTTCCGTAAAAGAGCGGAAAGGATAACGGTGAGCAACCTCCCCTTCTTCGTGGAGGACTCAGCCATCATCAACGCCCTTAGGCCCTTTGGGCGCATCACATCCATCGCGCCCAAAATGATGAAGGCCGGCCCGTACACCTACACCGACGGCCGCCGCGAGGCGTTCATCGTCCTTCACGAAGGAATGACAACCGAGAGGCTCCCCACCCGCCTCAACATCACCATCAAAGGCGAGGCCTGGCCCGCTTATCTCTCCACCGGCATCAAGTGTTCCAGATGCCACGGTCAGGGGCACCGCAGGGCCAACTGCCCCCTGCTTGCAGGGCTGGCCAACAACACCAGAACGGCCCCACCGACCACTCCTGCTGGCGTCCCACCACCGACCACCCCTGCACCGCCTCAGCGGTCAGCAGCCCAGCTTCCTGCGCCGACACCCTCCAATCCAGCCATGGAGGTTTGCAGCGCTCCTCCCGTGGCCCGAGCTGCGCTCCACTCATCCGCACCTCGGCCATCTCCACCAGCGGCCCCAGCCTTTCCTATGGAGGAGACGCCTCCTGCCCCTACACCAGTGACCCCTGCTCCGTCCCTGCGAACACCTGGGAGTCGCGAGCCTGCGGCCCCAACACCGGACGTGGAGATGCCCATCGTGGAGGAGACCTTTGCGTCCTCCACGTCATCGGCAAAAAACGCAACGAGAGTCGACCTCGATGCGTTCATCGAGGGGCACCCCAGCGTGTCCTTCGCTAAGACGGACGCCCTTGGTCTTGGGCGGGAGGAGGTCCTGGACCTCCTCTCCTCGAGGACCAAGGCGCAGAGGAAGGGACCCCTCCTGTCACCTCCGCAGTGCGACGCCCTCGCCGGCCTGATCGGGCAAATCTTAGATCTAAGGCCCGGAGCAGCCAGCAACCTTTACAAGGTCCTCGGACAAGTCAGGGCTGAGCTCAGGACAACACCAGCAGTGCCTCCAACACCCCCACTGCCTGCGCCTCGGCCTGCTGAGACGGCGCCGCCCGCTCCTCAAGGGGAGGAGTCAGCACCAGCTGAAGTGGCATATCCGCCTCCACTGCCAGTCAAGATGACAGACGAGGCCCGTGAGAGGTGGCTCCTCGACCTGTTCAAGGAATTGAACTATAAGACCTTCCTGATACCCTTACTTGGTTGGACCAGACCGGAACAAATCATTCGTGCGGCTCTGCATTCCGGAGAAGAACGGATTGATATTCTCGGCGCACATCCAAACCAAAGGAGCATCCTTGCGAACTTCTTGGGCTCTGTCATCGAGCGTGCTCGAGGCGGTGATCAATCTGCTCTCGACCAATTGTCGGACTTTAGGTCAATGTTGTGCCGCTGATGAAACTATTGTAAATAATTGTAATTTTTCCCCCCCACTGACTTGAGTGTACCATTGACTGAATGGTCAATAAAATCTGTTTCATTTCATTGTCACATGTCTACACATGTAGAAAGCTGTGGGTAGAGGGTTGTGACTGCTTGTACTGTAAGTACACCACATGTCTACACATGTAGAAAGCTGTGGTTAGATGGTTGTGACTGCTTGTACTGTAAGTATACCACATGTCTACACATGTAGGAAGCTGTGGGTAGAGGGTTGTGACTGCTTGTACTATAAGTACACCACATGTCTACACATGTAGAAAGCTGTGGGTAGAGGGTTGTGACTGCTTGTACTGTAAGTACACCACATGTCTACACATGTAGAAAGCTGTGGTTAGATGGTTGTGACTGCTTGTACTGTAAGTATACCACATGTCTACACATGTAGAAAGCTGTGGGTAGAGGGTTGTGACTGCTTGTACTGTAAGTATACCACATGTCTACACATGTAGAAAGCTGTGGGTAGATGGTTGTGACTGCTTGTACTGTAAGTATACCACATGTCTACACATGTAGAAAGCTGTGGGTAGAAGGTTGTGACTGCTTGTACTGTATACACCACATGTCTACACATGTAGAAAGCTGTGGTTAGATGGTTGTGACTGCTTGTACTGTAAGTATACCACATGTCTACACATGTAGAAAGCTGTGGGTAGAGGGTTGTGACTGCTTGTACTGTAAGTACACCACATGTCTACACATGTAGAAAGCTGTGGTTAGATGGTTGTGACTGCTTGTACTGTAAGTATACCACATGTCTACACATGTAGAAAGCTGTGGGTAGAGGGTTGTGACTGCTTGTACTGTAAGTACACCACATGTCTACACATGTAGAAAGCTGTGGGTAGAGGGTTGTGACTGCTTGTACTGTAAAGTACACCACATGTCTACATATGTAGAAAGCTGTGGGTTAAGGGTTCACCACTGATGAGCCAAGCCCTCCCAATATTTTCTTATCGCACTAGGGACAGTAGAAGTTTGATTTATTTGTGAAAAGAAACATTAGCGTCTTAATGTTTTCATTTGTTATATTAAGATTGAGCGTTATTGCTTTGTATTATTTATACCTTACATTATAATATAAATAAACTTTGGTTTCTTTGATTGTTAAGTTGAAGTTTCATTGTCAGAACTCACGACCTTTTTCTTTAAAAATGAAAATACTTTGTCAAGATCAAATCCCAATTTCAACGATGTTTCTCAACAAAATTCTTGGTCCTCAGAAAAATTTTCACACTCATAGACAACAGGAAGCTATACCTTTCAGCATGTATATCAGGATTAAGATCATAACTCTGAAAGATATTCGATGCACAGTAACCTTTATTGAAGATACATGAGATAAAAAGTGTAAACAAAATTGCCACTGTCTCCTTCAAAAAATAAACAGGCAAGGGCGGCAACAAAGACTTTCCACTTCCTTAAGTTTTGTCTATGAGTGTATTTTAAAGATTATTCTGACGAGGCTATAAGAAATAGGTTTTAAGGCCGAGCAACCTCTGTCTTCAAGATCATAGACTAGGTGGTCAAATATTTTTCAAAGAACCATTTGTTACAATTAGGTTATCTTCTACGAACGCCATTGTTGAAACAAAGGGGATTATTTTCTATGTCGGAATGCTAAGATCACGTTGCGCGGAGGGATACCCTAACATGTCAACTAACGTGTGACACTTCAGTTAATATTCTTCCGTGCAGGAATTTCCAATGGGATCGATTATTGCTTCAAGCAACAATTCCTTTTCTTAAGAATTCAACTGACACCCCTAGGTTTTTTTTATCATCATCATACTCTATGAATTATCTGGGGAAAATATAAGAAATACACTAAAGAAGGTCAATTTTACGAAAAAAAAAGTTTGTTTATAGATTTTATAGATTGAATAATTGTGTGTTATTTAACTTAAATGTTATTTGAAATTTTAAAAAATGAATATTCAGTTTTTATTTTTACCGCGATGGATGATGGCAATATTTTACCAAGTTTCATGATGAAGAGATGTCTTTCATTCTAAAACATTCTTCTCTGTTTCCATGTAAATTTTTGCCCCATTATTTTTCATCGAAATAACGACAGTGGGAAGTTTGTTTTTTATTTTAAAAAGAATAATTTGTGGTCTTTTAAGTTTCATTTGTTGCATATACATTCTCTCATAGACAAAACTTAAGAAAGTTTCACATTTCAAGCATAAACCACTTCTTATTTTCCTATATAACGGCGGAGTTTCCATACATGTAAATTCAAACGTTCTCCTTAAAAAAAAATATATATATATGTGACAATATCGTTGCGGAATTTCTTGTTCGATTTGAATGGTGAGGATTGGTTGAAACGCAGTCGTTGAGTGGCAAGTGAAGCACACAGTTAGGAATAATCAGGACACGTGATGGGGTTTGAAAATAAAAGGCAACTGGGTTGGAGGGAAGAAAGTTTGAGAAGAGTGGAGCGGGTTTTGATTGTTCCTTATCTGATCACATGGCGGTGATTGAACTTAGCTGTGGGATGAGCAGAGGGAGAGAGGTCTCGAGAGTAGATGTCACCTCTTTGGGAGCCAAAGCACAACTGACAATTCTTGTCTTTCGATTTAACACCACGAGTTGTCTTCCTTCCCATTGGTCGAAGGATGGAACGTGCCCGTTTTCCTATTGGTTGACCTACTTAGTGGATCTTTCTAATTGGATCTGCGGCTGCTTTGATGGAAGATACCGCCGATCTTGTCAGGAAGTGTCGGGTGTTATTTCGACTCTATTTACTTCCGCGTTATCAAATACGTCCGGCCTTCTGTCAGGAAGTATGGGGTGTCTCTCTACTTTTATAACTTCTGGTCACCAGATACGTCCTGCTTTGCCAGGAAGTATTGAGTGTTTCTCGACTAATATAACTTCTGCGGTCACTAGATACGTCCGGCCTTCTGTCAGGAAGTATTGACTGTACAAGTTATTTATAATTGTGCCCGCTTTAAACCTATTTCCTATGTTTTGTTACTACTTTCTTTCCTCCAGTTACCTTGTTCTTTATTAAATCTTTGAAAATCATACATTGTACATGCATAGTGGGTCGGGGGGCATACAATTATATACAAATTATGACATATATTATATAATCTAAAATATAAATATTTTATTTTTTTAAAACATGTGTGTTGTTTTCATCATTGACTGTTCTACATTTTTGACCATAGATTTAGAAGATACCACTTTGAATATTTGTTGAAAATATGTATAGTTGAGCTACCTATTTTTTAAATCACGAATATATAATTCATTTTATAAATTCTATATTACTGTGAAAAATAATTTTATGTGTAATTTACTTCAAGTAATTCAAAATAAAAACTACTTGATGGGTAAATAATTTATTTCCATATTTTTCACGACTGCACCTTCAATTATCTATCATTTTCAACAACAAAACAAAATAATCATAACATATATATATTAAAATATATAATGATAAAAAATATATATACATAACAAAAGGTACAAATTCCTTTAGTTTTGTCCATGAGTGTGAAAGGCGTGGTATTACCTTATGAATAATTAAGACATCTCAAAATATTGTCAATGACATCCTATCCTTTTTGATCTATAGAGAAGAGAGACATATTATCAAGATGCTGAGATGGCAATATGTCAAAATTAACATTTTAATTAAAGGTAAAATTTCCTAATAATACAATCATACTTATCCTGAGTGTCTGTAAGGTGTTAAATTAATATGTATCAGTGATTGCTGTAATTTACTGCCAATTTCTACAGATGGTAATTAGCAACACAGCTGTTGTTAATTCAGAGAATTCTGTGGTTCTATCACTGGGGAGAGTGAGGAAACAAATTTATCCGTTTGTAATTGTAGCTCTATTTTATCATTTTGTGTACATGCTATATAATAAATTGTCACATATAGAAAAATGTGACCTATGAAGATGTTTGAAATACAACTAATCTGTGGTTGAATATACACTCATGAACAAAACTTGAAGAAGTTGTACCTTTTAGCATGTATATTGGGATTCAGACAATAACTCTGAAAGATATTACAGTGACCTGTATTGAAAACACACGAGATAACCAAGTGTAAATAGAATTGTCTCTGTCTCCTTCAAAAAATAAAAAATAAATAAAATAGCCGACCGTCGACATCAAAGATTTTCCACTTTCTTAAGATTTGTTCATGAGTGTAATGAGAGAGATGAAGAAAGTTACCAAAGAAGTAAGTTGAACTCAGATGACCGCGTCGTCTTTCCTTCATACACACACATGATGGAGGATAAATTATGGGAACTGAGAGATCACTGTCCAGAGAAGTTCGGGGAAAAGTATAAAATTTTCCGGATGCGAAAAATTTTGGATAAATCTTTCCGACGCCGACTTCACGCTAGTTGTACTCTTGGTGGGTGGATTTTGGAATTTTTCTCTTTGCCTATTTTTCACGGGATTTTGATCTTGGACCCTGTGTGCATTCTTACCATTCCCATCTCGAATACTTGAAACTCAGCACATATCTTTTTTTCTATTGTCACCACTGAGAGATGGTAAAATATCATTTAAAATTATCAACGATATTAACAAAATAGCCAAAAACAATGATAACAGTTTAAGGATGTAATAAGACCAAATTGATGTCTGGGTTTAAAACTGATGATAGAGAGAGAGATTCAGACTTTTCCAATATTTTATCCCATTTCAATTAAGACACACTATAGAAAACCTCGGTTGGCCGGTATCGTGATTAGGGTGCACGGACCGATCTGATCTTATCTATGGACCACCACACTATAGAAAAGAGGTATTTTAAAAAATATTAATACAAACCTTGGTCTATCACATTCTCAATATAACAAATATTTCAATTTATTCCAGCCTTTCATCAATTTGGGAGGCATTATGACTTTTTTTTTGTGAAAGAAGTACTTTAATATTTCAATAAAAATATACACTCCTGGATAAAACTTAAGGAAGTGAAAATTTTTAATGACGCCAGTTGTATTTTTTTTAGGAGTAGAAGTAATTTTTGTACACACTTGGTTATCTGGTGTCTTCAATAAAGATCATTGTGTATCAAATATCTTTCAGAGTTATTGTCTGAATCCCGATATACATTCTAAAAAGTACAACTCCTTTTAGTTTTGTCCATGAGTATATATAAAATCAGTAAAAAGATCTCCCTTTTTATTCATAGAGAGTCCATGGTATTCCAAATTAATTCAAAATGATTTATATTTTAACATGTTTGACTGAGGGCGCTATACCCCCCAATTTTCCAGACTATAAATCCAGTACTTTTATGATAAAGCACACTTTGGATTATAGATTATAATACAAGAAAATAAGACCTAATCCAAATAATTTATTAGTGTGTGACGTTTCGGCAACAACATTGTCACCATCATCAGACAAAAGAATAAAATGTTTTCATTTTAATGTTTACATTTTATTCTTTTGTCTGATGATGGTGACAATGTTGTTGCCGAAACGTCACACACTAATAAATTATTTGGATTAGGTCTTATTTTCTTTTATCCAGTACTTTTATTTAACTTTTTCCAAAATATTTTCCTTTTGATGAGAGATATTCAGGTATTACTTCTTCGACATAAGCACAAAGCATATAAATATAGGAGGCTAAAAACTTGGAGAAGAGCACCAACCTCAAAATAATTAATCACAGAGTTTTACAGTGTGTAAAAACACTTGGAACTTTAATAAAGTAGCTTCATTAGGGGTAATTATCATCATTAAAAGTTAGAGTCATTAAGGTAAAAATTTCAATTAAGCCTTCTTAAGAAGTTTGTTCCTGTATATCGATTTTTTAAACATAGCTCTTGTGGACAAAACAAATGGCAATCTTCTTGATTGTGCTTATAAGTAGCTAGTTCAATACTGGATCATGGTAATTTCATGAATGATACTGGCGTTTGAGATTTCTATTATTGTGAATACATCTTCTATATCTTCTATATATATATAAAAATAAATGTTTGTATGTTTGTAAAACGAAAATTGCAATTATACCGCGAATGTTTCTTCTAAACAAAAATCGAAATCTATTTTAAAGAGAAATAACGACTATTTCTAACTTTAAGGATGAAGTATGATAGGATGAATTGTGAAGAGTAATGACAAACGGAAAAATAAAAGTGTCCAGGGGCGGGAATCGAACCCACAACCTTCTGCTTACCGGGCAGGTGCCATGTCCACTAGGCTACCCTGGACGTATTTTTCCGTTCGTAAATAATATTTGTATGTTTGTTTGTTTGTATGTCCGGTATACAAATTCGCAGTAGTTCACTAATTCAAACCAAAATTTCCATACATAGGCAAAAAAATACGGGGAAGACGATAGGCTATTTAAAAAAATATATAAATCAATTATTAAAACTATATATTTAAATTATTCTACTTAGCTCACGAACAGCGCCCTCTATCAAAGATTAAATTAAATTAGGCTGATAGACAAACAAATAGATAATGCTAATAACAAACAATTATAAAAAAATCTTATCTAAATATATATCACTCGGGTAAATATGCACACGGGTCAATTCTGGGGCGAAGCCCGGGTCACCCGTCTAGTCATTTATAAAATTAAATTTGAAGTCTCGAGATATCATTGAACCAGGACGTATCATCCATCCACCACGCACGTATATTTTCAAAATATTTTGATTTTCAAACATAAATAATGTAGTATATTTTTCTCTCATTATATAGTAGGTATTTAAAATATGTATATAATAACGTGTATATAAAAATTAATTTATTATTAATTTGTTAAAGTGATAATCCTGCTGAAGGACTGACAAGTCCGAAAGTTTGAAAATAAAAAGTTGTACAAGAAACTTTACCCTGGAAGCTTTATTTATTTTATAACATCATTTATATACACAAAATTCATCGGAAATATTTATTTACATAAAAAAAATCAAAGTAATTTAAAAGAAATTAATGATTAAACAACAGAATAATCAGCATATCCATAAAATAATCCCTTGTATCAATATAAACTTGAAAACGTCTCAGGCTTTCAAGAATAAGTTTCTTCTTTTAAAATTTTGTTTCAAAACTCGTATCTTTCTGGCATAAAAGCCCTTCTACCGGAGAAACACATTATATTATGTGAAAAAATAGTACAAATGTGATATTGTACTGGGATAAAGTACATAATTATGAAAAAAAGGCATCTCCTTATCGTGCAACTGAAAGTTGATGATGGCTTGCGCCATCTATCGGAATAAATATCAACTATTCTCGTTGATTTTTAATTATTCCAGAACTTATGTACCTTATCCCAGTACAATATCACATTTGTACTATTTTTTCACATTGCGTTGCGGTCTCACGCAATTCTGGCCTTAACTACCCGTTTCATGATTTTTCAGGATGCCTTGAATGACCAATTTTTTGGTCGTTGAGGTACAGCTTGCACCACGCTGATGAAGGCCAACAGCCCGAAACGCGTCCGTGGTTATCTTTTCTTGATTAATCAAGAATGGGTATTTGGCCAATTCTGGAATAATTAAAAATCAACGAGAATAATTGATATTTATCCCGATAGATGGCGCAAGCCATCAGCAACTTTCAGTTGCACGATAAGGAGATGCCTTTTTTCATAAACATTATATTATGTTTCTCTCCTGTAGAAGGGCTACCATGCCCGAAAGCTAGAGATTTGAAATAAAATATTTTAAAAAGAAACTTAACCCTGGAAACCTGATGTTTTCATCTTAATAATAATTAGCAATATAAAGAGGGGGGTTAAGAAGTTGGCAAGTACTTTTACTGTAAGTACACCACATGTCTACACGTGTGAAAAAGAGTTTGAATTTTGCACTTACAAATATGCCAGAGCCGTATTTGGCTACTTTCACTCGCTAGTGGTGTTGATACTTTTACAAGAAACGGGGGCCATTGGAGCATTTTTTTTAATCAGAAAAAAGTGCCCAATGTGGGAATCGAACCCGGGTCGTAGCGGTCAAAAACCAACGATTTAGACCATCCTTCCACCGACCCCCCTTTCACCTTTATGATAGTTAACAATATAAAGAGGGGGGTTAAGAAGTTGGCAAGTACTTTTACTGTAAGTACACCACATGTCTACACGCGTGAAAAACAGTTTGACTTTTGCACTTACAAATATGCCAGAGGCCTGTTTGGCTACTTTCACTCGCTAGTGGTGTTGATACTTTTGCTTTTGGAAGAAACGGGGGCCATTGGAGCATTTTTTTTAATCGAATTTTTTATTTCGGTATACGAAAATATAAAACAAAGTTTAGTAAACGAAGAAGATTTAAATTCAATAAAAAAAAATTGTCCGTAGAAAAACAATATTCAAAATACATATTGATAGAGAAACAGTGTTGATGAGAATTCAAGACAAATTGTATCAGAAGATTTTTTACCAAAAGGGATTAACTTAATGCGATATGTGTATTTCTACAAAATAGTGAATATAAAAATAATTTTCCCGAATTTTCAATTAAATTGTCAAAGAATGGTTCTTTTTTTATCTCAATATTTTAACTATTTTAAGTAAAATATTCACAGAGGCAAAAAAAAATATATGTATAAAAAGTCAAAGATTAAAAAATAAAATAAAGTAGCAGCAGATAGAGGTAATAAATTAAATCCCCTCTAACAAATTTATCGTTAGACATAAATACAAATAAGGTGATATTTCTGAAAACAATAACTCCAAAGTTACATTTTATTGCAGGTATTTTTTAAAGAAAGAAATGACTTCTCCTCTCATAGAGCGTTCTACGCTGTGGTGTGATAAATGGTGATTAATTACTAGAGCTTCCCAGGGGTGCTAGATCCCATCTTATGAAATATTGGAGTTTCCGTGTGCCTCACTTGTTTGTGAACAGAGTGTTGGGTTTAAAATTCGGAGATTTGTCTTACTATACTGATTGTTTTGTGTATTGTTGTTAGACAATATTGCTTGGTTTTCAAGGTGTGTGTGATTGTTTGTGTGTTGTGTAATTTTAATGTTTACGCTGATATTATCAGTGAACGTTTAGATTGTTTGATATTTGTTTCTTTCATTGTTAAACAATATTGCTTGGTTTTTAAAGGTGTGTGTGATTGTTTATGTATTGTGTAATTTTAAGTGTTTACGCTGATATTATCAGTGAACGTTCAGATTGTTTGATATTTGTTTCTTTCATTGTTAGACAATATTGCTTGGTTTTTAAAGGTGTGTGATTGTTTATGTATTGTGTAATTTAAGTGTTTACGCTGATATTATCAGTGAACGTTTAGATTGTTTGATATTTGTTTCTTTCATTGTTAAACAATATTTTAGGTGTTGATTGCAATATTTTGATTGTGCTCTATTATTAATCTGTATTGTTATATTTTGATTATTATGATATTTTTATATAAGATTAGATAATTTCGTGCGCAATAGGTATGTTTTTTATTGCTGGATGATACTATCGTCTGTATTATTGTTTAAATTTTGGTTTGTTTTGTTATCGTCTTTATTATGAAATTGTTGAGTTGTTTTCCACTGGTTATTAGTTCATTGTTGGAAATTTTGCGAATATTTTTCTCAGCATTAAGTCAAATATTTTAAAAAATAATGTTCCAAGTCATGTATACTGAGTTATAAATTCCTTTGAAACGCTTTTAATTAGAAATTAACTCTTTTTAGCATTATTTTAATAAAATAATTCTCTAATATCTAGCATATTTTCGTTCAAAATATTCCTTAAAACTTTTTTTTCAATCTGTAAATGATTTTTCTCGAATACACACAATACTTTACAATTTGATTTCATTTAACTAGATTTGCATACTAACCCTTTGTACATATATCAATTGTGTTGATATTTTTTCTCTTTTTATCTAATTAACTTGCATATTAAAAATATGGAGTTATATGAACTGTATTTATATATATAAAGGGGGGTAAAAAGGATTTTCGGGCTTGAAGAGGAATATTGGTACTTAGTGTTTTTGAGTTAGTTTTCTTGTGTTGCCATTTCGCAGTACTTCCTTGAGTTCCAGACGCCTTATTTAAAAGATATAATAAAGGTAAGAATTTTGTTTTTATTTAAGTGAATATTTTTAAAAATCCTTGTTGCGCTTTGTTTTAGTTGCATTTATTACTTTGTATACACGTATGTAGTTGAGCCTATTTTTGTTGTACCTTGTCTAGAATAGAATTTGGTCAGTGTAATCGTACGCTGTAGTAAAGTTGTACTGCCATCATTGTTGTACGTATTGTTGCAATGATTTCTTTGTCCCTTTGAGACTGTATGGTTTTCTGGGCGTTGTTAATAATCTAGAATATTGTCATGATTGTTGCATCACTGTTGATCTAGTTTGTAATATATGAATGATATCCATTGTTGACCTCAAGTGATAATCTTCATTGTTATTGTGTATTATAGGTGTAGTTGTGTTTATTGTGGGCTATTGGTGGAATGGATTGTCAGTATTATTGTTGAAGATAGAGGTTGCCTGGTCTGGCATTCATAGTTCTTTAAATTAAATGACATTTCAGACAGTAAATGTTTTTATTCTCTCGACGTTTCAACAATAATCTTTTGCCCTCGTCAGGAAATAATAAAAATGAAGCATTTGGGAAGGCGGTAAAAATGAAGCTGAGGTTGCAAGAGCCTTCTCACGCGATCTTTTAAATTTTGTAAACAAAAACATAGACTAACATCCATGTTTCAATTAAGCCCGTTGAAGAGCGATTATCGCTTGAAAGCTAGCAATTTAAAATAAAAAGAAACTGTGAAAAAATATTTTTGTATTTTTAAACATTGATAGTTTATTCAATAATCTCATATACAAAGATAAATTATTAACGGACGAACTGCTTATAAACACACTAAAAACAAATTTCAAAAAGTAATAAAGAAAAACAAATCCTAGATATACTTATATAAAATACAGTAAGAATAAACTTTAAAAAAATTGTCTTCTTTTTAAACACTTTTTTTTCTATTTAAAATAGCACAGAACACAAGTTATCTATGTTAATTACTTAAATACCTCCAAAGAAATCCCCCAAAGAAGTTAATATTTGTAATCACGGGGATAAAAAAACCAATCTGTGTGTAGAGGGATGTGATAAATCGAAATCATTACAAGAATTACCATGCAGAAGATGGCTGAAAAAAAAAAGGATGTGGGGATAACATGGTACAATTACAACATTCTAATGGCTCGTCCAATTTATTCCTGGGGAAAAGAACTAGAGAAAAAAACTCATTATCTAAATACTCTATGAACTAAACGCTTTACCTTCTTAAATTCTTAAAAGATCTTCTTAAGAGGACGTGGCTACATTTATACAAAAATACATTTTTATCTTAACTTTGAAAGAATCGTCTGAGAAAAATAATTGTATTTGTATTACAATATTATTTACATAATGTATATTTAGGAATTATTTTGTGTGTGAGAATATGCAAATTATATTGGATATTAAATTGATGCGCCTATTAAAATATTCTATGAAAAACTAAATATTTTAATAATAAATAATTGAAATTGACTATATATATAATATATATATATATTTTAATATAGAAATATTATATATATTATTATTTATTAGAGAAATAGAACATGATTAAATATACAAAAAAAAACGATGGATAAAATAATAGAAAATCACCTCTTCTAAAAAAATAAAAACAAATCAAGCATATTGTTTAAAAAATAAATGAAAATGAGAAGTTCCATCTAGGAGGTATTTCCATTTTCTTCAAACATTCATATTTAAATATACTTAATATTACTTATTTTCGATATATAAAACTTAAGTGTAAATTATCTTTTATGTCGCCGGTAGTCTGTTTTTATTTTTTATTCACCTAAGGAGACAGGGGCAATTTTGTTCACACTTGGTTATCTCGTGTGTCTTTAAATAAAGGTCACCGCAATATCTTTCAGAGTTATTGTTTGAATTCCGATATATATGCAAAAAAGTACAACTTCCTTAAGTTTTGTCCATGAGTATAAATATAAGAATTAATACATAATTAAATTATTGTGGCAATTAACCTGAAAATAAAAATGTTAAGAAATATTTGAAATAATGTGTAAGTGTCTATATAAACTAACCACTCTTCTTTGACTTCTAATTTATGAGGTATCGAATTTTATTCGGAGGTTTTTCTTTTTGTGAAAAACAATTAAACATGTTTTTCAAATTATCTATTGATAAATATCACAAATAACGAAACTGAAATTAACCTGCTTTTGAAATGCAATTTTAAATGAAAAAAATAACAATATATACATATCAAACCACTACTAGATAATGTTGAAAAGATTTATTTTTAATTCTTAAAAATTTTTATGTAAGTTTAATATTTTATTCAATTATGACCATCGTTGTATATATTATTGTCTTTTCAACTTTAATGCATTAACATATTTTTGCATATTGTTTTTCTCTAAGTAATAATAATTTGTTTACAATATGTAGGTGCATTACTCCTGGTATATGTCCTTTATAAATTATTGAAATTTGACCATTTTATTCATGATTTGCTTTATTCTCTTAGCTAATAATAGAATCTCATCTGAAAATAGGACAATAGAATCATTGTTATTTACTCTAGCGGATTTAAAACAGATTGTGACTTAAAGGAAGTATGTATAATGTAAAAGAAATAAGTCAATTTGTTTAACCTCTGGGAGATATGCAATTTCGTTTCCGGGTAAACAAAGCCATAGAAGAGATTCCAAAGTGCATTTGGATTTTTATACATTCGAATATTTTTTAAAAAGGAAGATATTCTGATCACAATCTTAAAAACAATCTTTAAAGCTGATCACTAAAATAGGTAGATTGGTAAACCCGTTATTAACATTTCTTTATATTGTTTGTATTAATAAAACTCTTTTTTAAAATAACAAAAATGTTATTTAGTGTTAGCGTCTATTCTCGCATCAATTCATACACTTAGGCAAATTTGAATTTTTTCAGAATCGCTATCTGCAGTATTTTTAAAGTATGTTCTACTATATATAGTATAATTTTTAGCACGTTCTGCTATGTAAAGTATTTTCTAGTAGTTTCTACTATATGCAGTATTTTCTTTAGTATGTTATAATATCATTAGCATTTTTATATTATGTTTTAGTATATATCCTTCCTAAGTTTATATTGCGAATTTTTCAAATTAGAACAGACATTACAATTTATAAAAAACCAATGAGAAGGCCTGGATCTTCAGTGGCGAACCCTTCAACCCTCCAACCAGTTTGAAAATATAATCTTCCTGACCTTTCTATTACTGTATTGAGCTGTTATCTGCTCAAATAGCCTGAAATATTTTAAAATTCTGGTTAACCGGCACCAAGTTTTGTCAAACATGGCGCTAAATTTCTTAGTTCCTCACATAAAGATGTCCTTCTAATTTTCTTTAAAAATTTAATTCTAAAAAAGTGTTTACATGCGAAACAATATTTTCTAATCATAACGATCAAAAGACACCGAATTTTCTACAGAGGTTTATCATTAATGAGAGCCCAAGACGTGATGAAAAATTAAAAATAATTAACACTAATCGATTACTTTAATCTCATCCTAAAACATTAGAACTAATCTATTTAATATTCCAATTCATAAGTGAAGCTTAAACGTAACGATTTTAATATTTAAATAAAGAAGGAATAATATTAAAATATTCATTGATTATCGGATTTTCACTTATCATCATCACGTCAGTACATTTAAGGCGCTTACCCCCCTCCACCCCCCACCCTTCCCCAAAAACATTAAAAAATGCTGATGTAGAAATGACTATTAAAGAAAATGACCCCTATCATGTTTATGACAGTATATGATAATGAAGGAAGCATTAGAAATTTAATAAAATTGGGGCTGTGTTACAGGGATTTATTCAAGCCAATCTTACATAACCCCTACATCATTATGCCTTAAACACCTAATGGTAAATCAATGTTGGGAAACGATCAAGAGGCAGCTGATTGTTTTCACGGTTCTATCTAATATCAAGCTTAGCAGCTTTCACGTTGAGAAGGGATTAGGGTATAGATGCAAGTATCCATTTAGCTTTTTTTCTCTAATTTATGTTCGATTTTGACTTCGAGAATTCAAGTTTTTTAAAAATATAATAATTAAGTTTTTTGCTCTCTCAATTTCGATTAAATTTTCTGTTCTGTATTGAATTTCAACGAGAAAGTCTCTTTTTAACCTGAATATTCTGACTACTATAGTAGTGGACGAATGACCAGGCTTCGCCCGGGGTATGCCCGAGTGAATGTTCGCCTAACCGATATTGTTCTCTAATAATGGTTTATTGATATTATGATTTGATATTTTGATATTTTTTGCTCCCTCAATTTCGATTCTATTTTCTGTTCTGTATTGAATTTCATTGAGAAAGTCATTTTTAAACGGAATATTATAATTATCTATGATGGCTTCGCCCGAGTTCTGCTCGAGTGAATGTTTGTCTAACCGATATTATTCTGTCAATGATTTACCGATATTATTTATATTATTATTAGTAGTAGAGATTATGTGAACACGCACGCAGAGCTATGACTACCATAGAAGAGATCCAGGAGAACAACCTAGAGCAGATGAGAGGAGACCTGACAGGCAAGAATGAAGATGGATCAAAGACAGGGGCCATTTTATCGAGGAGTCACCAAGAGGGGCCATAGAAAGACTGCTGGAGAGCAGCAGGACATCAGGGGACCATATCTGCGAGACCCACAGCACTGACCAAGAGTCAAGATTACAAACATAAATATCATTGTTTTCTTTTAATGTTATTATTTTGTTGTTAAAAATAAGAATATATATAAATAGACCCCACGCATTACACTTCTTATAGAAAGACTTGTAACCTTTTTGAAAAATAAATTAGTAGTAGTGATAAGAATTCAACATTATTTTTTTAAAAAGTCTACAAGTTTTTCTATAAGAAGTGTAATGCGTAGGGTCTATTTACATATTCTTATTTTTAACAACAAAATAATAACATTAAAAGAAAACAAAGATATTTACAATTGCATTCATGACTCTTGGTCAGTGCTGTAGCCCTAGCAGATATGGTCCACTAATGTCCTGCAGCTCTCCAGCCTGTTATCGAGATAATTTCAATATTCCGGAGTCGAGAAAATATGACAGTGGCTTTTTTCAGACCAATAAAGTAGCAAAGAATAAAATATGTAAAATAATGGTGGGGTATAACTCTCTCCAGTAGTGAAGCCTTATTGGTTATTTATGTAAATGATATAACATCTGTAAAATTACAGTAGACCAAGTTAAATAAAGTTGTTATATTATCTATGAATAATATACGCTGCGGCGTAAGACAATAAAAACTATCTTAGAATGGTTTGTTTATTATTGTTCTTCTGCGCTAAATATTTCGTAGCTTTTATATAATATTTTATAACTGTAATTAAATAAAATGATAAAAAAAAACGAGTTATTTTTATTCATATATTGTGTCAAATGTTATGTTTAGTTTAAACCTCCCATAAAAACGCATATTCCATTACCTATCCCCATTATTAGAGTTTAAAGATATAATAAATAATATATAATTTGAAAAATAAATATTACAAATATAATTGAAATCAATATTGAAAACCAGATTTCAAATATAAATGTTTAAAACCAATTTTAAAAACGCACAACAAAAATAAACATAAAAGAAAAATTTTATTTGTCAAGTTAATACAATTTCAAAAAAGTAATTTATTTTTAGTAAATACAAAGATTTATTTGTGTAAAATTATATAACAATGGAAATTGGAAGAAAGTGACAGGTTTTCATTTTAAACGAACGCAATTGTTGGCCTTGTCCAATTATTGAATAGAAACAGAATTGGCTTCGTTAGGCTCTGGAAATATGGCCACCATACTTAATTTTTTGGAAGAATAGTTTGGGTTGGTTTTAACGACCTTAAACTATCTCAGAATAGTTTATAAATATATTAAATGTTAACCTATATATATATTATAAATATATAAAAATATATGAGATTTTCTGTTGTATTTTGGAATTAGATTGATATATAGAATTTTTATCTGTTGCTTGATTTTGGTATACATGAGTCTATTACGGTATTGTTCTGAAGTCGTGGCAATAATTAAATAAAATTAATAAAAATAGTTATCAAAAATAGCTTTAATTGACTTATGGGATATATATGAAAACATAATTTGGTAGAAGTACTGCCTGGCTTAAAGCGAGTAGAACAAGGAAAAACAAAAGATTATTTACATAATGTACAAAAGTTTTTGCCGGCCATCAGAAAACAACAACAATGGTCGATTTAACAGAGAATTTGAATCTATGAAATATAATTTTAAATAAAATAATATTTTAATATAACATATATATACTTTCTCTAAACTGATTTAGTTTTCTATTGATAAAATATTTACAAAAAGTACAGATACATGATTTCATTAAAAATTGTAAATATTATTGTGCTGTAGTATTTAACTTTATAATAGTCAGTGGACAAGTAGGTAACACCCTCGATTCCCGACAGTCATGAACCGGGAATGAATCCCGCGTTAACATTTTGTTTAATATGTGAATAACCTTCACATATTATTCATTGTTTCAATTATCATAAACTAGGTTGCTTTTTTTGAGCGGTACCTAATAAAGTGATTTTGGAACCGTATTTAACTTTAATTAAAATATTTTCAGTGGTAATTGAATCATTTTCAATTTTTTATTTATTACCTTTTAAATGGCACCTGCATATTTTATAAGCATAATTATTAAAACTTTTTATTTAAAAAAATTAGAAAGAATATTTTATAATTCTAATTCAAAATCAGATATAATATTTCCGATTTAATATATAAATATTTGACACTGTTAAGACAACATTTTAAAATTTATAAGAACATTTTGCATATTAACAACGATAATAACAATTTAAAAAAATACAAGTTGGTCGTTATTTAAAAATATATAACGTCTTAATTAAAAATTGTAATATACCTTATTATAATATTATAATATACTCTGTTTAATTAATTTATTTTTGATTGTTTGGATTTGGAAGCACTGTATTTATTGTTGTTGTTGTTGTTATGAATATATTCAAAAGTGTATATGTGGCAATATAGTGGTAAATGTGGTGAGGAGAGAAATAATCACACGACGAGTTGTTAGAGCAATCATCCAGGCAGCCAGCCGAGAGAGAGCGAGCGAGACGTTATCAGCTGAACGACTGTTTTTCCTGTGTACACAACCGGGGGGCTAACCAGGATAGTCGCCAGGTGGTGACGCCCCCCCCCCCCTCAGGAATGTGGCCAAAAATGGTCGTAAGTTAGTTGTCTAAAGTGTCTCGCTTTAGCTGCTCATCTCTCTCTCGTTGGCTGTTGGTTTGTTTTATTAATCCTGGAAGAGCATATATTATGACATATATATAACATCAGAAAGATATATAATTAAAATTTGTTTCTTAATTTGGTAAAGCATATTTATATATTTAATCGAAGGAACATTACAAAAATAAATAAATATCTTTACAAAATGTATAAAGTGGGCTATAAAGTATACCAATTGTTTTGAAACTTTTAAATTTAAAAAATGCCTATAATTACACAGAAAAGACATTTGATTTTTATCTAAAAATACTACATTTGAAAAAAAGATGTCTAATTTTAAAATGTGAATAAATCTTTAACTCACTTAAAATAGAAATTGCCTTTAAATAACTAGTTTCTTTCTATATATATATAATGACACTAAAATCTTTTATTAATTTACATACCGTTTTATGTTATTTATTTCTCGATACCTTTTAAATAACAATTTGATATTTATATTTAAAAAGAATATGTTTATTGTAAAGTAAGAAAAACTTAGAAAAGATACATAATGTTTGGTGTTTATATTTTTATAACTAAGAATGAGATTTGTATAAATTGTTTATTAAATTTTATTCGGATTTGATGAAGTATTGTATTTGAAATTGTTATTTATAGATATAGTTGAACTATATATTGACATTTATATTAAATTTATATAAGCTTCCAGATTTGAATGTATTGTAAAGGAACCTATTTTCTATTAATATTGTGTGTTTTGAAAATAAAG
This sequence comes from Cordylochernes scorpioides, assembly GCA_030710605.1. NCBI lineage: Eukaryota > Metazoa > Arthropoda > Arachnida > Pseudoscorpiones > Chernetidae > Cordylochernes > Cordylochernes scorpioides. Next base: position 13,340,688 of record CP092866.1, on the reverse strand, counting down.
CAATCCATAAATAAATCTTTAATTAAAAAGGCATATATTGGATCAAAATATAATTTATTCTACCAATATTTCAGTTGGCTGAACGCCAACCTTTATCAAGGTGTTATAACATTTTAATGTATGTCGACAACAAGATGTGGCGCTGAGTTTGTTGTTAACATACATTAATATGTTATAACGCTTTGATAAAGGTTGGCGTTCATCCAACTGAAATATTTTGGTAAAATAAATGATATTTTGATCCAATATGTACCTTTTAAATTAAATATTGTGTGTGTGGAGGCAAATAGCGTAAAGGGTGTATAGTGTATTTATTTAAAATATTTTTATTATGATATCACCTTACTCTATATATTGTAACAATTTATGGGATAATTCTAGGTGACATATGTTAGGTATATTATTAATTTTAATTTAAAATATTAAATATATAGTTTTATATATTATTATATTTTTTCCTAAATAAATATTAATCAATAAATTTGAAATACAAAAATTAAATGTGTAATTTTATTACAAGATATTCATTCTGAAATTCATTATTTTTCTTATTGATCAAATTATTTAAAATATTTATAATGATCTCATAAACGCGCATAAAATTATATTCCATATATTCAAATATTCTGTTTATATCTACCAAATATGTCTGGAATTTCCCTATATAAAACCGATTGTTATTGTTTCTCGATGGCCGGCTCAAACCTTTGTAAATTATGTAAATAAGTTTTTTATTTTTTAGATTCTTACGCCTTAAGACAGGCATTACTTTTATCAAATTATGTTTTTAATATATATTCCTTTAGCTCAATTAAAGCGATTTTTGCTAACTAATTTTATTCAATTATTGCTACGACTGCAGAACAATATCACATACTCATGGATTCCGGGATCAAGCAAATGTTCAATAAATCTATTTAAAATCCTTTAAAATCATCAAGAAAATCTTTATGTAATATATATATATATACACAGTCTAGCCATAAATTCTGTTACAAACAATTTTATAAATTAAATGATTAAGAAAAAACTAATGGAATATAAATACATATTTTATTAGCCAATAGAACATAGATTTTAAATATATACAATCATTCAAAATGCCCTCCCTTATTTTTGACACAGGATCTCAAACGTTCGGGCCACTGATCTATGGCGGCACGCACCTTTTCTAAGGGTATTTCTTTCATTGCTCTCACTAATGCTGATTTCAATTTATCCAAATTATGATATCTTTTATAGCACACCTTCTCCTCTAAATATGTCCACAAACTGTAATAAAGGGGGTTTAAATCAGGGCTTCCAGAGGGCCATTCATTGGCCTTTATGAACTCCGGAAAATTCGTCTCCAACCATTGTTGAGTTGACTTAGCTTTGTGAGCAGGAGCTGAATCTTGTTGAAATATCCAATGTTCTCCATTAAACATTTTTGTATTCAGAGGCTTTACTATTTGTTCCAAAATGTCTTATTTATAGTTTTTAGCTGTATTTTCCCCTTTGGCACAGAAGTGGAGATCTGTTACACCTTGGTAGCTAACTCCCCACCAAACCATGACAGAAGAAGGATGGTGACTTTTTCAAGTCTTCTGACTTTCAAAGAAGCTTCTAGAGAGCTACGAGCATATATCCTATCATTCTGATGATTAATCTTTTCCTCGACAGTGAAATATTTCTCGTCTGTGAAATGGATTCTCTCATGCCACCGACCATCATGCTGCGCCAACAACATTTTTGATCTAACCCTTCTAATATCTCTAAGAGTAGGGGTTATCAAATGACCTGTGCGTCGTTTGAAAGCTCTCAGTCCAAGGTCTTCGTTGATTATCCTGGAAACGGTTCTTGGAGCTAAATTCATCTGCTTTGCTACGATATTTTGTTTGCGGCGTGGATTTCGACAAATTATTTCGCGAATGGCTTTTTTACTGCTTGCGTTCTTTGCACGTGCAGTTGACCAGATCTTTCAAGGTCATTAATAGTGCCAGCCTTGTTGAACCTTTCAATGGTTCGATAAACAAATTGACGCGTAATATTCAAATTTTGTAAAAGTTTAAAAATGGATGAAGGACTTTGGCCTACCTTGTGTAAGGCTATTACAGCTATACGGTTTATTTAACACCCCAATCCATTATCAAAAACAAATATATTCCGATTTTTTTTTCTAAACACGTGTGCACGAGATATTCAGATAGCAACTACTGTATTTGGAATACTTCACGTGGACAAATAAAATTTTTTATCACTGATTTGGTTTTGTAACAATATTTATGGCTAGACTAAGTATATGACAAACATGTTTTAATTATCTAGAAAGCGACTGTAAAATATTTTAATTATTCGGTCAAAAGTGAAATAACAATATATATAGTTTTTATAATGATTGAAGAAAGCTTTATATTTTATCTAATTGAAGGTATAAATAAAACCTTTTTGATACCTTAATATAAAATATTTCTACTTTTATTTTACCTTTCTTTACTCCTTCTCTTATACCAATTATATTTCATATATAGGTATTCAACTTTTAATTAGACAATTTTAATTTATATTTAGACATTTTCAATTTTAATTTAGACATTTTTCATTTTAATTTAGACACATGGACTTTTTTATAAATAGTCCAGGTGTCTAAATTAAAATTGAAAATGTCTAAATTAAAATTGTCTAATTAAAAGTTAAAAACCTATATTATAGAGATACCACTACTTTAATATACGTATATTTGATATTTTTCAAGTAAGGTATAAATTTTACAATTATTATAAATTTTACACATTTTTGGGGCACTTGTGTGTTTCTTTTAATTATATACTTTAAAACTACTTATTTCAATAATTTCCTAAGTGAAATAAGTCTTTTTAATTACAAACGATATATTGCATTTTATAAAAATATTGTATTTTACCAATAGTGATAAATGCGCTAGATTTAATACTGTTTTTCAACAAATGGCTACAATTTATATTTAAAAAAAATTCAGTGAAAATATTGTTGGGAATCTGTTATGGTTTAGACAATGAAACAACAAATAACAGATTTACTTACAGCTGAAGTGGTTTTAAAGAATTAGGCAATTTTACCTTTTATGAAAGTATTTTAAAATTAATATTTTCAAAGAGAGAGAGAAAAGAACATTTAACAATTTACATTACAATTACTAATTTTGTAAAACAAAACGAAACACTCCTTTGTTCTCGTTTTTATATTACAGTGTTGTCAGTCTAAAAGTATTTCAAGATCATTGATTTACTATTCTTCTTTTTTTCCAAAAAATATATTTTATGTATTCTCCTTTATAGTTAAAAACAAATATTTTATTATTATGAAAAAGAAAGGACTTAAATTTTATAGATTATTTTAATTTATTTTACATTTATAAAACGGGATAATGCATTTATAGGAGTAAAAAAGACGAAACAAAATTTTTTAGCGAAAAACTAACGGAATATTTTATATCCATTAAGCTACGCGAATAGAAAATGTTTATGAAAGCAGACGCCAAAAGTTTGTAAAAATGTTTGGAATTTTTTCGTGTGGAATTCTTTATATATATTTGCTTACACAAACATCATAAACAAACTTTTAAACACACTATCATTTTATTAAATATTTAAAGCATTAAGCTAAATTTAGTTGAAGACGTGTTTTAACTAATGAAACTATCAGAAAAAAGAAAATATAAAAAGCTAACGAAAATTAATCCATTTAATATACTTCTGTAAAATAAATATATAAAAAAAATCGCATGTAGATACTTTATCATAGTTAAGTTATGACAATGTTACCAGGGGTAAAATTAAAATTTCAAAGGATTATTCGTAGAAACGAATTGATTGAAGCTTCAGTGAAGCAAAAAAAAAAAATCCACGTTTTAGAAGGGATTAAAAAGGTAAAAAAAGGAATGCACGTGATATATTATTGCCCCAACTAATCCTTTTTTTTTTTCTTAGAAAATTTAATTATAGCTTTTTTAATATATCGACATTTCTAATGATCGAATTACTCCATTTTTTAGGAGAAATATTTTTTTTCTTAAATCCTATTTTTTTTTCTCGCGAAAATATTTTTTACTGTTAGAGATTTGTAAAATTTGTTAAAATAAATATCTAATTAATGAATATATATAAGGCATATATATGTTATTATGTTAGTATCTACATATATGTGATATCTTGGGACCTCTGGGACCAGTGTTACCTGATGCTAGACGAACCTCGATGTCAACTCTACCGTGCAGTCGTGGTGGAAGGCGACGCAGCTGGGCCAAAGGTGAAATAAACAAACAGAGATTCCACTAAGAAGCGTCTGACGTCAAGAAGGAATGGGATGAGGAGAGAGAGAGATCTTAAGAGCAAGTGTTACCGTTGGAATCCAAGCGAAGACTGACAATTCTAGGGCCTCGATTTAACACCACGACCTTGCTGCTTTTTAATTGGCTGACCTATTTAGGTGATTCTTTCCTAATTGGTGGGACTTTTTCACGTGGTAGTGGGCTATTGGTTGACCTACTTAGGTATTGTCTTCTGATTGGGCCTGGCTTATCTCTTTGACGGAAGAATACGTCCGGTCTTGTTCCGGAAATTCGGGGCGTTACTCTTAGCTTTTATGGTTTCCGCGATATCAGATACGCCCTGTCCTGTCAGGAAGTATTGACTTGTAAATTATTTATAGTTGGGCTGGTTTTAAGCCTCTTTTGCTAGGCCTTGCTTCGACTTCTGTCCTAAACCTGATTTGTTTTAACCTTAACTTTCTCCTGTCTCTCTCCATTCCTTCTATCTGTACAGTTACAATACTTTATTAGATTCTTACGCGGTACAGATTGATGTTAGTTGAGGCTTTCTATGTGCAGTACATAAGAAGTTATATACAGTCATGGGGTGGAACATGTGGTAGTGGATATTTAGACTATTTACAACAATTCCATGGTCTTAAATCATCACAGATGGCCCCGGATGTGAGAGGGTTCATATGGAGGGATTTAAGAGAGCGGAATAGGAAGACTGTTATTAAGGAAGTAATTTTTAAAAATTAATTGAAATGAGTTGGTATATAACATGGGGTTGATTTCTGTATATCCATAAGAGATAATAAAACATAAACAACTAATATTAAACATACAAGTAAAAATAAAAATATGAATAAAATATTTAATAGGGAACATATAATGATTATAGGTAAAAATATAAATGATTGGATGGGTAAATCATGATCTTTTCGTGATGGGCGTTAGAAAGGGTTGAGGGGTTAGTTATTACTTGGTTGAGGCAAGGTCACTTTGACTCAAGTCCCAAACCATTTAATGTGCACGGCGCGGAAAACCTAGGCCATGTTTCACATGTAAATTTAAGGACCTAATAAAGTTACAGTACCACAATCGAAAAGTAAGATAAGGGGATTGTTATGGGTTTTAGTAATTAGTCGTTAAGACGTACGCATGCAGGATAAAGAGGGCGAAGATCAGTGACCAGAAATCAAAGTTTTAATTAGAGTCGTCAGGGGCTTAGCGAGAAAAAGAGTAAAATAATAAAAAAAAAATGTGCCAGCGTGTGGCATGAGAGTGCCCTGGAATAAAAAAAAATACAATTTGCACGTATCCAAGCCAGAAGTTGGGATAAGGTAAATCTGGGGGACGATGTGTCAAGATTGTTAATTACGAAATCAAAGTAGGTCAAGTCTAGCCTGCGAAGGAGTTAAAAGTTCCTGCGGAAAAGGAATGTTAGTAATTCTTACGAAGTAATCTTTAAAGTGGTTGTTTAAGAGGTTATTGAAGATTGCCCTGTTTTTAGATCGTGATTTTTAGTTTGATTATAAAAGAATATATCATTGAGATATGAGATTGCGAAAGTAAGGCTTTGCATATAGCGTTAAAGGATTTGAAAAATCGAAAATAGAATTGCGAAGTTAAATGCAAAGTAATCTTTAAAAAAAAAGTAAAAATAGTGATGATATGATACAAAGATTAACACACTACAGCAGTATATAAGGGGTAATAGAAAGTGAAAATATTAAATGAAAAAAAAATAATGAGCAATAATATACTCGATAGCATTGACATGGTAGCGGAAGGTGAAACAATGTAAATAACATCTAATTTATAAAGTGAGAAAAAATATAAAATGATAAATGCAAATTAGTGATGTAAACATGAAATATAAACTTGAGATTATTAGATATGATATGAAAGATAAAATATAAAGTTGATTATAAAATAGAGTCATAAAGCAAAAGTAAATAAGTTTTGGTAAAGAAAAATAAAAAAAGACAATAATCTAAACTAATTGGTTGACGTAAAAAAAAAACAATTATAAGAGCTATATAATGATTATATAAAGGATATTAAAATGAAAAATTTTTACAAAATGTTCATCGAGAAGGAAGAGCAAGTAAGATTATATATAGAAATTATATATCGTGAAAGAATGGAAAGTTATAGGCCAAATGTAATGTTCCTGTTTTTTAGGATGGGTGGAGAGAGCTTTAAATTGTCCTCGATTGATATCTTTGGTCTTGTTGGCCTAAGTTGTTCTAACTTATCGAATTTGTTTTAAGTTTGATGCGACTCGTGGATCACATTGTTTCTAACTGTGAAACTCATCGAGTCCTAATGTTGTCGTTTTTTTAAACTTATGTGGGTGTGTGTGATTTTTGTAAGTAAAATGTTGTCCTTGGATCTAAGTGTCGATGTTAAGTTGACAAGTTAATTGAGGGCGAGAGAATCTAGACCTGGTGACGGGCCGTAACAAAATGTCGGCTGTTTGTTTGCTCGTGTCCAGCGGGAGAGGAGGGAGCGAAGCTATTTTTAATGCGATTCCGGATTTAGGTCAAGGGGGGGAGCGAGGGGGCTTGCTTGCTTTCTTTCAACTTATTGGAAGTTAATTCGAACTACGTTCGGAGATATTATTTCTAAAATTGTAAACACAAAAGCGTTTTGATTTGTCACGTTTGGTGACAAGCGTTATGGGATTGACATAGGGAGATACAGAGGTTGAGTTATTCCGTGTGTTCAAGCATTTGTTAGATTTGTGTTTGTATTTCGAAAATTCGGATATTGTATCTGTTATTAAATCGAATGGTTTTTTGGCGGACTTAGTAAAAATGTTATTCAATGATATCAGGTTAGAATTGAGTGAAATTGCGACTATCGACGTGAACAATGTGTGGTTAAATAAATGTGTCACAGGCGTGGTGAAGGCGTCTTTGGCCTGAAAATTGAAAGAGTTTAGTGGTGTGGCGCTGTGACACGAAGCGAAAAAATTGTAAATGAAAAGGTGTCGCGTGAAGTCTCTGTTTTGTACAAAATCTAACCTGTTACACTAAGAATAACAAATTTACTAAAGTCATGGGTGCTGGTTGTACGAACATATCTAGAATTTTTATATTATTAGTGGATATGACACGTTTAATGTGAGAAAAAAAAAGATTGTGTGTGTTTAGTAGGGCGACGTGATGCAGCTTGTGTAGCTCGAAATTGGATTTGGGTGTTAAGTCGCGCATTAAAAATTGTCGTCAATTGGAAAAAGTAATGTGAGAGGGTGTTGTTTATTTTGTTGAGAGTGATTTGTCGATATTTAACTATGCGTGTAAAAGGAAGGAGTGTAGTTATGTGGGAATTTAACGATTGGAATAGTTTTGGAAGGCTGTGATTTAAGTTACTTCTGTCCAAAGATATGAAAGAAAAGGACATAGGGGCGTTGAAAAATGGGATTAGGAACATTATAATGAGGTTAAATAAGAGTGTTGGAGTTCACCACGTGTGAGCAACTCGTTCCAGGAGGGGAAAATTTAGAAAATGGGACAGTTGTATTAACCTGTCCATGGGACACGTGTTGCTTGCACGAGGTGAATTGGTACAAGGTAGTTGGTAGAGGTACATTATCTTGATACAGGAGTAGCTGAGAACAGTTTATAATTAGTAGAAATCGTTTTATGGAATTAAGGAATAAAATGACAAAAGGCAATGGTGTATCGATTATATGGAATTTTAGATTCTGCGTTATGTTAACTATTTTTACGTTTAAAAAGATATAACCTATGGTGAAAACATTGTTAGCTATGGCGTTAATAGTTAAGTTAAATGGATGGACAGGTATTTTTCTTTTACAAACTGATTTCTATTATTTTAAAAGTATTCTGTCTAATTATAACGATAGATGCTCCTGTATAAAGTAGTAGCGTAGGTTTACATTATTGGACATTTCAGTTCGAACGAGCAATTGTTCAACAAAAATTATAGAAGGAGGCACCTACTGTTGTGTTGTCTTGTATGTCGGGACAGTCCTGGTCTTGTGCCGTGGTTGGAGGATTCTTGGGAAGGTCAGAGTTCATTGTTTGCGCTGGGCTCGTGGTTTAGAGATGGTCGGGGGAGCAGGTAACATACGCTCGCGTGTTGGTAACTCGGAGGGGCGCTTGCAGGAGGTTTGGTGGCTTTCTCAGTCTTGTAGAATATTGTAGTTGGGCCCGATCTGCTTGGGCGTCGTAGTTGGTGAAGAAGCTCTGCGCCTCGTACGAACCATCGTAGCGATTCCACCTCTCGCGATGTCCGGTCACGGCAGAAAGCTGATGTAGCGTCGTCGTCAACCTCCCTAGGACATCTGACACCGGCGGCGGGGGTGTGACGTCTTCCTGGCTGGAGACAATTTCCTGCGTCCTACCGAGAGTGTTTTCTTTCTTCGGAAAAGTGGGGTTGTCGCCACTTTCGTAGTCGGGATCGGTCTTCATTGGTTCCTTTGACTCCTCCTCTCTTCCCTGTTCCATCTTTCTGTACAGACAGTGGTCTACTTGCTTACTTGTACCTTGGCGTCCACTATCCTGTCGACTCTTCGTTACGGGGGAGTCTGTGATATCTTGGGACCTCTGGGACCAGTGTTACCTGATGCTAGACGAACCTCGATGTCAACTCTACCGTGCAGTCGTGGTGGAAGGCGACACAGCTGGGCCAAAGGTGAAATAAACAAACAGAGATTCCACTAAGAAGCGTCTGACGTCAAGAAGGAATGGGATGAGGAGAGAGAGAGATCTTAAGAGCAAGTGTTACCGTTGGAATCCAAGCGAAGACTGACAATTCTAGGGCCTCGATTTAACACCACGACCTTGCTGCTTTTTAATTGGCTGACCTATTTAGGTGATTCTTTCCTAATTGGTGGGACTTTTTCACGTGGTAGTGGGCTATTGGTTGACCTACTTAGGTATTGTCTTCTGATTGGGCCTGGCTTATCTCTTTGACGGAAGAATACGTCCGGTCTTGTTCCGGAAATTCGGGGCGTTACTCTTAGCTTTTATGGTTTCCGCGATATCAGATACGCCCTGTCCTGTCAGGAAGTATTGACTTGTAAATTATTTATAGTTGGGCTGGTTTTAAGCCTCTTTTGCTAGGCCTTGCTTCGACTTCTGTCCTAAACCTGATTTGTTTTAACCTTAACTTTCTCCTGTCTCTCTCCATTCCTTCTATCTGTACAGTTGCAATACTTTATTAGATTCTTACGCGGTACAGATTGATGTTAGTTGAGGCTTTCTATGTGCACTACATAAGAAGTTATATACAGTCATGGGGTGGAACATGTGGTAGTGGATATTTAGACTATTTACAACAATTCCATGGTCTTAAATCATCACATATATGAAAATAGAATGCATATCTTCATTCGAATTTTAAAACTCAAAATATTTTCTGTGTTACTTGAAAAAGTGAAACGGGTAATTCGGATGAAACTGGTAAAGATATCAAAAATATGTACTATATATAGATATAACTAAATCTCTTTCAGATCAAACATTTAATTTTAAATACCAATATACAAAATTAAACAACTGTAAAAAAGATTATTAAAAAATAAAATATCAAAAATATGTAATATATAGATCATATATGAATCTCTTTTAGATTTCAAACATTTTATTTTAAATACTAATATTCCTCATTAAACTACTGCAAAAAAGATTATTAAAAAAGAAAAAGTTCCATTTTGACGATATTTGAGCCAACAATTGATTGTAGAGAAAAACCAAGTTCTCAATTTCAGGTCAGAAGAACCCGTTTTTCCTGGAATCTCTAACATGATTATAGGAAGTTCTCTCAACTCCGGTTTCCGGTGTCGTCTGATCGTTTATCAAGCTACTCTGTGGATTACTTCAAAATGGTGGCCTAGCGCGTTGAAATTTTCGTCTGCTATATACAATTATTATTGTTTTGTTTGTTTTTTCGTATGGGTGTAAATGTATATGATATTTAGACAAACATAAAAATATAATTTTTATACAGAATTATAAATTTATTTAATAAAATAACAATAAATAAATAAAAAGGAAATATCGAAGTATTTTATTTTAATAAATAAAGTGAGACACAAAGTATTATTTACCTTTATATTTGAAAATATATTATGCAATTAATTCGCTTTTATGTAAATATAATTGATAAATAAAAAAAATGAAAATGGTTATATATTAAACCTGTATTTTTAAATAGGATTTAATGTTATATATTACGGGTTATCCTTTTTTTACATGGAATTTTTTAATCATTTAATTTATTACTAGTTGCAAATAAGACACGCTATATCCGATCTGGATAATTGCGCGTGGAAATATTAACAGTAATTTATATTGTAGTAGAGTAGATAACAGAATTATCAAAAAGAAAATAAACAATTAAGAAAAAGAGCATTGAATAAACATATACATTAAACAAATAAGCAACAACATAAGCAGAAATCGCAAGGTAGTTATTTACAGTATGTTAAGCAATGATGGAAGTTGATTTAATGAAGTTATCTGTAATAATTAGTATCGCGGAGAGAGAAAGTTGATCAAGTTGAGCTATTTACAATGAGTTATATTCTAAAGTAACTTATTAATTATTTACATTGATGTAAAACAAGTCATTCTTTCCTCTTAAAAACTATGGACATCTTAATAAGCTCGAAAATAAGTTTGATAGCTGATTTAAATTTAATCTTATGGCATTAGATCGATATGGGAGAAATAAAACTATTCAGAACGTGAATATATTTTTAAATGACACTCATGGACAAAACTTAAGTGGAAATTCCTTGAGTGTCGCCGGTTGTCTGTTTTATTTTAAGGACGCAAAGATAATTTTATATAAAAGGGCGTACCTGGATCTGTGAAGAAAAAAAAAATCAAAATATTTCGAGAGATTGCTTCTTTTTTTTATCAATTTATTGCACAGTAAATTCAATTTACAAATTCTTGTAGATCATATGAAAACAAATTTGTCATTCGTCAAAAATAATTATTGATAATAATACATTAAACATTTAAAAATAATAACATTACATTAAAGGCAATTTTGTTCACACTTGGTTTTCTGTGGTAAATTTAAATCAAAAATAAGTTTCAATTATACACAATGATTTTCTTGTTCTCTGAAATGTGTAAAATATTTCGTATTTTGATAATTACTCACCATGACTATCACGGTCTGCAACATATTCAATTGTTGTAAATTGAAAGAAAAAAAAAGGATAAACAATTACTACTCATAAAATATAAGGCAAAACAAAAATAAAATGTAACGTTTCCTATTTAGAAATAAGAAATAGTCACACTACTTTGTATGTAAATATTTAATTTAATTACAATAAGGTTAACCATTTGCCTTAATATATAAACAAAAATAACTTATGTAAAATCAAAGAAAGAAATTGTTGCCTAACTATGAAGAAAAATCAAAGAATAATTAATTATTTTAGATAAATAAATACAAAGAATGTTACACTAATATATAAAAATTTAAATTATAATATTCCTATATATCTACTTATATATTTGCTTTATTCTGTCTGTTTGTTTGTCTGTTTGTCTGAAGCTCACGGATAGAATGCGCGCCCATTGGCCGCCAGCGAACACGTGGCCTCCCTGCCCCCCTCTAGACAACCCTGTTATTCAAAAACCATACATCCAATCGCCATGAAATTCTGGGATATTATTAGGTACTAGACGAATGGCCCGGGCAACGCCCGGGGTTTACCCGAGTGCGAATATATTTTAAAAACGTTGACTTGGGTGGTCGCTATTAACAGGGTGGTCTGTATAGACGGGTGGATGTATCACACAGCTGATAACAGGGTTGTCTAGAGTGGTCGCTATAGACAGGGTGGTCTGTATAGACAGGTGGATAAATACTTATATATATATACTTGTATATAACAAAGACACTTATGTAAAATTCAATAATTTTTGTAAGTTCATTTTAGATTTTCTCTTCTGTTTAAGAAAACCATAGTTTCAGTTTTAATTGTGTTTTTAACCGGTTATTGTGTTGTATATACTGAATTGTATATAGGTTGCTAAAATAATTTATTTTGGATTTTCTCTTCTGTTTGGGAAAACCATCGTTTCAGTCTTAATTCTGTTTTTAGTCGGTTATTGAGTTGTATATAGGTTGATAAAATAATCCATTTTGGATTTTCTCTTCTGTTTTTAGAGTGCCATCGTTTAAGTTTTAATTATGTTTTTAGTCCGGTTGTTGTGTTGTATAAAATGAATTGTATATAGTCTGCTAAAATGTATTTAGGCGCAAGTATCCCGAGCTGGGATATCGCGTCCGATATGTCAAATAAAATAAAAAATAACATATATTTTATATAATATATAGAAAATATGAAATATATAAAATATATAATATATATAATATAAAATATATAATATATAAAGGTTACCGATATAAAGGTCTATTCTATAGTATTGGATTGTATAAGAAACATATTTTCATTTAAGTATTGTACTTTATGTAAGAAAGATTAAATATTTGTGCAATAGCCTATCGTTCAAATCTATATATATAATTGCCTTATTATAATATATATATATATATTAATATAATATTATTGCGATTTCACCGCCACTCTGTGTTGTGACGACGATCTAAGTTCTATAGAGGTAGTCACTCACCTCTATTCTTGGTCGGCGGGGTTGAAGGTTCAAATTTAGGTTGTCGTTCTTACAGGTTGTTGACGCCGCAATCCCCAGAGAGAGTGTTTTTGTTGCATCATGCTGTGACTCACACGATGACCCAAGGTCATTCAGGGGTGGAGCAAAGCCTATCTCCGTCGTCGCAATGGTGGCGCTGCATGCGAGCTGTGTCTACATATCTGCAAATAACTCTAAGGAAAAATAATTTCTTGAATATCTTGAATTTCCTTAGAGTTATTTGCAGATATGTAGACTTAGCTCACATGCAGCGCCACCATTGCGACGACGGAGATAGGCTTTGCTCCACCCCTGAATGACCTTGGGTCATCGTGTGAGTCACAGCATGATGCAACAAAAACACTCTCTCTGGGGATTGCGGCGTCAACAACCTGTAAGAACGACAACCTAAATTTGAACCTTCAACCCCGCCGACCAAGAATAGAGGTGAGTGACTACCTCTATAGAACTTAGATCGTCGTCACAACACAGAGTGGCGATGAAATCGCAATAATATTATATTTATATATATATATATAGTAATTTAAACCAATAACCCTATATTGTATAATTACTTATAACAAGATTGTCATGTTGTATATAGAAACACATCTATAAATAATTATATGCATGATTAATCTGTGTCATTGCATCACCATATGTAATGTACTTTGTACAAACTAAAGACAAATAAATAAAACTATGTAATAGATTAAGAGCTAAGTTAAAGCAAGATTGAGAAATTCAACAACGTCTAAGATCGAGAGAGAAACCCAACAATCCTGAAGAGGAATTTAGCGAGTCGTTGCCATCAAGGCCAAAGGGTGCAGACGTTCAAAGTTCACATTCTCAGACAATCCAACAACCCTGAAAAGGAATTCGGCAGCCCGTTGCCATCAGGTCCAAAGGGTGCAGAATGCCCCAGACGTTCAAAGTTCAAATTCGCAGATGTCTCCCCCCCCTCCTCGGGGATGGTATATAAACACCTCGGTTTTAGCCGACAATAGTTAGATAGTCCGCAGTTAGTCTCTTCACCGTCGGCGCAAGCCCTTGTCGCTTGTAGCCAGGTCCACATCATCGCCATGTAAAACAGTAAGAACTCTATATCTCCATCTTGCTTAGCTCAACTCCTATCTGTTCATGGAACTTTCCTACTTCAGCTGTGTCTCTTCGTTTTTTGTGTGTGTGGTTCCCAAGCTTTCCACTCTGCCTCGACCACGACTGCCTGTACTCTGTGAAAACTGTTAAAGGTCTTCCAGAGTGCAGAGAGGTACTGGAAAACTCTCCACGCCCTGACTGTCCCTCTCGGCTACTACAGGTTTGACCACCGGTGACCGAGAGTCGACAGGATCTCATCACAGATAAGTAGACAGCAACTCCTTCATCACATCTAAGTCGACAGGATTCTACAAGGCTTACCAGACCTCACTCACAGGATGACCACAACGAAGATGACCACAACGAAGAAGGTAGGAAGCCTGTCCAGATAGAAAAGAGAGAAAGAGCCAAGATGGAGGAACATCCCGCCAGTCCAACGAAACGATCAAGCAATCTCCCCGCCAACAAGAGACTATATATCAGGAGCAAGCTGTCAACACCCCAACGACACAGCCGAAAATCCCGCAAAATAAGCCGGTGAGACTTTCCCCCTTCGGCCTTACAACGCAACCATCTTCCAGGCGACATGCCGCCGTCACCAAACAGAAGTCACAAGCTTCTACAAGCTCTACTTGGAGCGTCTTCCCCATCATCAGGACGACAACTAAAGACCAAGTATCCTGACTGAACAATCCTCAAAACTGTGAGTTTTTAAAAACTTTCTCCTCATGCTCACAACTTTATTCTCCATAAAATTAATGTTTATTTTCACTGTAACCATTTTAAATCAATTTTTACCATTTTATATCATTTCAATTCAAATTTTAAACCTTTTACAACCCCATTTATCAATTTTTACTTTATTTTAAGCAACCTATAAATTTTAATTCATTACTTTAAATTTTACATTTTTAAAAAATCAATATATATTTTTTTTAATTACTCGAATCATAATTCTAAACTTATTTGTGTGTTTTTCTTAATATCTTATTGTTATACCAAAACACCAATTTCTTAATCCTATATTCAAAACTTTGCAAAAATCATTGTTATGTTCACTATTTTATGTAAACGCCCCAGTCAAATTATAAGTCACTATCACGCCATTGCCCCTTTTACAAGGATAATTTTTGCACTACCATAATCAACGATTTAAAAAATATATTCAAATTTTAATAAACATAGGTGAAACGCATTTTTTTTTTAATTGCAAAAATCGAAAGATACAATATCTTCAAAATCACAACTAGAAAAGTAACTATCTTTCCCAAAACAAGTTAAAAATAAAAATCCCATCAACTACCACGTCAGTAGCTAAATTAAGTCACAGTCTTCCAAAACTATTACAATCGTTAAACCCCAACATAGCTACACTCCCCCGTCCTTTCCTTTTACATGCATAATTAATAATTATCCACACATCTCTCTCAATAAACTACAACACACTTCCCATCACTTTCTACAATTGGCCACCATCTATTAGCGTGCGACTTAGCAACAAATCGAATTCGAGCAACACAAGCTCCGTCGCCACTAAACGTGCCACATCCACTAACAACCAAGATATCTCGATGTGTTTTGTACAACCACCACTCATGACTAGTAAATTTGTTGTTCATGATGAAACAAGTTAGATGCTGTACCAAAAACAAAGACTTCACGTGACACCTTTCCATTCAATTCACGCACTCGTGTCACACAGCGCATCACAACAATTTCTCTCACTTAAAAGGCCACAAAGACGCCTTCATGCCTGTGACACATCTAACCCCAAAGCGTGTCCACGTCGAAAATAGCAATTTTACTCACATCTAAACCTGACATCATTGAATAACATTTTTTACCGCAACAGCGTCGAACGACAACACTTACGAACACCGAGAAAACTACATCTTACAAATACACCATAAAACTACCAACAAGCTTTCACCACTCTCAAAGGGAGTTTAACCAGTAAACCAGTACCCTAACGTACATTCAAACTCTCAAAACTGTACTACAACAAGGATTTCCAAAATGTCTGTTATCTGACAGAGAGCCCGCTTTTACCTCAGAAAAATTCCACAAATTTCTAATAACACACCCCATTCTGTCACAAGTTTGCCACCCACCTATTTAATGTTCAATATTATACCCCAAATCTGATAACTCATCCTAATCCATACCCCGAAATAACCAGACTAGATGAGAAAGAATGTAAAGAACGTGCGACGCAGACTTCCCCCATATCGCCCCTTTAAAAACAATACATCGCACCCCGGTCGTAAGAATGGACACCTAAATCCATCGCCACTCTTCCCCCAGAGGCCCCCAGTCCTACATTCCCCGTGTCCCGCATTCCTCTTACTACATTAACAGTCGATATCTTAACCTAACTTTTTAAAACATTTGGACATTTGAATTTGGACAAGACCTTCCTTAAATTGAACATTTTTAATATTTTAATTCCGTGTAAATCTCTAATTTTTTCTACATATCAAACATTTTACATGTTAAATTGAGATCACAATCTTTAATTATATTCTGTTTTTTTGTATAAAATATTTTATTTTTTATTTTTTGCCTTTCAATTATATAATCACTAGTTTTTAATCCAACATTATATATAAAAAAATCAATTTTATTTTTCATAATATTATTTTAGTATTACAAAAGATATATTTGTTGTCAAAAATCACTTTAATTCTTCATTATTATCACTTTTATATATTGATTGTTTGATTTTATCCACTTAAACTTTATTCAACCACAATGATATTTCTATATTTTATTCATTTTATATTTGTTTTTATACCTTTATACAAAATGACTATGTTATCATTAACTTTCGGGCATACAACAATCTATTTCTCTAGCCACTTCAGTGTACTTTACACTACTATCTTCTCAGTCATTGTTTCACATCAACGTAGAAAAACGACAGTACTGCTTGACAATTATTTTTTTTAATTTCATAATTTCAACAAACTATTTGATCAAAGTTCCCCAGATTTTAAAAATCCCAACTTCTGGTCTGAACACGTTTCAAAAGTTTACTACAATCATCCCTAGAGCATAATCACCCACAACTCTCACAACTCAATTTTTTAGCTCTAGCGGACCACAATCAACCTTTGATTTTAAGTCAAGTCAGATCACCTACTGTCGCTACAACAATTCTACTTAACGCATGACTCCATTTCACCCCTTTCAATCATATTAACAACTTCTTCTTCAACAACTTTTCAACGCAATAACCCTACAATTGTGACAAAGCACTGTAACCCTTATACAGGATCACAGGTGAAACATTGCCTCGGAAGACGCACAAGTCTATATCCTCGCTTTGCACCTGGACCTAAGTATTTGATTACCTGTGTAATACTTACAATTGCATATTCTTTAACCACTAACCCTTTCCAACGTCAGCCAACAATCTCTTAAAACATCATCATTATTTTTTATCAAACAAAGGTTTTATCTTAATTTCTCTTTTATATGAATATCATAACTTTTAAATTAAACATAAGTTGTATTTTTTATAATTTGCAGATATATCCAAACAAAACATCTTGTTATAGCCCTTTTTAACCCTCACAGTTTAAATTAATTAAAAGAAATTTTAATTACTTACCTGTGTTAGAGAGGCTTTACCCGTTTAAACCCGGATAAACCCTTTCACTCCCGGGGCTCATCTATAGTAATTTAAACCAATAACCCTATATTGTATAATTACTTATAACAAGATTGTCATGTTGTATATAGAAACACATCTATAAATAATTATATGCATGATTAATCTGTGTCATTGCATCACCATATGTAATGTACTTTGTACAAACTAAAGACAAATAAATAAAACTATGTAATAGATTAAGAGCTAAGTTAAAGCAAGATTGAGAAATTCAAAAACGTCTAAGATCGAGAGAGAAACCCAACAATCCTGAAGAGGAATTTAGCGAGTCGTTGCCATCAAGGCCAAAGGGTGCAGACGTTCAAAGTTCACATTCTCAGACAATCCAACAACCCTGAAAAGGAATTCGGCAGCCCGTTGCCATCAGGTCCAAAGGGTGCAGAATGCCCCA
Source organism: Cordylochernes scorpioides (assembly GCA_030710605.1). Taxonomy (NCBI): domain Eukaryota; kingdom Metazoa; phylum Arthropoda; class Arachnida; order Pseudoscorpiones; family Chernetidae; genus Cordylochernes; species Cordylochernes scorpioides. The sequence continues at coordinate 13,322,599 of CP092866.1, read as the reverse complement.
GACGTTCAAAGTTCAAATTCGCAGATGTCTCCCCCCCCCCCCCCTCCTCGGGGATGGTATATAAACACCTCGGTTTTAGCCGACAATAGTTAGATAGTCCGCAGTTAGTCTCTTCACCGTCGGCGCAAGCCCTTGTCGCTTGTAGCCAGGTCCACATCATCGCCATGTAAAACAGTAAGAACTCTATATCTCCATCTTGCTTAGCTCAACTCCTATCTGTTCATGGAACTTTCCTACTTCAGCTGTGTCTCTTCGTTTTTTGTGTGTGTGGTTCCCAAGCTTTCCACTCTGCCTCGACCACGACTGCCTGTACTCTGTGAAAACTGTTAAAGGTCTTCCAGAGTGCAGAGAGGTACTGGAAAACTCTCCACGCCCTGACTGTCCCTCTCGGCTACTACAGGTTTGACCACCGGTTACCACAGCTTATAGCGAGAGTCGACAGGATTCTACAAGAGGCTACCAGACCTCAACTTATTATTACATATATATATTATAATAAGGCAATTATATATATAGATTTGAACGATAGGCTATTGCACAAATATTTAATCTTTCTTACATAAAGTACAATACTTAAATGAAAATATGTTTCTTATACAATCCAATACTATAGAATAGACCTTTATATCGGTAACCTTTATATATTATATATATTATATATTTTATATATTTCATAATTTCTATATATTATATAAAATATATGTTATATATAAGTATTTATCCACCTGTCTATACAGACCACCCTGTCTATAGCGACCACTCTAGACAACCCTGTTATCAGCTGTGTGATACATCCACCTGTCTATACAGACCACCCTGTTAATAGCGACCACCCAAGTCAACGTTTTTAAAATATATTCGCACTCGGGTAAACCCCGGGCGTTGCCCGGGCCATTCGTCTAGTATTATATATTAGATAGTAAAAAGGCATATATTGGATTGAATAAAAGATTTATTTGCCAATATTTCGGTTGACTGAACGCCAACCTTTTTCGAGGCATTACATTTTTGTATACACAAACTCAGTGCCGCATAGTGTTATAATATCACAGTTGAAATAATTATATATTTATTTATCAGATTTCTAAAATCCCTCTCTCTCTCTCTGTCATGATATCTATACAAATTTAATTAACTTAAAAAACGAAATAAAAAAATAAAAGATAAAAAGATCAGGTGTAGAAATCAATATTAAAAATGGCATATCCTGACCAGGAGCACATGTGCTTTACAGAAGGCAGAGCGCCATCTGGTGGAACAGAAATCAACTAAACTTAGCCTGTTCCCTGATATTTGGCCAACCCAATTTCTTGATAAATCAAGAAAAGCCATCCACGAACGCGTTTCGCGCTTTTGGCGCTCGTCAGCGATTGGGTTGGCCAAATATCAGGGAACAGGCTAAATCAATGTTTAGTTGATTTCTGTTCCACCAGATGGCGCTCTGCCTTCTGTAAAGCACATGTGCTCCTGGTCAGGATATGCCATTTTTAATATTAAATTAACTTTAAAAGCCAAACTTCAATTTTAACATATTACTTATATATTTTCTATAAATTTATATAACTTTATAAAACCTTATATTACTCCTGGAATATAAAAGATGCATGTATTTATTCATCAAATTTATACAATAAATGACATTATGTTTATATCAAAATACAAAATATTTTTAATTATAAAATACACATACACCTAAATTATTTTCTAAAAAAAGAGTAAATATTTAAGTCATTTTCAAACTTAAAAATGGAACTATATTAAAAAAAAAAAACCCAACTAAATCTTAACTATTAAAAAAACATACTTTTCCATATAAAACAATCATTTAAATAATTTTGAAAAACCAGCGTCTCATGCTAACTTTAACATCTTTTGTATTAACAGAAAGGTGAAGTATAATAAAATACAGGGTGATCCAAAAGTCCCGCACTATTTTAAAAATTAATAACTCCGCGAATATTTGCGCTAGAGCAATGCGGTAAACACCATTGTATTCAGGGTGCAATGGGATTTTTTATGGCAAATAATGAAAAATTCGAAATTGATTTTAGTTACAATTTTATTCGCCAGATGGCGCTCTACCAGATTCAGAGATTCAGCGGCCAAATTGTTTGATAAATTGAAAAATATAACTGATCGACACGTATTTTTCCTTTTTGAATACCAGGAAAGAACCCTAATAATATCAAATAACAAATTAATAAAACACCACTTCGCCAAAAGTATGAAGAATTGGTTAACGATTTTCAAATACAATCAGAGATATGTAAAGTAGGTAAATGCAAATTAAAACATGTAGCAAAAATATTTATATTTTATATGGGGTTTTGTGAAATAGATTGAATGTTTGAAAAACACTGCTGAAATCAATACACGATTTTTTGAAATGTTAATATAGTACCAAAAATTATGATGGCACTATTAATAGGATTTCTTGCTATAAGAAATGTGTAGTTTCTTGACTGATTGGCGACCCTTGACTATTTAACTGGATATTTGTCATGATCCAACAAATGAAATATAGAGGGGAGTGACAAAATATATTTGACGTACTTTATTCCAAATATCCTATGGGCTTGTCAAATGTTATCATTGTTTATTATACTGTACACAATTTTAAAAAATGTGTCCCCTCAAATAAAAATAATTTTTAAATCGACCTTTTGCGTTGGAAAACGTGGTAGTAAAATAATTTTGTATTATTTTTTTTCACAAAATTTCTAAAGTTATTGGTGTACAGAAAATATTCCTTATGCTATTTCTTCTAATGAGCGAAAAGCGAAAACTAAACATAAGGGGAAAAATTGTGTGTACCAGTGTTATTCGAGAAGTTATAACACTCTGGTTTGCACGACATAATATGTGAGCAAATGACAAACTAAATATTACTGTTCACAGAAAAAAAAAAGAGTCAAGATGTGAGGACAGCATTTATTATCCCCATATCCCAACACAAAGAGCTGCAAAATATTGGTAGATAATATAATACATGGCGGCTTATATAACACATGAGGTAACTGCCTTCTCTCTTGTATTAGGTGACAATCCTTGCTCAATGTGGCACCCTTCATTCTCAATCACCGCCTGCAGACGATAAATGACAGAATGGACAGCATTAAATAACATATCTGTTGAAATTGATAAAACGTGCCCTCTGATAGAAGCCTTCAACATGGCCAATGTGGTAGGCCAGCATCAATAAACACACGATTTAATGTACCCCCATAAACAAAAATCGCAAGGCGTCGGGTCTGGTGATCTTGGAGGCCACTGGTATATAAATTGGCGACTTATCACACGATTTTCACCGAACGTATTCTTCAGCAATTGTTTGGCACCTCGGGAGATATGAGGAGGTTTCATGAATGTTATTTCGCTTAGTGCTTTTGCCCTGCAATATGGGAATACTCTTTT
>CP092866.1:13266112-13319085 GCA_030710605.1 Cordylochernes scorpioides | reverse complement strand
TTTTTGTTTATTTTGGCTCCTGTTTTTATTTCTTTAAAAGTAAGTTTATTTTTTCTGTGGCAAGGGTTCTTTTGTGCCTTTTTTCGCTAGCACATCAGCAGTTTCTTTGCCTTCAATTCCAACATGTGAGGGTATCCATTGAAGGTGAATTTTTGAGGTTTTTGAGAGTTTTTGGAGATAGCCAATTATGTTCCTGCTTACTTTGTCTCTAAGTTCCCCTGTGTGACTCAAGTGTTGTATGGCACTTCTACTATCAGTAAGAATCCAGATATCTTGATAATTAGTATTTCTGATGGATTTTAAGGCTTCATAGATGGCTATAAGTTCTGATCTGAAGACTGAGCAAAAATCTGAGTTTCCTCTGTTCATTTTCTCAATGCCATTTGTTTTTTTGATGAGACAGCCACTGCCAGTGTGTCCTAGCTCATCTCTGCTACCATCGGTATAAATAGATATTGTATTTTTAGGAATGTTATTAATTATTTCTAATGATAATTGTTTTAAGCATTCTGGATTTTGGCATTGTTTGCTGGTGGGTTAATTTAAAGAGGCATTGAAAATAACATTTTGTAGTGGTTCGCATGGAGAAACCTTTTCTGCTAAATAATTTTTTCTACTTTATATTTTAAAAATCCATTTCTTTTGGCCAGGTGGAGAGGGCCTTCTTTTTTGAGTCTTATATTGGGTTCCCAATTAAGTATGTAATTGAAAGTTCTGTGTTGGTTTTCATAACTCTTGATTTTGTTTATATATTTTGGCAGATTGTAGCTTATTCTATCCTTTAAGGGGATAATGTCTGCCTCGTAAAGTACAATATTATCAGGGCAGGTATTTCGAAGACCTGTAATAATTCTAGTTGCATTCAGTTGTATCCTTTCCAGTGTTTTTAGATTTGTTTCAGATGCTGTACCATAGATTTGATATCCATATTCCAAGATAGGTCTCATTAGAGTTGTGTAAGTTAATTTTAGTGTTGTTGCTTCAGCTCCCCACTCTTCCTGAAATATATTTCAAGATTTTTAGTCGGTCTCTTTCTTTTCTAACAACTCCTTCAATATGTTTACTGGAGTTAATTTCTGGATCCAGTGTGTAGCCGAGATATTTATGATGTTTATTATATTGCAATTGTTGTTCTTTCAGAATAATATTTGGTCTTATTTTGTATAGTTTCTTATCGGTAGTAAAAAGACAGGTTTCAGATTTTTGGGGGTTAAATTCTAATTTATGTTTATTAGAATTTTTTTCTAGGTGGAGAAGAGTCTTGTTCAAATCCCTTTCAGCTTTTTTCCAGTTAGTGTTGCTGCTCCTTAGAATAATGTCATCTGCGAAAAGTCCAATATTGATTTTATGTGAAAATTTTTTTCTATGCCTGCAATAAATAGGGTGAAGAGAGTTGGGCTAAGGACTGATCCTTGTGGTAATCCTTGGTACAATTTGAAGGTTTTAGATAGAGTGCCATTATATTTGACCCTGATGTATATATTTTTAAGGGAATCATTTATCCAAGTTATAGCTTTTCCATCAATTTTGAAATGTTTGTATAATTTTGTAATTAACTTGTTTTTCCATACCTTATCAAAAGCTTGTGTAAGGTCTAAAAAGCAGCTATGGTGTGGTTAGTTGGTTTTTTGTTTTGTGCATCTTTTACCTTTTGTGTGAAAAATAAGAGTTTTTCTATTGTCCCATGTCCTTTCCTAAATCCATATTGTTCTTCTGGTAAGATATTTATTGTGTCGGAGTGGTAGGTGAGTCGTCTGAGTATAATTTTTCCATTAATTTGCAGCAAATATTTGTGAGGGAGATAGGTCGGTAGTTTTTTGGGTCATCAGCAGATTTGTGAAGTTTTTTAATGGGAATTATTGTTGCATTTTTACAGTCTTGAGGCAATTTTCCAGTTTTCCAGGAGTTATTGAAAATATTAAGAAGTCTTTCTTTGCCAATTTTGCCCAAGTTTGATATCATTCGGCCATGGATTCCATCTGGCCCAGGAGTCTTGTTTAGGTCAGTGTTTTCGAATGCATAAGCTAGCTCTTTCATATTGATTTTTTTCATGGAAAATATTATGAGTGCTGGTGACATTTTTACAGTCATGAATAATCTTTCGGGCCTTTTTTCAACCTTGATTTTAATACTTATTTGATATGAATTACCTAAAGGATTGGCAGCAATTTTGTCATTAGTTGCTGGTGCACCATCTGTATTCTTAATCATATTTGCGTTTTCAGTTTGTGGCTGGACTCTGTCAATTGTTTTGCCAAATTCCAAAGTTTTGTATTTGGGTTTCTTGGGCTCAGGTTTTCACAGGTTTGTTTCCATTTTTCCCCTTTCACATTTACGTATAATCTTTTTATTTTTGCAATCACAATGTTCAGTTCAGTTATACAATTTGTTTGGTTTTGGGTGCACTTTTTTGTAGTTCATTTCTTTTAGTTATAAGTGTTTGAATATTTTTTGCCTGGTGTGTATAATTTGGAATCCATTTCTTAATATTACCTCTTGGTATTGAAACTTTGGCTGCTTTAATAATGGTGTTTTCGAAAAATATCATATTAGCCTTTTTGAAGTTCCAGAATTTTTCTTAATTGAGCTAGTTTTGGTCTTGGTGCTAATTTCTATCAAATTAGGAAAATGATCACTTCCAAAACTTTTTAATATTTGCTATTTGCATTTGTGGAAAATGTCAGGATAGTAAAAACTTATATCAAGGGCTTGTGCAGTATTATAACTTGTAGGAATGATGGGTAGGATTCCCATCATTTAAGCACATGAAGGCATTGTCGTCAAATATGTTTGATAGTACAGGGTGATCCAAAAGTCCCGCACAACTTTAAAAATTAATAACTCCGCGAATATTTGCGCTAGAGCAATGCGGTAAACACCATTGTGTTCAGAATGCAATGGGATTTTTTATGGCAAATATTGAAAATTTCGAAATTGATTTTAGTTACAATTTCATTCCCTAGATGGCGCTGTACCAGAATCAGAAATTCAGCGGCCAAATTGTTTGATTAATTGAAAAATATAACTGATCGACACGTATTTTTCCTTTTTGTATACCAGGAAAGAATCCTAATAATATCAAATCGTTAATTAATAAAGCACCATTTCGCCAAAAGTTAGAAGAAATGGTTAACGATTTTTAAATACAATCTGAGATATGTAAAATAGGTATATGCAAATTAAAACATGTAGCAAAAAATATTTATATTTTTGATAGAGTTTTGTCAAATATATTGAATGTTTGAAAAACATAGCTGAATTCAATACACGATTTTTTGAAATGTTAATATAGTACCAAAAATTATGATGGTACTACTAATAGGATTTCTTGCTATAAGGAATGTGTAATTTATTGAATAATTGGCGACACTCGACTATTTAACTGGAAATTTGTCATGATCCAACAAATGAAATATAGATGGGAGTGACAAAATACATTTGTCGTACTTTATTCCAAATATCCTATGGGCTTGTAAAATGTTATCATTGTTTATTATACTGTACACGATTTTTAAAAATGTATCCCCTCAAATAAATATAATTTTTAAATCAACCTTTTGCGTTGAAAAACGTGGTAGTAAAATTATTTTGTATTATTTTTTTTTTGCCCAAAATTTCTAAAGGTGGGGGGTTACAGAGAATATTCCTTGTGCTATTTCTTTTAATGAGCGAAAAGCGATAAATTAAACATAAGGGATAAAATTGTGTGTACAGTGTTATTCGAGAAGTTATGACACTTTGGTCTGCACGACATAATATAAGATGTGAGCAAATGACAAACAAACAAAAATTACTGTTCACAAATAAAAAAGAGACAAGATATGAGGACAGAATTTATTTACCCATAACCCAACATAAAGAGCTGCAAAACATTGGTAGATAATATAATACATGGCAGCTTATATAACACATGAGGTAACTTGTCTCTTGGAGGCCTTGTCTCTTGTATTAGATCACAATCCTTGCTCAATGTGGCGCCCTTCATTCTCAAACACCGCCTGCAGACGATAGATGACAGAATGGACAGCATTAAATAAAATATCTGATGAAATTGATGAAACGTGCCGTCTGATAGAAGCCTTCAACATGGCCAATGTGGTAGGCCGGCATCGATAAACACGCGACTTAATGTACTCCCATATCCAAAAATCGCAAGGCGTCAAGTCTGGTGATCTTGAAGGCCACTGGTGTATAAAGTGGCGACTTATCACACGATCTTCACCGAACGTATCCTTCAGCAATTGTTTGGCACCGCGGGAGATATGAGGAGGTTCTCCATCTTGCATGAATGTTATTTCGCTCAGTGCTTGTCTGTCCTGCAATATGGGGATAACCTTTTCTCTTAAAAGTTGAACATAACGTTCACCAGTTACAGAAGCGGTTTTAAATGTTCTTCCATTTATTTCTTCAAAGAAAAATGGCCCAATAATAAAAGAAGAAGTGAACCCACACCTCAACTATAACTCTGCGCTGATGAAGTGGCATTTCTGTAAAAATCCTAGGGTTTTCTGTTGCCCAAATGCGGCTGTTTTGAGTGTTGACTTCTCCGTTCAGAGAAAATTGAGCTTCATCTATCCACAGAACATTCAACAGCCAGTTTTCATCAATATCAATTTGCCGGAAAACCCATGAAGCGAATTCTTGACGCTTCTCAAAATCGCCGACTTTTAGCTCGTGAAGTCTTTGAATTTTTTTACGGGTATTTTTTAAGACAAATTCTTAGTGCTCTCCAAACTTTTCCATACCAAATCCCCGTTTGTCGAGCACTTACTTCTCCATACGTGGATAACGTTTCAATAGCTTCAACATTCTGCGAAACCGTAGCAACCCCTGACTTGCATGTCGATGGTCTTCCACTCCGAGATTTTGCTTCCAGAGATCCAGTCTTCTCCAAAGTTTTTATCATTCGCCTTAGAGAGTAGCAACTCATGGGTCCTTTACCGCTTCGAATACCTTTAAAGGTACGAAACGCTTGTAAAGCTTCAGTTGCAGAATCTTATTGCAATAAAAAAATTTCACCAAGAGTGATTTATGCTGTAGTGATGGTAAAATGAATTGTTGTGCATGTAAATAGATGAAGATTATTTGCATTTTTCAAAACCTCATTATGTAAAAATATATGTGTATATAAATTGGATATTTGTTGTTGGCCGAACCAATAACCATACACACCTCATCTCGTTAACGGAATAATGTTCTTTGTCTGGTCTGCCTTTTTTTTTACTCTCTTTGGAGTAGATTTGCTTTTTGATAGTTTTTATTTATGGAGCTGAACCAGTATGATGGCGGTGGTGGAGGAAGTCAGCAGGCCAACAAGCGGCCGCGTTCTGAGGACGAAGACCTCCTCCCGTCTTCCCATCACCAATTTAAATTCAACAGCACGGCGAACTTGTTCAACTTTGAGTGCCAAACCTTCGAAGCGATCATTGCCGACACCAGCCTGGACTCCCCCGAAAAAATACAGATGGCCACCAAAGGACTGATACTGACTCTCGTCCAAGAGGCAGAACTTCTTCTTAAGGACGCCTTCAAGGGAGCCAGTCTAGGAAGACCCAATCCCACAGCCAACGTCCCGATTCCCTCCACCTCTTTCGCCTCGGTAGTGGCAGAGAAAGACAAGCCGGTAAAGCCTGCACCTCCGAAACCCAAAGCGAAATCCACATTTGTGAATCTGGCTCCTTCCTTCGAATCGCATGTCGTCGTCAGGTCGGCTAACCCCAAAGCAACCCAAGGGAATTTTTGAGGGAAATTCAAAAGATTCATCTTTCCCTAGCGTCATCAAAACACGTGGTGGCGTCCATCAACACCAGCGGCGAGGTGGTTTTTCACCCCAAAACAACCCAAATGGCAAAGTAGCTGGCCACTGGGCTGACCTCCCTGCCAACGGGCCTAAGCTGCCCCGAGTGCCCGGTTATCCTACCAAGATACTGCCTCTTCAGAGTGGACGGGGAGGTGCGGGACGATGAGATATGCGAGAGCTTCCGCTCCAACCACTCCGTGCAGTCACTCCTGGAAAAGCGTGAAATCAGGGTAGTCCATCGATCGAATAATGCGGCACACAGCACTAGTACAGTGTTCATCGAAGTGGACAACCAAGTCGCCGAAATCCTCGGTCAACATGGACGTATTCCTGTGGCGGGTCTAGTGCACAGGTATGAGCGCAGTCATACTTTAAAGCAATGCTTCCGTTGCTGTGGCTTCGGCCACCGCGCTTCTGCCTGTCCAGCTGCCCATCCAATCTGCTATCGCTGCGGCTCTGCAGAGCATGAGGGCATCCGATGCTCGGTCGAGCCAAGCCAAAGCCGCTGCTGCCGCTGCAGAAAAAAAATCTGGAGCTCCCACAACCACTTTGCCACATTATCTACCTGTCCCTTTGTAAAAGAGAGAATACCCCGAACAAGTAACAATGTCTAGGCCATTGCGTGTCCTGCAGGTGAACGCTAAAAAATCACCAACTGTCATTCTTGAAATTGCAAATTTGGCAAATTCGACACAGGCCGACATCGTGCTCCTGCAAGAACTCTCAACTAACTTCTTCTGGCCCACACGTGGGTTTCAGGCATTTTTTTTGTCCCAGGCGCCTACATCCCCTCGGGAATTGTGGCACGTAGCAACCTTCATCCCATCCCTCTAACCTCCCCAGACACCGCCATAACCTCCATAGCCATATGTCTAGAGCAGAGCATCATCGTGGTGCACTCGGCCTACTGGCACGGCCTTAGAGCTGCCGATGATTTCATCCCTCTTCTGGAAGATACGATAAGACGGACCTCCCTTCCAGTGATCCTGGGTATGGACACTAACGCCCACTCTCCTACCTGGGGCATCGGTGCGAGGTTGGACTTCCGGGGTGCTAATCTTGAAGAGTTCGCCAGCTTCAATGATTTTCATTTCTTGGGACCTCCTGTGGACTCGACCTGGTCAAATGGGCCTTTATCTTCTTCTATAGATGTAACTCTGGCATCCAGCTCATTGGCTATCTATGTCACTAGAGGTTTATTAGATGAGATGGCCTTCACTGACCATATACCTATCTGGACTACATTCCTAGACATGGTCAATAACGAGACAAAATCCTCCTGGGTTGAATCCTCATGTAAAGAACAGACCTTTAAATCCTTCCTCAACTCTTCTCTCCACCAGGTAACTACCCTATTATAACAACAACAACAAAAACCTCCATTAAGACACTATTGTCTTACAAGAGGATTCCCCTAAGAGGTTATATATGTACATGAGTGAGGAGGAAAAGCAATTTAGAGGGAAGGTGGAGCAATCAGCCGTTGTCTGGGGAGTTGAGCACTTCTTCCCTCATTTTGTCAATCGCCTTGAAAAATTTTAAATATTTATAAACAAATGTTTTATCCAGCTGGAGAGTAGTAAAAATTGTATATACATGTTGTTCATTATAGTGAGTTAGCCCCGAAATTTCGCGAATTTCCAGTCTCTTTTCCTGTAGGAATGGGCAATGGAATAGATAATGAACCAAATTTTGTGGATGCCAGCATTGCAGAAGTAGAAATTTAAAGGGTCGCTGTTCCAAAATCCCGTGATATCCTCGGGGGAAAATAGCCATATAATCCTTTGACGGGCTATTTTCAAAGAGAGGTTTGATAGTAAGTAGTCCTCCGTCATAAAGGAGCTACTTAGAGATTGATAGTGAATACAATGAGTTGAGTTTTGTATCTTAGCTCGGTCAAATTGGAGTAGCTGGTCCACTGTGGTTTGAACTATTCTAGGCATTTCTCCTCGCAAAACCATATAATCTTCACAGTTCTTAAGAAAAGAAAAACCCCAAGAGTCAATGATGTTATTCAGGTTATAAATAAAGTTGTTTCCCGCTTTTCCCAAAATTGAATCTTCCTAGAGCTGGAACAAGCAAACATAAGGTAATCTTGTCCTGTCCATTTTTAAAATCCGTATCTTTCGGTTTCTGTTCGTAAGATATAGCCCGGAGTGTAAATTTGCGAAGGTCAAGAAATCGCCGTAAGAAAAATATCCTGGATATGGTTTACAACTCCTATCTGATTCGTCGCCCACAGTGGGGCCGAGTATAATAACGTGGATAAAACTATGGAGTCAAGTAATTTCATCACTGCTCCGAACGATATGGTTCTTGACTTAGATAGTATTCTCCATACTGCGTTTGTATCAATCAATGCTTTGCTTTTAAAGTGCTGCGCCACGTAAGCAGTTGGATTCTTGATTGTTAAGGGGTAGCCAAGATACGTATATTTTGAGGTAACTGTCAAAGGTTGTTGGCCCCAAAACCAAACGTCAGATCTAGCCAAGCGGCCTCCATTTCGAAACGCTACGATTTTAGACTGGAATTGGTTCAGAGTTAAACTATTTTCCTCAAAATATTTTTTATTAAATTAATCTTTATTTGGATATTTATCTTGGATTCACCACGGAAGACTATATCATCCGCGAACAGGAGCAGGTGTATAGTTCCATGGCCCGGTAAGTATATACCTGGCAGGTCAGAATCATCCAGCGTGTAGCAACCAGATCGTTATTGAAAATAATAAATAAATACGGTGAAAGAGGTTCACCCTGAAGAACACCTGATTGTATTTTGATAAATTCTGTAAAAGAGCCGCTCCATCTGAACGCTGCCATCATTTGAGCATAGTAGTTCTGTATAAGTTTGATAAATCGCCCACTTAAACCAACAAGCGCAAGCTTTCTCCATAATAGTAGATGTGGAACTGTATCAAACGCTTTTTAAGATCAACAAAGAATGTGTAAAGTTTCCTCCTTTTGCGGTTTAATGTCATTTGAATTAGTGACGTAAGCGTGAAGATATGGTCTTTGCACGAGTAGCCCTTTCTGAATCCTGCCTGGTTTTCCGCTATGAGTTTTCTATTTTCAATCCAATTACTTAGTCTATTTTTTAATATGGATGTAAAATGTTTTGACAAGTTGCTTATAAGGGCAATGCCCCTATAATTTGATGGTGGAACTACCTTATTAAACGAGGCCTCTAGCCCAGAAGATATTGACAGGGTGGTCCTCCTTCTGACTTCCATCCTGCAATCAGCTTGTGACTCTTCCATAGGGAGACGCTCCAATACTACAAGACCGTCAAAGCCGTGGTGGACCCCCTAACTGAGTCGGATCAGAAGGTTGGTTATCTCCCTCCGCCGTTATAGTCAGAAAGTCCGGTGTTCTATTAGGAATTTCTTCCGCGGTTTATACCGAGCGTGCCATAATCGACTGAAGGCGGCTATACGGAAAGCTAAAAGTAAATCCTGGTTTAATCTCTGCAAGGAGGTGTCATCCGCATACTGGAGTGACATACATCGATTTATCGCCCGGGGCCGTGGCTCCCCCCGAGGTCCGCCACTTCTCAAACATGATAACGGCTCTCTTTACAATCCTCATGAGACTTGCCAGACCCTGTTAAATCACTTTTTCCTACCTGACACCAGACCTCACCCGCAAAGGAATGCAATTTCTGCTCACTCAGACGAACCTGAATTCAAACCCTGGGAAGTTTTGCGAGCCATTCATCGCTGTGGAAAAAGGAAAGCCCTGGGCCCTGACGGTCTTGGTTCAAAATGCCTAGACCTGGGCGGCCCTTCCTTGCAATTCCTGCTGGCCGAATTGTTCACCAAATGCCTTCGTATAGGCCACTTCCCCCGTCAATGGAAAGAAGGCCGCCTCATACTTCTGCCTAAATCCTCCAATTCAGCCAATACAGACCTATTACTTTATTGAACACTATGGCCAAAGTATTTGAGAGATGTATCCTGGCCCGACTTCAGAGGCTCGCGGATCGTCATGGATGGTTCTTTGAAGATCAATACAAAACCGTATTGGGTACCGTAAATGGTCGTTCAGCGGAAGATGCACTGGCGAGTATCACTCAATTAATTGAAGAAAGACAAGCTCACTGGAGGAAAACTCTTGTCATCAGCTCGGACATCAGTAAGGCCTTCGACACTGTTTGGAGGCCGGCAATCATACAAAATCTTGAACGTCTAAATTGTTCAGAGTCTATTACCTGTTTAGTAAAAAGCTTTTTGGAAGACCGGACGGTTTCTTACTCAGCTTGGACAGCAACAGAATGTACGTCCTCCCAACTCGGCACTCCCCAGGGTTCAGCGCTAAGTCCTTTCCTGTGGAACATAGTTGCTCGGACCATCTTCACCCTTCCCTCCATCATAGATAGCCGATTAATAGCTTACGCGGACGACTTCACCCTTATGACTCAGGTTCGTAGTCGCCTGCCGGTCTCTGCCACTAACACCTTTTTGGAGAGGTTGACATCTTGGTGCACGATAAATGGTCTTAATATAAACCCCATTAAGACTCAAGCTTGCCTGTTCCAATGGCGTAATGTCCACCCCAACTCCGAGACAGGGCTCAGAGTCCTTGGTCAACCTTTAAACATCAAGAAGACCGTCACAATCTTAGGAGTGGAGTTTTACCAGACCCGCGGATTTGTCGCCCACCTACGCAAGATCACACGTAGATGCAGATCAATAATCCCACGACTCACCCACACCATACAGGGTAAATTTGGAATCTTCTTTTCAGCTGGACGGAGCGTCAGCATGGGGAGGTCGTGCTCTCTCCAGCGAAGGCATTAGGCAACTTAGGAGCCTTCACTGCAATTTTGCGAAACGTGTACTGAGAGGAGGTCCTTACACACCTACAGTCTCAGCCATCTCCATCACCGGCAGCCCTCCTTTCGATATTATTGTTAGGTCTCGTACGGCGTTCCTGAAGGAAATCAATGAAGGAAATTTTGAATCTAGACCAGGCCCTGCTTCTTTGCCATACCCTCCAGATAGACGTCAATTGTCTTTCAGTCTAAACATCGAGGAGATAACAACACCTATAATATTCACAGACGGATCAAAAAATGAGGCTGGGGTGGGCGCTGCAATTGTTCCCTCATCAGAAGATCAGCAGCCCGTTCTCTTACGGCTCCATCCCGACTGCACAGCCTTCCAGGCTGAACTTTTGGCAATCCGCTGGGCGGTCCGTCTGGTGAAGGAAGGTTATTCAAGAAATGCGATCACTATCGCGTCGGACTGCAGATCAGCTCTGTCAGCCATATGTACGTCAGGTCCAGTTCGATCGACATTAGTAGCTAAGATTATTCTCGCACTGAACACCAACCAAAACGTAAATCTGTGTTGGGTGCCGGGACACTGCGGCATCGACGGAAAGGAAAGAGCAGACAGAGCTGCTAAGAACGCGGCCGTTTTGATCTTAGAGCCATCATTTTCCATTCTGCCTAGAAGCCTGGCCCGTAACCACTCACGCGCGGCAGCCCTAGACGCATGGACGGAGGTTTATTGCCAGGACCACTACAACAGACACCTGAGGAGAATAGCCCATACTTCAGACCGGCTGCTCCAATTCCTCCCTAAGGTCTGTCCTGGAGAAGTCACCACCACCTTACTTACAGGACATGGCCATGTTCGGGCAGACTTGGTTCTTTGGCGTCTTGGGCAAGACCCATCTTGCCCACATTGTATGGAGGAACAACAGACTGTGGACCACCTTCTATTCAGATGCCCTGCTTTCAAGCAACACAGAATGAAGACAGCTCTGCTGCTTGGGAAGACCTCCTTCGACCCAGTCTCGTTGGCTGGACTCCCGGGTTCTCTGCAGGCATGGAACTTCCTGACCAGCTGGTTCGGCTCTGCAATTGGCTCTATATAAATATAATCTAGAGTAACTGGTTTCTACTAGTTAGCTGGACAGCCCGGGCAGTTGGCGTTTCTTGCGCTCCAGGGGCCTGGGTTATCCTTATTTCTCTCTCTATACTCTTGGAAGACGGGGCAATTTAGCAGCAGATGAATAGAAATTTGTTCCTCACATCCACAGAAGCATCTTGAATCCTGCACTGCTTTGATGAATTTTAAAAAGCTTCTAAAATTTCCGTGATTTGTAATAAATTGAGAGTTGTGGAAATTTGCCCGAAAATAATTCGGAATATTAGAGGGAAAGAAACTTTGAAATGTTTGGTTAGTATTTTTCTTCAATAGTGTAATTTTATATTTAATCAAATTTTCAATTATATCTGGAATATCCAAGTCGTATCGCTGTTGATCCTCGATCGATAAATATTTTATTCAAGCACGTTGTCGTTGATTTTTATTTGACAAATCCATGTTGTCTCTGGAGCTCAAAAGATTATTACTTTCATAAAATTCATAAATTCGATTTTTCAAAATTTTTTCGAAAATTTTTGAAAGATTTGATATCAATGAGATAGGTCGATAACTTTTTGTTGATTCTAAATTAGATTTATGTGGTTTAGGAATTATCTTTAGAGCTGCTATTTTCCATTTCTCCGGATAATACCCCTTTTTGAATACATTTATTAAATAGTTTGCATGACATATGCTTAATTTTTGGGTAAGCACATTTGATCATATTGTGGCGAAGAAATATTTTATTATTTAATTTAATATAATTCAATGAAAATACTCAACAGATTATAAAAAAATATATATTACTCTGTATTTGTGAAATCACCTTTAAAATATTTCTTTGCTTGCTTGCTTGCTTAAGATTCCCTAGCTGTAGATAGTTTTGCTGACTTGTTAATAATTGTCGACTCGTCGTTGTGACGTCATCAATAAATTATTTTATATCTTAGGATATTTCAAGGCTTGATTTCTACGCTACAATATTGTTACTTATGTTGTCTAAACCTGGAGCTTTTTAAACATCACAATTAGAAATGATATTCATTATTTCTTCTACTTCGATAATAATTATGCTTGGATTATTCATTCGTGGCTTAAAATTTCTAATTATTTGTTGTTGAAAATTGTCCAAATTAGGATCGTCTTTAGGAATTAAATCGTCCATTAATATGGTCATTGTTTGCTCTTTTAGATATTCTGGTGAATTGTCAATTATGGGAATTCCATTCTTTACATTTGAGGATCTTAATTTATTGAAGAACTTATAAGCATTACCAAATGGATTATCTGTGTAATTTTCTTCAATAACGTTTCGCCAGTTAGTTCTTTTAGCTTTTCTTATTGCATTAGTGTATTTGTTTCTTGCCAACTTAAATGTATAGTAACTGATTGTTTTATGACGATAATACTAGTTTCTAATATAATGAAAATGATTTTTTATTATTTCCTGTTCATTAGTCCACCAGTCAATTCTGGAAACATGTTTATTAATGGGGGATTTAACCTTCGAAGATTTATATGCTGCTTCTCTCAATAAATTCATG
This sequence comes from Cordylochernes scorpioides, assembly GCA_030710605.1. NCBI lineage: Eukaryota > Metazoa > Arthropoda > Arachnida > Pseudoscorpiones > Chernetidae > Cordylochernes > Cordylochernes scorpioides. The sequence continues at coordinate 13,305,866 of CP092866.1, read as the reverse complement.
AGTGCGTTCACTATCCCATCAATGTCTTCCTCATCTTTCACTCTGCTTATATCAATTACCAGTGTTTTGTATCTTGTAATGATATGTTATTAGAAAAATTTGCCCAATTCGCATTTTTTCAAAGTGGAAATTTGATTATTGAATAAATGACCATTCTTTAACCTGATATCAAATTTAACAGCAACATGGTCGGAAATATTAGTCAAATCAGAGGTATGCCAGTTGTTTATTAAACTTAGTGAGTGTTTATTAGAGATTGTGAGATCAATTATACTTACTCTCCGCGGCAGGTGGGTGTTTTTTCAGGTTATGTATAAAGAGGTTACATTCGTCTATAATAGGTTGTAATCTATATCCATTAGAGTTTATAACAAACCATATAGTAGGTCTTGAATTAAAATCACCGCAAAGGATTACAGGTTGATTTATATACGTTTTGAGCAGATCTCTAATGAATGTTTGATGAACAGGGTTAAATGTATTTGGATGAATGTAGAAATTAGAAATAATTAATTTTGCTTTAACTGTAGAAATAGATATTGTTGTACAAAAAGAATTTGTGAATTTTTCCTCTTTGCTGAACTTTATATTTTTATTTAAAATTATAGTTGCCGTATATTTTTCCCCAGTTTTATTCGAACATATAATTTGAGAGTCCATATCATAAATAACATTTTCATGTAAAACATATGGTTCTTGAATCAAAAGAATGTCAGGTGAAGGATATTCACATATCAAACAAAATGTTAACGCGGGATTCGATCCCGGTTCATGACTGTCTGGAAATGAGGGTGTTACCCACTCGTCCTTGTCAGGTGGGTCATCTCTAGTGTTGGCCTGTAGTTTACTTATCGCAGTAAAACTTTTTCTTACATTTTGTTGAATACATCTCACATTTTCAATCATATAGGATATTAATCTATTTAAGATTAAGCTTTAAATTGTATTTGCTACATCATTTCCCTCGTGTATTTGTGAATATTGTGTCCTTTGGATAATTTTGTCTATTTGTGATTTGTAAATCGGGCATTCACTTGAATTTGATTTATGGTTTGTAGAAAGGTTTTTAAATTTAGGGTGCTTAGAGAAATGGTGACAATTTGGCGCTTCAGTACAGTTGTGGCTACCCTGTACACCGCATATTTTACATATTTTAATGTTTTGGCAGTCTTTTGTTTTGTGGTACGGATTAAATTCAAAACAATTTTGGCATTGTCTTACAAATATTCTGTCTTGTGTAGAACATCGCTCAAAATCGGTGTATATCTCATTACCCATTTTTTCTTAAAATTTGGTAAACTTTAGGAGTTACTTTTAATACTATATTGTGATATGCAGAGTTAAATCCCATTCGCGGTACGAGACAAGCGATGCCAAACACGTCCGCACAGTTGGCTTCAGAAGCCATATATCGATTATGTTTATTTTAATTTGTTGGTGTGGCTTGTGGAAAGGCTGCTGATAAAATTATAATTAAAATTAATTTATTTAAAGCAAGACATTATAAAGAGAAAATAAGCAACGGTTGAAATAACGGCCGTTGGAGTTTTAGCCCTAGATGTTTACCGCTGCAGTGTGGCCAGATCAAGTGTGTCGGAAGAAGCCAGCCGCTAGAAAGTTCTGGATGACGCCCGCGCATGCGTAGTGAAGTGTTCTTAAAACACGTGCTTGCCGAGGCAAAGTGGGGCCGCCATCTTTCTGCCCGTATGTGTTTTGAAGCTTTGTTCGCTGAAGCAAAGTGCGGTCGCCACAAATTCATTTGAAAAATTCAACTATCCCTGATCATTTATTTTACTCTGGGATGCCGTCACTACAGGATAAAGTACTCTTGGTGAAATTTTATTATTGCAATTCAGAATCTTCCACTGAAGCTTTACGAGCGTTTTGTAACTTTAAATGTATTCGAAGAGGTAAAGGACCCATGAGTTGCTACTCTCTAAGGAGAATGATAAAAAATTTTGAGAAGACTGGATCTCTGGAAGCAAAACCTCGGAGTGGAAGACCATCGACACGCAAGTCAGTGGCTGTTACGGTTTCGCAGAATGTTGAAGCTATTGAAACGTTATCCACGTATGGAGAAGTAAGTGCTCGACAAGTTTCTCGACAAACGGGTATTTCGTATGGAACAGTTTGGAGAGCTCTAAGAATTTTTCTTAAAAAATACCCGTTCAAAATTCAAAGATTTCACGAGCTAAAAGTCGGCGATTTTGAGAAGCGTCAAGAATTTGCTGCATGGGTTTTCCGGCAAATTGATATTGATGAAAACTGGCTGTCGAATGTTCTGTGGACAGATGAAGCTCACTTTTCTCTAAATGGAGAAGTCAACACTCAAAACAGCCGCATTTGGGCTACAGAAAACCCTAGGATTTTTACAGAAATGCCACTTCATCAGCCCAGAGTTACAGTTTGGTGTGGGTTCACTTCTTCTTTTATTATTGGGCCATTTTTCTTTGAAGAAATAAATGGAAGAACTTTTAAAACCGTTTCTGTAACTGGTGAACGTTATGTTCAACTTTTGAGAGAAAAGGTTATCCCCATATTGCAGGACAGACAAGCACTGAGCGAAATAACATTCATGCAAGATGGAGGACCTCCTCATATCTCCCGCGGTGCCAAACAATTGCTGAAGGATACGTTCGGTGAAGATCGTGTGATAAGTCGCCACTTTATACACCAGTGGCCTTCAAGATCACCAGACTTAACGCCTTGCGATTTTTGGCTATGGGGGTACATTAAGTCGCGTGTTCATCGATGCCGGCCTACCACATTGGCCATGTTGAAGGCTTCTATCAGACGGCACGTTTCATCAATTTCAACAGATATGTTATTTAATGCTGTCCAATCTGTCATCTATCGTCTGCAGGCGGTGTTTGAGAATGAAGGGCGCCACATTGAGCAAGGATTGTGATCTAATACAAGAAACAAGGCCTCCAAGAGACAAGTTACCTCATGTGTTATATAAGCTGCCATGTATTATATTATCTACCAATGTTTTGCAGCTCTTTGTGTTGGGTTATGGGTAAATAAATTCTGTCCTCATATCTTGTCTCTTTTTTATTTGTGAACAGTAATTTTTGTTTGTTTGTCATTTGCCCACATCTTATATTATGTCGTGCAGACCAAAGTGTCATAACTTCTCGAATAACACTGTACACACAATTTTATCCCTTATGTTTAATTTATCGCTTTTCGCTCATTAAAAGAAATAGCATAAGGAATATTCTCTGTAACCCCCCACCTTTAGAAATTTTGGGCAAAAAAAAATAATACAAAATGATTTTACTACCACGTTTTTCAACGCAAAAGGTTGATTTAAAAATTATATTTATTTGAGGGGATACATTTTTAAAAATCGTGTACAGTATAATAAACAATGATAACATTTGACAAGCCCATAGGATATTTGGAATAAAGTACGACAAATGTATTTTGTCACTCCCATCTATATTTCATTTGTTGGATCATGACAAATTTCCAGTTAAATAGTCGAGTGTCGCCAATTATTCAAGAAATTACACATTCCTTATAGCAAGAAATCCTATTAGTAGTACCATCATAATTTTTGGTACTATATTAACATTTCAAAAAATCGTGTATTGAATTCAGCTATGTTTTTCAAACATTCAATATATTTGAAAAAACTCTATCAAAAATATAAATATTTTTTGCTACATGTTTTAATTTGCATATACCTATTTTACATATCTCAGATTGTATTTAAAAATCGTTAACCATTTCTTCTAACTTTTGGCGAAATGGTGCTTTATTAATTAACGATTTGATATTATTAGGATTCTTTCCTGGTATACAAAAAGGAAAAATACGTGCCGATCAGTTATATTTTTCAATTAATCAAACAATTTGGCCGCTGAATTTCTGATTCTGGTACAGCGCCATCTAGGGAATGAAATTGTAACTAAAATCAATTTCGAAATTTTCAATATTTGCCATAAAAAATCCCATTGCATTCTGAACACAATGGTGTTTACCGCATTGCTCTAGCGCAAATATTCGCGGAGTTATTAATTTTTAAAGTTGTGCGGGACTTTTGGATCACCCTGTATTTTGCCTCTTGGGTTTGGCGTGGAACATCCTCATAGTTGATGTTTGGCATTAAGGTCACCTACAATAATAGTGTTGTCTGTAAGAAATTGAGCCATTGTTCCATCGTCAATAAATGTATTGTTTGGAGGGTGATACATATTGAATATGTTGATGGCTTTGTTTTGATTGAGGTAGACTTTGATACCTTGGGCTTCGAGGTCTAATGTGTTTGGAATATTAATGGCTATGTCCTCATAGTACAAATTCTTGATTAAAAATGCTAGGCCACGCCCTTTAACAGCATATACAGATGGATCTTCAGACCTTACCCTGAGTAATGGAGAGGCCGGAATTAACATAATACTGCAAGATGGAACAAACATCATAATCAAAGAAGGAGCAGGACAGATTTCGTCAAACTTCACTTGTGAACTGACAGCTATCTGGAAAGCCCTTGATGTATGCCTTAACCAACCATCCCTGCATCAAGCAGAAGGAATTTTAATATACAACGACTCCATATCCGCTCTAGAAGCAATTCAGAAGGGCAATACTAAAATCACACAGAAAATGCACTCGTTACTTACCCAACTGGAACCATTGGAGAATAACTGCATTCTACATTGGATCCCTGCCCATGCTGGGATCGGGGGTAATGAAATGGCATTTGAATTGGCAAAGGAAGCCAGAAAGTTGAGCCAAAGGAAAGAACAAATGTCATTATTTGACGCTGATTCTTTGTCAAAATACAAGATAATAAAACAAAAAAAAATAAGAGGAGATCAAAATGCGAAATAAACTCTGAGAGAAAAATGACAAAAACTATAACAAGACTTAGAACAAAACACTATAAAGGAATGACAATACATCCAGATGGCACAAGAACCTATAGGGCATGCAACAATTGTCCTGGTGTGGAACTTACACCTACCCACATATTCTCATAGCCAGCAATGGCCGCAGCCTTGCAGAAAATTGACATAGATCCAGAGCAGCAGCTTTACACACCCAAGATAGTGGACATTGCTGCTGCTGTGATGGAGATGCATGGATACATCTAAGGCTCTTTATTGGACACGACAACAACAACGGCATTCAAGAGTAAAATAAATTATCAGAGAGAGAGAGAGAGATAGATACATATTTTTCAAATGAATTAAAATAAATATAATCGATACTGAGTGAGAGTTGAATTAAAAATATTAGAAATTTATTATCTTCGGAAACAAACCGTATCTAAAATATCAATTTTCTTTTTGCTACATGTTTTAATTTGCATTTACCTATTTTAAATATCTCTGATTGTATTTGAAAATCGTTAACCAATTCTTCATACTTTTGGCGAAGTGGTGTTTTATTAATTTGTTATTTTATATTATAAGGGTTCTTTCCTGGTATTCAAAAAGGAAAAATACGTGTCGATCAGTTATATTTTTCAATTTATCAAACAATTTGGCCGCTGAATCTCTGATTCTGGTAGAGCGCCATCTGGCGAATAAAATTGTAACTAAAATCAATTTCGAATTTTTCATTATTTGCCATAAAAATTCCCATTGCATCCTGAACACAATGGTGTTTACCGCATTGCTCTAGCGCAAATATTCGCGGAGTTATTAATTTTTAAAGTTGTGCGGGACTTTTGGATCACCCTGTATATTTTTTACTACAAAAAGTGTCTGTATTTAAAACAACTAAAACAATCTTTTGTTTCTCTATCCCCACCACATCATAAGGTATTTAAGGAACTTGACTTAATTGGGAATGCCTAATTATCGACCTTACTCATTAACTCCACTAATTGCGTCTTCAATGAGGTCACCGACGAAAACAAGTTTTTCTTAGCGCAGATTTCTTTTACAGACGTCCGCCATTTTGGATAGGGCTTCACTACGATGTAAGGTATCGTTTGATTTCTTTCTTAATTACTTCGAGAGAATTTCATTTCCACATTTATCAGAAAGTTTATTATAAAATATAAATTGACCTATTTCCAAAATATTTCGATAAATTTTTAAAACTTTCTATCGATATTGATAGGTTTAATAAAAATATTGACATTTAATGTAAAGTATAAATGGGTAAAAAAAAATTGAAAATGTTGGGATTGAATATGATAAGTATTTAAATATTAATTATTACATTCTTTTAAACCAATTATTTATAAATTTTTTGTTTATTATTATTATTATACTACACACAACTGGATATACTATTTTAAATATATAGTTAGTATTTATAATTTTTATGAAAATTATAATTTGGTAAAATCATAAAGCAAATTTTTCCTGCAATACTTTCCTACAAAATGACTACCCGTTTTACAAAAATCAACAATAAAGAAATGTAATACAATAAAATTTTATATATTTTTAAACTGTTTGAAATTTATGAACTATTTCGTTATATATTTATTGAAAACATAAATACATTAAATATAAATTTACTATGATTTTTCGTATTTTTTCTGTGTTAGTATATCCAGTTGTGATATGTTATAAAGACTTTATTCATATAATAGAATTGGAGAATAAATATTTTAATATAGACAACATTTTGATGGCCACAAATACTAGTTATCTTTTTTTTTACCTATCCATAGTACACGTGGTACAGGCCATGATAATCATGGTGGGTAGTTAGCGACTGCTTTTACTGTAAGCGCACCACATGTCTACACATGTGAAAAGCAGTTCGACTTTGCACTTACAAATCTGCCAGAGCCCGTTTGGTTACTTGCACTCACTGGTGGGGTTGAACTTTTTCAAGAATCGGGGGCCATTGGAGCATTTTTTTAAATCAGAAAAAAGTGTCCAATGCGGGAATTGAATTCGGGTCGTAGTGGTCGGAAACCAAACGGTTTAATCAGCCTTCCACTGACCCCACCCAGTTATCTAAATGATCAATATTGAATTATCTATTGTCTGAAGTGAACGTCGCATATCAATGGAGCTGATAAGTTGAGTTTTTTTATTGATTCTAATGAATATTATAAGAGAATGTATATATAAGATGGTAGAAGACCTGGAGATGATAAAAAATAGAAAGATGGAGAGCATCATTAAAAATCTGAACTTAGTAGCTTTATAGTGTTGCACCAGGTTGCGGCTTGGCAGACTCTTCAACCTTGATTCTCTCCTGTGCCGGGTCTTGCATCTTACCAAAGCGTGTTTCAACTATCCTACAAATTTATATAAGGGAATAATGAGATAACTCTACTTTAAGTAGCTTCCAGAATAATTTATTTATTTCTCACATCAAAGAGAGCAGTGAAGTCACACAGTGTACCAAAATACAAATGGTGATTTTATAATACATATATCTGTTTATAATGCATATATTCGGTTTAATAAAATAAATAAATATAAAATATAAATTTGAATTTAAAATATATGAAAAATAATATTACAAATTAAAATAAATTAGGTGTGAATTGAATTAGCTTTGGCCTCCAGACACTAAGGAGGAATCACCGCCTAATTCTTATTTTAACGCTGGTTTTAATTATATGCTTCTTAACTCAGCGAGCTAACTATAACTCATTTAAACTTGAATAACTGCTATTGTCTCGTCTCACTAACTCTAATGACTCAACCACGTATATATTAATAACTCTTGTCTCACCAACTCTAATGACTCAACCACGTATACTTAATAACTGTCTTTATTTTCTAAAATCAAGATTATATACATTTCTAAAATTTACATAATTTAACAATAATTAACAAAAGTAAATTCTAACAATTTTGCATATTTAAGGCTGGAACATACTCCCCCCGGCCGCTGAACCCTGGTTCAGATTTGAAGGGAAGCGGAGCCAACTTCGTAATAGGTCGTAGGTAGACTCCGGTAGCAGCCCGAACTTGGGCAACTCGCACCTTCTGGTCTTGAAGAACGACAAATACTTCTCTGCAGTCGCGTGTTCTTTATCAGCTGGTCCCAATATGAACACCAGGTCCAAAGCTACAGCAGTGTATTGACTATCTCTGTATTTGACATAGGTTGGTAGTTCAGTCCATTGTTTAGACTTCAGGTTCAACTTCCATAAATATTTCGACTCCTTCCCGGCGTGAACAAATACAGCTCTTACCCAATCCTGCACAATAGTAAAGTGATTGATATTTTTTGGATAGCCCTCTTTCTCACCAAGAATCGGAATAGTTGTATAACACCCCCAGGAATCTGTTTGAAGTCGGTAGTTATACAGATTACAGAAGTGTTGTTCCCACTGCATTCGAGGGAATAGTAAAAGTTTCTTGTTGGTATAGCAAATCTGAAGAGAGAGAAATTTCTCTTTCCAAAATATTTTGTCTGATCCAATCAGATGCCAATCTTTGTTTAGGAGATGATAGGAGAAAACCTTGTAAGTAGAGTGGTCGCGGGTCTCTGCAAGCATAAACAAGAACGCCGATGGTGCAAATGTCATTGCCAGGACCAAGAGGTCAGTTAGGGGCGACTTCCTGCTTTTCACTAGAACAGAAGCCCGACCCTCTTTAAGTTTCACTCGGACAATATTGTCGGTGCAAGTTACCTTATTCCCTCTAGAGTGTATTCTCCCTCCTACAAAGTACACCCTTTTATCGTGAGAGGCATAAACGATAGACTTGGAAATAACTATTGGAGCGAAACCATTCACTTTTCTCCAGATCCATTTTTTGTGAGGGATGTGGTATTGGTACAATACCGAGCGGACATTCGGGCCATCTAGAGATTCCACATCTTCTATGAGGAGGTAAAGATGAGTTCCGTCGCCGACAAAGACCTTCGGGTAGCTACATTGGATGGCTTTGGTAACTTCTGGCCACTCTCCATTTTCCTTCAATATGGCGCGGTGGTAGACTGGTAGCCCTTCTAAATCCTCGACTTCTTTGACCGCGGTCTGCCTCTGGAGATTCGCCATTGCCACTGTAGTAGGTGAGAGGAAACCAATTGGATCGAAAATCCTCGCAATATTGGAGAGAAGATCTCTTTTGGTAACAACTTCCTCAGGAAGAGTTATATTAACTCTAAACGTATCTTGTAGATGATCCCATACAATTCCTAAAATCTTGGATATGGCTCCTTTCTCCAAGTTAATTTTCCTCTCTTCGTTTATTTCCTCGACATGAGACACTATCTCGTGGCAATTTGAATTCCACTTTCTTAAGTGAAACCCTCCCTTTTTCATTAAGTCTGTTAATTGGTCTATTAGTTCTTTGGCTTCAGCAATCGTTTGAGCTCCTGTTAGCAGATCATCGACATAGAAATCATTCAAGGTCACCCTAGAAGCTTCAGGATAATTTTGGCCTTCATCTTCTGCTAACTGTTGTAATGTTCTCATTGCCAAAAATGGAGCCGAAGTTGTACCATAGGTAACAGTCAGTAGTCGATAGTCCACCACAGGCTCTTCTGGCGATGGTCTCCACAATATCCTCTGATAGTCCGCATCTTCTGGATGAATTCTTATCTGGCGGTACATCTTTTCTATATCAGCAGTTATGGCGACAGGATACGTTCTGAATCTGAGGAGAATGAAAAATACATCCTGTTGAATTTTTGGTCCCTTGTGCAAAAATTGATTTAAAGAAACATTATTTTCAGATTTAGCTGATGCATCAAACACAACTCTCATTTTTGTTGTAGTGGATTGCTCTCTAATTACTGGATGATGAGGCATGTAATAGCATCTGCACAATTCTCGCTTCACTTCTGCAATTGGGACCCTTTCCATGTGGTTTAAGTGTTCATATTCCTTCATGAATCCCCGGTATTGGTCATATAATTTCACATTCTTACACAATTTTCCTTCCAACGAAAGGAACCTTCTTAAAGCTTTTTCTCTTGATTCACCCAGAAGCGGTCGATGTTGTCTGAATGGCAATTTTACCCAATACCTTCCATGGCTATCTCTGTCATGGTTATTCGAAAATAACCTTTCACAATCTTCGTCCTGTGTACAAAGATCTGGTGACGGCACAGATTCAGTTTCCCAGAATCTTTTCAATACGAATTCTAGTTCTGGTTCAGATTGTAAACTCAGGTTACAGACTTCTGTATTACTCTCCGATGTTCCCATGAGTTTTCCTAGAAGTACCCAACCTAGTCTTGTATTAATAGCCATTGGCAATCCTTCTCCGAGAGATATAGAGCCATTCAACATAAGTTCAATGTATATATCTGCTCCCAATATCATATCTATTGGGGCTTGTATGTAGAACTCTGGGTCTGCCAATTTGAGGTTCTTCAAAATTGGCCAATTAGGGTCTTTCAACCTGAAGTTCGGAATTTCTGAAGTGAGCACTCCCGTGACTACTGCCTCTACCGAGAATTCCTCAGAATTATTCAGTGGACAAAATGTCACACTTACTGTCGATGAAGAATGCTGCACTGGTGTGTTTCCAACCCCTATAATCATCCGATCTGATTTCCTTTGGACAAGTCCCAATCTTTCGCAGCATCCTTTTGTTATCATGGTGACTTGGGAACCGCTGTCCAGTAGGGCTCTGCAGGTGCATAACTTTCCGAGTCCATTTTTTATCTTGATTCTAGCCGTTGCGAGTAGTACGTGGCTATCATTGCAGTTTGCCTGTTGAGTATTCGTTAAATTGATAGCACTTTCATGTTCCTTCGGAGTTGTGTTCTCAACTTGGGCCGAAGCGCCTTCCGTGCTCGGTTTATCATAATGAATCATCGTGTGGTGCTTTCCCTTGCATACTTTGCATCGTTGGTTCAGCCTACAATTCCATGAGAAATGGCCTTTCCTCAAGCAATTGAAGCACAATTTATGACCTTTTACTACATTTAATTTTTCTTTTAAAGGCATTTTGCAAAATAAGTTGCACATGTATAGTGGATGATGCCCAGATTTGCATAATATGCAAGTGTCCGATTTCTCAATTTGCATCCCGTAGCTTTGGCATCTGGGAAATCTCGATCCGGTGGTTTCTTCCCTTTTTGAACATTCCTTGACAGCACAAGACATGCTTCTCGCATGTCTGGAAATGAACGCTATGAACTCGTCATAAGAAGGAAGAGTGTTGTCCACTGACAGTTCCCAATCCAACCTTAGATTTTCACTCAACTTCTGCTGGAGGAAGTGCACCAAGATCACATCCACTAATTGATTCCTCTTCAATTCCAGCGTTTCTAAGTTTCTTATGGCTTCATTACAAACATCCATGAATTCATGGAGACACTTAGCCGATGGATTCTTAATTGCCCGGAGAGAAAAGATTTTTGACACCTGGGCATAAGCTAGCTCTCTCGGGTTATCATATCTTGATAACAGTGTACTCCATGCTTGGCCATAATTTTCACTTAGTAAAGGGAAACCCCTTATCAATCTGGCCGCTTCGCCTTTTACTGCTGAATTCAAATATTGTAACTTCTGTATATTAGTTAACCCTGGATGTGCATCGATGGTGGTGAGGAATAGCTCTTTGAAGTTGATCCAAGTGCCCATATCTCCATCATATATTGGCAAGTCAAATTGAGGCAATTTTATATTTGCCTGAGAGCCATTTGGCTTTATGTCCGCCAGTTTGTCTTTGAGTTTTCTTTCATTTTCTATTTTTACCCTCAAGCTTCCAATCTTGTTCATTGAACCATCATATGCCTCACTTTCTTTATCTATATCAACTTCATCCAAAGAAAACAGCTCGTCGTAGAGTTTCTCAATTTTCTCTTTGATCTCCTTTAATTCTTCACCCATTATTTCTAAGCGTATTGTTTCATCTGCCTCAATAATTGAATCCACACTTTCAATAAATCCATCAATTCTCCTTATCTGACAACTTAACTTTCTTTGGAGGATCCTTTCGTCTCGAGACATTTGCATTGTATTCTCGCTGAGTTTTTGCTAAATTTCTTCTGTTTCAAATCCTAATCCGGCTCTTGAGGGACCATGAATCGAACTGGCTTTGGCCTCCTGGCAATAAGGAGGAATCACCGCCAAATTCTTATTTTAACGCTGGTTTTAATTATATGCTTCTTAACTCAGCGAGCTAACTATAACTCATTTAAACTTGAATAACTGCTATTGTCTCGTCTCACTAACTCTAATGACTCAACCACGTATATATTAATAACTCTTGTCTCACCAACTCTAATGACTCAACCACGTATACTTAATAACTGTCTTTATTTTCTAAAATCAAGATTATATACATTTCTAAAATTTACATAATTTAACAATAATTAACAAAAGTAAATTCTAACAATTTTGCATATTTAAGGCTGGAACAAGGTGCATTAGCCATGATGCAACAATAGCTATGCCACATTCAGACAATAGATAATTCAATATACCAGGTCTCTCACACGACTCATGTTAGCAATAAAAGAAGATAGAAACACAGTGAATCTTTATATAAAGAAATTGGAAGAACCGAGGAAATAGATCAATATAAACAAAAACTTCGATTTGCAAAGGTTTATATTGAAAGAAATGCATATTTTATCCAATTATATATATATTTCTTTTAGCACAGAGTCATCACTATTTTTACAAGAAAACAAAACTTTCTATAATAAACAATATCTTGGTGTTTTCTTTCTAAACATATCAAATACAAACCACTCTATATTTGCATATTTACATTGAAGTGAACTATTCTAAAATGGAAACCAATTTTTATTTTCCCCTCGATAAATTATAATAATATTTAAAAAAAAAACAGAGAATGACTTTGGTTGTAAATTTACATAATAACGTTTTAGCAAAGTATTCTGAAAGGGCAATATCAATTTTCGCGCCAAAACTATCAAAAGCAGACGACGATTTTAGCTGCCTCTTGTTGGCTGGAAAAGGTGTAATTTCCTGCTCAGTTGACTTCCGTTTCCTGTCCCTTTCATCGTTTGGAATTAATAAACACCAGTGGCATTCATATATGGTATACTTTCATTTTTCCCTTTTATCTCTATTTTTAAATTAGAATTTTAAAAAAAGCTTCTCTTTTGTAACTCCTAGATGTATACAAACAATGGGTGTTTGATGCATCTGATTGTGTCTTAAAAATGATATTTTCATTTACTTTCTCTAGAGTTTAACATACTCAAAAATCATTGAAGGCCATAAGTTTTGGCAAAAAATGTTCAATATATATTTATTTTCATATATGTATGTTATATAAAAATATTTTATTTAAAACTAGCGGACGTACCCGGCTTCGCCCGAGGTTTTACCCGAGTAAAGGTTTGTCTAACGAACATTTGCCCGTGTTTTACCCGAGTAAAGGTTTGTCTAACGAATCTCTCGATAAAGTGAACATTTTTTCCCGGTCCCTTGAAAAATACTCGATAAGTTGAATAAATTCAATATTAATCGGTACCCGAGTAAAGGTCTGTCTAACGAACATTTGTTAAAACAATTCTCTATAGACTTATAAAAAGAAATAGATATATTTTGATAATTTGAAACTGATAAAGTGATCATTTTTTCCCGGTCCCTGTGTGCCGTGTCATTCTGAATTTTGTCTTTCCTAATATTCTATATTACAAAATCATCGTTTTATCTAGTGAACATTTTTTCCCGGTCCCTTGAAAAATACTCGATAAGGTTGAATAAATTCATGGTCGTTTATGGAAGATGGACGAAGTTCCCGGAGGTCATCTTGGGCAAGCTCCCGCGAGGCTTTTTTTCTTGTCTACTTGGCATAGCTGTGTCACCAACTCTGCCCTGATTGATCGGTGGGTACTTTGACTGTCGGCCGGCGGCCGGGCGAATCCATTCTCGCACGGGGTCTGCCCCACTCCAAACTTTTGGCAAAGCACTTTCTAATTAAAGATTATTGTCTTAAATAATCTTTAAGAACAAAAAGTATAATAATTGAACGATAGGAAATTATAGTAAATAATTATACTAAACTAAATGATGTAAAAATAATTATACATGAAATTTGAAATAAGTTTTAGAAAAGTTATCGTTAAGTCCACGGGAAAAGATGTAGCCAAAACAAATAGGTTTTTAACAGTGACACGTGAGCACCCGCCTCGAGACGCGCTCCTCTCTCCTAACATTACTCCCCCTCTTGAAAAAGCCTATCTCCGTCTCAATGGTGGCGCTGCTTGCGAGTTAAAGCTACAAATCTGCAAATAACTCTAAGGATATTAAAGATATTCAAGATATTATCTTTCGTAAACCTTTCCGGAGATACACCTAATAATATCCCAATATTTCACGGCGATTGGATGTATGGTTTTCGAATCCATAGAGGACACACAGACACACACACAGACATTCAATTTTATATATATAGATTGAACAAAACGTATACTCTTTTGACACAATTTGAAACTACCTCTGCACACCTTACTGCGATAATTGAAAAATAGATGAGAGAGCCTGGCTCATCAGGGGTGAACCGTCTCAACGATTTCGCCAAATAGGCTTTGGTAAATTTCATGGAAAGAAGCATTAGTGTCAAAAATATTCGATAGATGGCGAATCAAAATTTGATTTGAATGGTTTTAATGGGATAATTTTGCGAAACTGCTGAGAAATTTCTTCACTAATAAGTCAATACCTCTCATTTAAGTTTTTTACCATCGCAATAAGGTTTGCAGAGTTCATTTTTCTGATTTATATGAAAAGAAATATTGGTATCCCAATTATATATATTTGCTAAATTAAAACATTTAACTTTAATTTTTCATATATATGTAATATGATGCAATTGTTATTACACTATAATATTTGATGTATTACACTGTTGTAGAATCCTGTCGACTTAACCGTTCTGTGGCAATATCGTTGCGGAATTTCTTGTTGTTCGATTTGAATGGTGAGGATTGGTTGAAGCGCAGTCGTTGAGTGGTAAGTGAAGCACACAGTTAGGAATAATCAGGACACATGATGAGGTTTGAAAATAAAAGGCAACTGGATTGGAGGAAAGAAAGCTTGAGAAGAGCTGAGCGATTTGACTTATTAATTATCTGATCACATGGCGGTGATTGTACTTAGCTACGGGATGAGCAGAGGGGAAGAGGTTCAGAGCCGATGTCACCTCCTTGGGAGCCAAAGCGTAACTACCCATTCTTGCTTTCCGATTTAACACCAAGCCTCAGTTTCTCTCTGATTGGTCGAGAGATGTCACATGATCCTTTCCTATTGGTTGACCTACTTGAGGTGTTGTCTTTTGATTGGTCGAGAGATGTCACATGCTCTTTTCCTATTGGTTGACCTACTTAAGGTGCTGTCTTCTGATGGGCCGGCGGCTTCCTTTGGTATTAGTTACGCCCGGCCTGGGTCAGGAAGTGTCTTATTTGTTCGACTCGATTTACTTCCGCGGTTATCAAAATACGTCCTGCTTTGTCAGGAAGTATTGAATGTTAGCTTTAACATTTATAACTTCTGGTCATTAGATACGTCCTGTTTTTCCAGGAAGTGTCGGTTTAAACTTAGCTCGCAGGGACCTGGGGTCAGAAGGTTAACTGCGACGTCTTCCTATGTCTTTTGTTACTTTCTTTCCTCCAGTTACCTTATTCTTTTATTAAATCTTTGAAAATCATACATGGTACATACATAGTGGGTCGGGGTTGCATTTAATTATATACAAATTATGACAGATGCGCCCCCTACATGTGAAGAATTCAAGAAGGGGTTAGCCTGAGAGAATTCTGTAAAGTGAAAAATAATTTTGTGGGAAAATTAGTTGTGGGTATTGAGGGGCTATATACAAGCATTGCTGGTGACATAATAAGTAAAATAGCATGGTGTTGATGATATAGGTTGAGTATAATTAATAGAAATCAAAAAATTTTTTAATTGTAAGAAATCAATGAATGTTATGGTACATAGTGGGCAAAAAAAAAGAAAATGCGCCTAAACGAATTCTACTCGAGTTAAGAAATGAATTCGAGGGGGTTCTATTAAGGCTTTGAAATCAAAATAAAATAAAATAAAAGTTTTTTGAGCGAAATCAAAGTGGAGTGCTTGGTTGAATGGTGAAAAAAAAGGAAAATGCCTAACCATATTCTATTCGAGATTGGGAATGAAATCGAAGGAATTCTATTAGGTCTTTCGAGAAATCAAAAATAAAAATGAAATAAAAGTTTTTTGAGCGAAATCAAAGTTGGGTGCTTGGTTGAATGGTGAAAAAAAAAGGAAAAATGCCTAATTACTTTTTTGCTCGAATTTTGGAAAGGAATTCGAGGAAATTTCATAAGGTCTTTTGAGAAATCAAAGTAAAATAAAATAAAAGGTTTTTGAGCGAAATCAAAGTTGAGTGCTTGGTTGAATGGTGAGAGAAAAAAAAAAGGAAAAATGCCTAATTACTTTTTTGCTTGAATTTTGGAAAGGAATTCGAGGAAATTTCATAAGGTCTTTTGAGAAATCAAAATAAAAATAAAAATAAGAGTTGAACGAAATCAAAGTTGAGTGTTTAAAAAAAAAAAAGAAAAATAAAAAGGTTTCAACAACAAAGGGTGATTTAATGTTTTTAGTTTAATCGAAAACCAGTGGGTTTTCGTTGATAATTGAGTTGTGGCAATATAAGTCAAGTGGTAAATAGAATGATAATTGATAAATGAAAATGATAATATAAACTAATTGGTAAATAAAATGATAGTTAATGATTAAAAGTGGTAATAAGTTGAATAAATTGATAAATTGATTAAATATTTAAATTTATTGAGAGAAAATAATGAAAATGATTGATATGAAAGATAAGGTGTATTGGTTTGAACCCTATGGTATCTTCATGCCTTGATCTACATGTATTGGTTGCTCCATTTTGCCCTATAAATGTTTTACTTGCTCAATTATGCCCTATAAATTTTTTGTCTCATCTGTAGTGAAAAACGTGATTCTAGCCCTCAAGTGCGTTTATGCTGTGTGTACAGGAGACATGGAAATTTATATAACCTTTAGGTGTAATTTTTTGTCTTTGTGTGTGTGTTGTTAAAAATGTTAGAAGTCGGTTGTGTAAGAGATGTGTGAGCTAGTTCTAGGTGTTGTTTCGTGGATGTGTAATTGGGTGGTAAAAATCGATATGTAGACTCGAACTGGAATCAAAACCGGTGGCATAGTGAGGTTCCCAGTCGACCTCAATAGGGGATCTTCTCATTGTAATTAGAGATACGGAAGTGGGGTGTGTCGGGCAAACGAGAGGGAGGGAAATTGGAGATCGGACGAAGGCGTTCCGCTTTGTTTACAGAGGCCGAATTTAACCGCCGCGGACTATACTTCCTGTCGTCTATTTATTTTGGGGTGTGGCTCGGGACTTGTTTTTGGAGCGTGGTTTCTCCGACATTGTTTGGTCATCTTTTCAGTTACTGTTATCTCTTCGGAGTTTATTTAGATTTTCTGCGAAGATGGTTCCTAAAATTATGAGAAGTTTTATAAATGTTTGTCCTAGATTAAAACTACCTCTTGTAGTTCGAAGATTTTCTGCGCGGGCATGGCATATATAAACAAGTAATTAATGAATAAAATTGGGATACAGTTGTACGGTAGAACTAATAAACAAAGGATAAAAATCAGGTGAAATATAGGATATTGTCCCATGTTCGTCCATATTTTTGTAACTGGGGACTCTGAAATATTTGCTTGAACCTTATTAATTGTAGAATTTGAATGATTGGTAGGTTCGTAGTTCTCCTGTTTGATATCTTTAGGGGGTGGTGTGATATGATTGAGCTGGTTGTCAGGTTTGCAGTTTTTAACATCGGGGAAGAGTGATGTAAATCGTCTTGTTGCAAAAATGGCAGGGTCTAAATGCCTGAAAGGTTCGCTGCTGGTGGGTTTGAACCTTAATGACTCTGTTGGGAATAATTCGGGTGTTAAATGTTTGAAAGGGAACGTATAATTGGGGTTGTGCTTTATATGATAGGTGCTAACGGCGGGTGGTGATATATAATGGATTTTTTCTGTATACAGTTTAAGTTTGTTGACGTGGATTGTGTCAGTGTCTCTTTGAAGTGGTTGATTTGGTCGATCTATGCGGACCACATTTGGTGAAATAATTTCTAATATTGTGTGAGGTCCTGTGAAATATGGCGCAAGTTTCCCTGTATTTGGGTGGTGATATAATTTTACTAATACTAGATCACCTACTTCGAAATGTGGTTGCTTGTGTCGTTGGTCATAAGTGTTTTTGTCTTGTAAATGTTTGTTTTGTGTGCGTGTGTGATATGTTTGGTGTACGAAATTTTGTTTTGTTTGTGGGTTTTATTTGTTTGACGATGTCTTGTGTCATGTGTTATGGTCTGCCAATACATTGTGAAGAGATAAGTTGGTGTAAGTTCGACGTTATTTGTATTTTGAAAAGCCGGATGTTGTATCCATTTATTAAATCGAATGGTCGTCGTGACTTTAGAAAAAAAGCTATTCAGTGATATTAGAGTGGAATTGAGTGAAAATGAGGCTTACGACGTGAACACGTGTTGGGTGGAGACGTGTCACAGGTGTGTTGAAAGGCGTCTGTGGCCTGAAATGAAAAGTTTTGTGGGTGACCTGTGACACGAATCGAAAAAAAAAAAAAATTGTGAATGAAAAGGTGTCACGCGAAGTCCTTATTTGTACGAAATCTGACTTGTTCTCACTATGAACAACAAATTTATTAAAGTCATATATCGAAATTTCTATTGTTAGTGTATATGGTACCTTTTAAGGTGAACATTTTTTTAGTGTTTTGGGTAGATGAGATGATTGTTACTAACGACGGTGCATGCGTTTGTTGGTGGCTGTCGTCTTTTGGCGCGAGTGTCGTGCTTGTTGGGCGGGTTGTACGTGTTTGCTAGCGTGAAAACCGTCCTTTGGCTGGGTGTTGTCGGTGTATTGTCGTTGCGAATGTCGTGATTGTTGCTAAATACGTTTGTGGGATTGTTGTGAGGTACATTTTTATGGCGTGGCGGCGTATGGTCATGCATAGATTTTGTGTGGTAAGTGTGTGAGCTGTACTGACACGTTTTTTTTTTGGGCATGGTGAGGGTTGAAGCCGTTGTGGCTTATATTTGAGAGCATATAGTACTGGTAATTGGTTGAGTGATAAACATGGTAGTGGGGTCAATGAATGCAGGCAAGGGTTGTCCTGTGTGACAAATTTGATTGTAGTGCAAGTCCTTTCGGACAGGTTTGGCCTAGCCCGTGCGCGCATTCATTGAGTACAAAGGTTAGATATGGTTAAAAGGGGTAGGTAGCTAGGTAAAAGTTCAAAGTCAATTCCTTGACGCCATAGGGTGGGTGCCTACCTCAGTTCAACAGGTCTCCTTTGGGACGTCTTGGGTTGGGATGGTTGGCTTGGCTCGGGACTGCTCGCACCGTCCGCGAAATTGAAGTGAAGTCCGGTACTGGAAGATCATTTTGGGATCGTTGGGGCTGTCCCGGATCGCGCGGATTGGTTTCGGGGACTGTGTACGGCATGGCGGTGGTTGAATCCTCGGTGGTCGGTGTCCGGCCTTGGTGACACTCGCCTGGGGTTGGTGGGGGTTGTGTCCGTCGTCCTCCCCGGGGAATGGCGCTCCGGAATTCCGTCTCACTTTGTGGGGCGTTGACACGTCGGATGGCCACGGTCATCTGCCATATGATGGCCGCTAGAAGGCGTCTGGTCGCCTCTCTTCTTGTCCGCTTCTTCGTTGTCAGTTTCTTTCCGTTCGTTGCCAGTTTCTTCTCTCTTGGTTTGTCATTGCCTTTTGTTTTGCTGGCGCCTGGGCTAATTTCCATCTTTATCCTGATTAAGTTCCATAATCTTTATCCTGTCGACTCTGTGTAATATGATGCAATTGTTATTACACTATAATATTTGATGTATTACACTGTTGTAGAATCCTGTCGACTTAACCGTTCTGTGGCAATATCGTTGCGGAATTTCTTGTTGTTCGATTTGAATGGTGAGGATTGGTTGAAGCGCAGTCGTTGAGTGGTAAGTGAAGCACACAGTTAGGAATAATCAGGACACATGATGAGGTTTGAAAATAAAAGGCAACTGGATTGGAGGAAAGAAAGCTTGAGAAGAGCTGAGCGATTTGACTTATTAATTATCTGATCACATGGCGGTGATTGTACTTAGCTACGGGATGAGCAGAGGGGAAGAGGTTCAGAGCCGATGTCACCTCCTTGGGAGCCAAAGCGTAACTACCCATTCTTGCTTTCCGATTTAACACCAAGCCTCAGTTTCTCTCTGATTGGTCGAGAGATGTCACATGATCCTTTCCTATTGGTTGACCTACTTGAGGTGTTGTCTTTTGATTGGTCGAGAGATGTCACATGCTCTTTTCCTATTGGTTGACCTACTTAAGGTGCTGTCTTCTGATGGGCCGGCGGCTTCCTTTGGTATTAGTTACGCCCGGCCTGGGTCAGGAAGTGTCTTATTTGTTCGACTCGATTTACTTCCGCGGTTATCAAAATACGTCCTGCTTTGTCAGGAAGTATTGAATGTTAGCTTTAACATTTATAACTTCTGGTCATTAGATACGTCCTGTTTTTCCAGGAAGTGTCGGTTTAAACTTAGCTCGCAGGGACCTGGGGTCAGAAGGTTAACTGCGACGTCTTCCTATGTCTTTTGTTACTTTCTTTTCTCCAGTTACCTTATTCTTTTATTAAATCTTTGAAAATCATACATGGTACATACATAGTGGGTCGGGGTTGCATTTAATTATATACAAATTATGACATATATTCTAACAGAATGTTTATTATTTTAGAACAGATTATAAATGACAATATTAAATCCAAAAGACAAAAACCTCTCGCAATTTTGATCTTAAAATGACAATATATTTGTGGGTATTCAGCATATTTCTTTTCCTCTATGTATATCTTGATGTAAATAAGTTGTTCAGATCAAACTATTCATTGCTCAAATACTTCTTCTTTCTACCGGGAAAATCACATAAAAAATTAAGGAAAGAGGACATATTTTGTCCGACAGGCGAGCGCGACTTATAAGAACTATGGTACAAATGGTAGGAAGGAATATATATACACAAAAAGGAAAGTTTTTAAACTATTTATTATAAATATTATGAATAGTTTAAAAACTTTCCTTTTTGTGTATATATATTCCTTCCAACCATTTGTACCATAGTTCTTATAAGTCGCGCTCGCCTGTCGAAGGGTTTTTACCCGAAAGCTTGCACCTATTCGTCAATAAAAGAAACTCGTCTTCCTTCACCATGTTTTTCGTCTAAGGACATATTTTGTCCACTTTGCCAAAGGAATTAAATATCCGAACTGGAACACTATATATTTGAATGTACGTCTCTCGCTATGGAAACTTTTTGCGGTAGAGCTGCTCATCTACACTTTTCGCTGTATTCCTTTCTTTCAGACTTGATGGATAATGGGTCAGCTATTTTAAAGTTATTTAATTTTTTCAAGAATGCAAGGAGGAAAAAAGACCTAACAAAGTAACTGAACTGTGTGGAAATATTTTCTTATTCACAAGATGAACACATTTACTCAATAATCTTCTTCTTCACTGTGTTCTATGCACGATGTATATAGTCTCAACCTTTGTACATAGATATTCTTTCCCTGTTTTCTCTTTTTATTTAAAATCTCCTTCAACCTTTTTTTTCTTTTTCTCTTTTCTGAGCGAGGATTGTTTCTTCCCCTGCTTCTCAGTTCTTTTTAAATTCATTTATAACAGGAGAATCGTCTGTATAAGACTGAATATCTTAATAATGGCTTGTGTGTGTTTAGATAGATTGACTGGCTAGCCATATCGACGTTTGTCTTTCCGAATTTACCATGTGTTATCGCGGGAGTCGCCCAAGTATAAATAAACAAATATTGTTGCTTCATGTTTGAGATGCGTCCCTCCATTTATTCAAAATAATATCTGAATATTTTTAATTTATATTTTAATTTAATATTAACAGATTATGTGTACTATAGTATCATTCCTTCTATATCATTTTTTTTTCGCGGACCATTTTATTTCACTGGTTCAAACATTCTCATCAGCATGCTTGGGCTCCGCCGATCCAAAATTCTGTTTTTTATTATCTTTTCCCATAATTTTATTTGGTACGAGGCTTCTCGCCCTCTTCATGAACATGTGGCACGACAGAATTCTATGGATCATCCATATAGCTGTGACGATTATCACCAGCATGAGGAATATTATCAATGGGATGATCAGTAGTTCCATATTGGTCGAACTTGCTCGAGGATTTTTTCTATATCATTGTTATTTGATTATATTATATAATTTTATATTTGTATTTGATTTTATATATTTAAACTCTCTTATCCTTCTGGCGATTAATTATGTCGTATTTTTCTCCTTGTAGAAGAGCCTCCATGCCCGAAAGATATTTGTAAATACAAAAATTTAAAAAAGAAACTTAACTCTGGAGGTTTGATATTTCGGCCTTAATATTGTTATTGTTTATATCTTTATATATCATTTTGGGGGAGAGAGAGAGAGAAGCGAGAAATAAGCATTGAATAGATTTGGAGGAGAGATTGGTTTGTTATTCTCTTATTTATTTATAATTGTGGTTTAAACACACGCTCTGGAAAGACACAGGTCATGTGCGAAGAGAAATGTAAACCCGACAAACCCGCAACCTGGCGTAACAATATATATGGATAAATTGGTAAACACACCAAATCTATCCACCATATTGGATTATATTTACATATATAGAAACAGCAATCACATGCGAATCTAATTCAGAGATAAATTTAATGATTCGATGCCAATATAATTTTGTGCCCTGCAAAGTGAAAAATAATATTGAAAAAAGGGTTGACTATCATTGAATAACATTTACTGCATTCTTGCTAGTACATACAACCGCTACATCCTATTGTCTTTATATTCTGTTTATATAGGGTGCCTTCGTCGATGTTTTAATGAAGAAGTAATAATTATAGAGCAATAAGACGCCATCTATATATACTGGTAAGAAATCAAAGCATCAAATCACGAATGTTTATTTTACAAATTAAACAAACTTCTACTATCCTTACTGCGATGAATCAATATTGGGAAGGCTTGGTCTATCAGTGGTGAACCCTCCCAGCGATTTCGCCAATTTAATCTACCAGACCTCTTCTTAGAGCTCTAATACTGTATTGGATCATTCTGCTTATACGTGTATATGTTACACTGAAGGGTGGAATCTTAGAAATGGTATTTAAGAACACTATGGGCAAAAGCTTTTAGGAGAGTAGAATTACGAATAAATATTTGTATCGAGCAATGCTCTTCCACAAACAATAAGAACAAGGTCAGTTAGGTATAAATTAATACAATTAATAACGCGCTATCTATATATAGGGAATGAAAACATTAAGACATGAATATTTCTTTTACACATAAAACAAGCTTCTACTATCCTTACTGCGATCAAATATCTATACTTGTATTAATCATGTTATGACCAACTTCTAACTCACCAGAATGAAGAAATTAAAATGGCTCATCAGTAGTAAACCATCCAAGTATATTCACCAATTTAATCTACCAGATTGGTACAAGTATTGTAGTGTTTATTCTGCTTATGTATTGTGTCAGTATTTGAAATTTTCTTCTTGGAGATGGTGTTTGATTTGAGGCATATTGCCTTCAGTTAGACATGTACAACAGAACACACATATATAGCCTTTAGTTTCTCCTCTTCTTTCTTATCTCCACTCAATCATATTAGGGTGTCAGGCTTGTAAAGTTTGAGATTTGACAACCATCATGATTGGGTGAAGTAGAATGCGTCTGCCTTTGTCATTAAGACTGGGAGCACTACTCAGTGGCAGGCCGACTTAGCTCCAAAAGAAATGGCCGCCTCTGACATGAGGAACAGACGCCATGTGCAGCCGCTCCTAACATGGAGTACAGACACTGCTCATCCTGTATCCCTGGATTAGGAGCCCTTACAGGGTACTATCAGCCGGGCCAGCTGAGCCCAGGTTTTTTAGTGAGCTTGTTACTGCTCCCCTCCTCCTTTTTCATCCGTGCTTGGGACCGGCAAAGGCGGAGTTAGCCTTTAGTTTTAAATCACACATCGCCAGCGCTCGCCAATTAATTTACTCAATTTTCGATAGATGGCGTGCGTTCTAGTCTTGGAATTCGATTAACACTAGTCGCCATCTTGGATGATCCGTAGTCTTGCTATTAAAATCTTTTGTATTACAATTATTTTTATTTATTTACATATTACTTTATTGATTAGCATACATTTTATCTGATTTATATATAAATACTTCGGCGAAACCGCTGAGAGGGTTCACTACTGATGAGCCAAGCCATCTCATTCAATAACTTTTATCATTTCAGTAAGGTCTGTAGAGATACTATTTGATAATATTAATGAAAATAAAAACATTGCCAGTAAATTGATTTTTACACATTTTATAAATACTTTTATTTATTTATAAATTTGACGCTCTGTTAGCTAATAAATTCAGTCTACCTAAACGAATTCCTTCCTGACTACCGAGGCAAAATAATATTGAAGATAAATACACTCGTGGAGGCAAAACTTAGGAAGTGTAAAACCCTTTGATGTCGCTGGTAGTCTGTTTTTAGAAGGAGACGGAGACAATTTTGTTCACACTTAGTTATCTCGCGTCTCTTCAATAAAGGTCACTGTAATATCTTTCAGAGTTATTGTCTGAATCCCGATATACATGCTGAAAGGTACAACTTCCTTAAGGTTTGTCCATGAGTGTATATTGGGTATCTCGTGTGTCTTCAATAAAGGTCACTGTAATATCTTTCAGAGTTATTGTCTGAATTCCGATATACATGTCAAAAGGTACAACTTCCTTAAGTTTTGTCCATGAGTGTATATTGGGTATCTCGTGTGTCTTCAATAAAGGTCATTGTAATATCTTTCATAGTTATTATCTGAATCCCGATATACATGCTGAAAGGTAAAACTTCCTTAAGTTTTGTCCATGAGTGTATATTGGGTATCTCGTGTGTCTTCAATAAAAGTCATTGTAATATATTTCATAGTTATTATCTGAATCCCGATATACATGCTGAAAGGTACAACTTCCTTTAGTTTTGTCCATGAGTGTATATTGGGTATCTCGTGTGTCTTCAATAAAGGTCATTGTAATATCTTCCATAGTTATTGTCTGAATCCCGATATACATGCTGAAAGGTACAACTTCCTTAAGTTTTGTCCATGAGTGTATATTGGTTATCTCGTGTGTCTTCAATAAAGGTCACTGTAATATCTTTCATAGTTATTGTCTGAATCCCGATATACATGCTGAAAGGTACAACTTCCTTAAGTTTTGTCCATGAGTGTATATTGGTTATCTCGTGTGTCTTCAATAAAGGTCACTGTAATATCTTTCAGAGTTATTATCTGAATCCCGATATACATGCTGTAAGGTACAGCTTCCTTATAAATAAACGTTCTTCCCCGTGATTTTTATAATATTATAAAATAAATAAAGCTTCCAGGGTTAAGATTCTTGTGCAACCTTTTATTTTCAAGCTTTCGGACTTGTCAGTCCTTCAACAGGAGTATCACTTTAATAAAGTAATGATAAATGCTATTTTTATATACAAATTATTAAAAAAATAAGGCTTATTTTGGATATTAATAAGCCTTATTTTATATATATATTATGGATTGCTTTATATTCAGAATACAAATTATTACAACTTCCTTATGTTTTGTCTACGAAGGTTTCATCTTGGAGATGGTGTTTGATTTGAAGCATATTGTCTTCGATTAAACATGTACAATAGAACACAAATATATATATATCCTTTAGTTTTAAATCACACATCGCCAGCGCTCGCCAATTAGTTTACTTAATCCTCAATAGATGGCGTGCGTTAGGAGACTTTCCCAATATTCAGATGTCACCTACCTGAAGGGATAACGACGTCAAATCCATTCTGACATCTACCAAGATATCCATCTACAAGTGTTCCCGAGGCTGGATGTTAAGTCTCAAACATCAACTGAGTGTCTGAAGAAGCCTCCTCGACTATACGCTCTCTTCCATGGTTGATAAAAGTGTTTAATATCGAATCTAAAATATAAATTATAATATTAAAAACAAAATGCTAATATATTTAGAAAGAATATAGCTACGTCAAACGTTCTCGAATTATTTATTTACCGACATATCGGCCACACACTTCCACCTTCCTCAAGGGATTGAGTTCTTGAATGATGGCCTTAAATTATATACGATTTTTTCAAATATTGCACGCAAAGCTTCATATATTTGTATATATCGTGTAATATTAGAATAGAATATTTAAAAATTAAGAGGATTTTGTTAAATTGAAAGTAAATAAACCAATAACGGTTTCTTGAGAGAAAGGATTTAATCAAGGGAAGAGTTTCTTTCAAAAAAAAAAATTTAAATGACTCGAGCTTTCGAGATTTGGATCTCTTCTACAGAAGCGGCGTTATAACCTTACTCTTGTAAAAGGTTCCAAGGCTTGAGAGTCATTTAAATTATATTTTTTGCAAGATACTCTTCCCTTATTTATTTATTTATTTAACAGTTGGGAGAGACACGCCATATCCACAATTAGGATAATTACGTGCATATCTTAAATTATATACAATTAACACAATTGAACATTGGGAAGCATGAAAATTACACGTTCAATGTCAAATTTTGCATATAGTAATTAGAAATAGTAGCTTGAAATATGTACAGTCAACACTTTCGCCTTAAAATATACAGTCTGCAGAATCTATTAAACTTAATGTATTGGTCTTTATTGTAAGCAACTTGTTTTGTATTAGTCAGGTAAAGTTGGTTTTCTTCCCTTAGATCAGAAGTTAATGGACAGTTTACACTCTACCCTTGATCTCCCAAGTGATATTATGCAAGGAATTATTATTTATGGAATAAAATAACGGTTGATACACTCCATATTCTTATTTAAACAAAATCCAACCAACAAATGGGTTCACAGATATAATTGATAATAGGATAGATATAGCTGTGTGGTAGATAAACTTGGCGAAACACAGAGTTCACAATTGATGAGCCATGCCCCTTCCAATGTTTTTCATCTCCTATTTAGGAATTGTCGAAACATTTCTCTCTCTCTCTTTATTCTGTTTTTAAAAATATTATTTTAAGCTAATTCCATTTCTTTAAAATACAGATGAAATCAATCGGAAATTATAGTTATATGGTGGGTTGATTTTCTTTCATTATCAAGAGAATATTTTGGCCTCAAAATTCTAGAAAAAAATGTGAATAGAAGTTGGTGTTTGTACCGGTAAAAGATTGTCAACTTTAAGTTGCTTGATCCAAGAGATGCCTATTAAATTTTTCTTTTACTCCGCTGATACGGTTCATTCTTTCTTTCGTACTTTTTACACATTTTTATTCTAA
Source organism: Cordylochernes scorpioides (assembly GCA_030710605.1). Lineage (NCBI taxonomy): Eukaryota > Metazoa > Arthropoda > Arachnida > Pseudoscorpiones > Chernetidae > Cordylochernes > Cordylochernes scorpioides. Next base: position 13,278,568 of record CP092866.1, on the reverse strand, counting down.
AAATTGCGCTAAAATGGTGTTCATTTCTTGGAAATACACTCATGGTCAAAACTTGAAGAAGTTGTACCTTTTACCATTTATATCGGAATTCAGATAATAACTCTGTAAGTTATTTGATACAATGTGACCTTTATTTAAATCACGCGAGATAACCAAGTGTGAACAAAATTGCCTTTGTCTCATTCAAAAAACATCATGGACTTTCCGTTTCCTTGAGTTTTGTCCATGAGTGTAGATGGACGAAAGTGCCTTACGATGAAATTGTGTTTATATGGCCTTTAAAGAAGCGTTTGTTGGCCCGATACAGATGCATAGTTCTACCGTCCTCTAAACTTTTGTACATAGAATCATCAAATACCTTAACCAAGAGAATTCCTTTCTAGTCTTAGCTATAAAAACTGAACAGTCCAATACCATATTAGAAATGGATGCATACAAGATCACACAGAAGTCTGTTGGAATAAATTAGCTAAATCTCTGGGAGGATTCACCACTTGTGAGCCAAGCCCTCTCTATGTATATTTCATCTCAGTAAGGATAGTAAGAAGCCGTTTTATTTCTAAAACAAAATATTCGAGTTAAAATGGTATTCCTTCTTGTAACCAGTTTCCGTGCATATGTTGACATTATGTTTTGTTTATAGATATGTAAATAAGGGGTATAATTTGTATTATAGTCATTGGTTTGGTGAGACGTCAAGAGGTCGATGTGGTGTATTCCTACAAGGCGAGAAAATGGCAGGAAACAATCAGGAAGGATTATTCCAAGGCCATTTATGGGGGCTGTTGATCCTTTAATCCTGCAGGAGAGATGATCGGGGGGTGGGGGGTGTAATGACAGCCTCTTCGTCATGGGGTGACGGATTGCCATGGTGGGAACATGGGAGAATGCCATGTTGATAGAACTAACTACATAGCTGGTTATTTAGCGCAGAGTACATTTTACAATAAGTATTTGTATTAGGCATTAGCGCTCCATCTGTTCTTAAAAAAAACAAATTACTACTGTCCTTACTGCAATGATGAGAGGCCCTATTATTTTATTATTGTAGTAGGAGATGTAGTATTTTTTTTTTTAATTTCAAAAAGAAACATACGCGTCTCAAAAATAGTTTAGATTTCTTATAACACAAATGTTCTGATATGATCAGGAGTACAAGAAGAACTTGATAGCTTTTCTTCACAAAGCTACTGCCATCCTCATTAGTGCAGTTTATTCAATCCTGTATGCAGGAATGGAGAGAGTCATACACCTATAAAAGTGGTTCTTAGGTCTTACTAGAAGCACGGAAGAGAAATTATGGATACATATGAGATGTTTTGTTGGCCCAGAATGTTCAGAATCTCAAGGATTTTTAGTAGAATCAATGCGAGCATCTTAAGACGAGCTATAAAAATGAAGAAAATGACAAATCTAATTCCAAGATACTATGCTCATTTGTGTTACTTGAAAAGAAGTTACTAGAGAGAACCATTGTCCAAAAAAAATGTTTTAGGGGAGAAATAGTCCGATACAGAAGAAGAAGGACTGATCAAATTAAACCAATCACATGACTGCTCCTGGAAGAAATAAGAAAGCTGATGGAACAAAATAGATACAATACATCAGCGAGGTCACAAACTTCCAATAATGATAGAATAAACTCCTTGAAACAGCCTACAAGAAGGATTATCTGGTAGCAGACTTAAGTAACCATATGATAATTTAATTTAATTGCATACAACATATTTCTGTTTACAACAGGCTTAACGTACATGTAACAAAGTGAATCCTTCAGTCTTATATTGGTAATGTACGGTTAAATCTTCATCGGGTGTGGTTCTGCTTGTGGTAAGTTTCATAGAATTGATCAGAACAACACTTCTTCCAACAGTGACGTTTATTGAAGACACACGATTTAACCAAAATGTAACAAAATTGCCTCTGTATAAAAAAAATAAAAGAACCAGACGACCGGCGACATTAAAAACTTTCCAGTTCCTTAAGTTTTGTCCACGAATGTATAAACAAGTGCTAGATTGAAGTGGATAAACCGCTGGTTCACTACTGATGGGCCAGACCTTTGTCTCATTGCAGCAGATAGAGTAGGACATTGTTTTGAATTGTAATAAAGTGCTGATTTGTTCAAAATTCTTTATATACATTCATAGAAAAAAGAAGTGGAAAGTCTTTGATATCGCCGGTCGTCCGATTTTTTTTTTCTAAAGACACAGAGGCAATTTTATTCACACTTGGTTATCTCGTGTGTCTTCAATAAAAGTCACCTTGTATTAAATATATTTCAGAGTTATTGTCTGAATCCTGATATAAATGCTAAAAGGTAGAACTTCCTTAAGTTTTGTCCATGAGTATATTTCTAGTGCTAGCATTGAATGAAATGTTAAAAACAATTTTAACGAATTTTTTACAATAGCGCTCGAGGATTCTCCCATCCGAAACAGAAGGAAAACACAATTTGTCTTCATTACACATTAGATAGATTTATTTACGACTTGATCTTTCTGTCAGACAAAAACTAATTTCTCTCAGCTTTCCATTAATTTTCACCATTTTCTTCACTTCTTATTTATAACGCTACAAAATTGTTTGTTCACCTTTCTCCTCTATACAGTATTTAAATAATATTTCGTTTTATTAACACGCGTAAGACATTTCTATCAAATTATATTCATTCATAATTGTTATAAAATGATGGAAATACTTTTTAACCGATATTTTGTAATTATATATATATGAAAAAATAATTTTTAAAATATAAAAAAGTCAGGTGTTGATATTATAAATAAAAAAGGCATATGCTGACTGTGCTCACATGAGCATCTCTATATGCTCATATGCTGACGAGCTCCAACAGCGCGAAACGGGTTCGTGGTTGACTTTTCTTGATTTATCACACAAGAAATTGGGTTGGCCAAATATCATCTAGAGATGCTCATGTGTCAGGATATGCCTCTTTTATTTTTAATTATATAATAATATACAAAGTTTTTTCTTGAATTATATTGATTGTATTTAAAAAGCCCATTATATTTTAAAGAGGCTGTTTGCCCAACTACTGGGATTCAAATCTTACAAACATAGATTGTTATGAATATTCGAAACTATTATAGACGGATTCTTTTGAAAATTAAACAATTTCTACTGCCCTTAATGCAATGGAAAAATTAAAGAGAGGGCCTGGCTCATCAGTGGTAAACCCTGCTAGCGGTTTCGCAAGTTTAAACTATAATAGTTTCGAATATTCATAACAGATGGCGCGGTATGCATCATAATAGATTGTTATAGAAAAGAAACACAAGTCAGGGACAAGAGCTTCTTTTATAAGAGGAAGATCGTACAAGTTTTTAGACAAGACGGTCTTTCTATGGGTACAGAATTTGTACCAGTAGAAGGGATTCTTGACCGAAAGCTTATACAATCTTTCTCTTATGAAAGAAGCTCTTTCCCTTGACTTGTGTTTCTTCTTCTATTACGAATAGAGATATTATCGTTGTCTTAATTGACTGTTATATTTGCAATAGATAATACAACAACAAAAAGCCTTTATTTAGGCTCACTGACCCTATACAGGATTCACCAGAGGTATGCATAAGAACAAAGCAGTGAGATAAAGGAAACAACGATATAGACAGAAGAAAAAGAAAAAAAAAGAAAAAAAAAACAAGAAAGAGAAAGAGGGAAGCAAGAAAAACAACACAAAAAGAGTAGCAGTAAGAAAGTGAGGAGTGAGTGTCACTTGGCCTTTTTCTGAGATATGGACTTGTGGAAACCATAAAACGCCGTAGCAATATACTTATTCTGGGTCATATTGTCAATTATTGATGGAAGTGAAGCACAGAGTTGCCCAGTTTTGAGCATAATAGATATGAGCAATAGATAATACAAAGTTATATGAAGAGGGCAGTAACCCGAAAACATTGTCTCCAGGTGAGCGTTTTGGATTTGCATAAGCTGGTCTTGTGTCCTTGTCAATTAGCCTAATGGCTTGATGAGATGGTATATCGATGGCTCTAAATTTTGCTCAATTTTGACGAGACCTGTGGCAATTTATTTATTAGACGAATATCCTCCTGACAAATCGATATCTAGAATTGTATTTGTCTTGCTAATGAAGTTAACAATTTAATTAACAGTAGTGTTTTGTTTATCCAAATTTTGGAAACAAAAAAAAGTTCACCTGCGTAGATTTTTAATTTATTTCCCTCAAACCCCCTTACCCTGTATTCATTATAATAAATGAGGACTATAGAAGAAAATTAGCTTAATATTATAGACGAACAGTCTTGGAATAAAACTGAGGAAACCGCTGGGAGGGTTCATCACTGATGAGCAATACCCTTCCATATCCATTTTTATATTCATTTCAGCATAAGGTTTGTAGAAATACGTTTTTTAAATATTTTAAATGTATCGGTGAAAATTTGCATATCAATTTTCAGTGAAAAATATTATTTTGAATATAAATATTAGAAATAGATTTGCATATATGCATATATAATGCCCAAATATATGCTACATGTATACCACATAATGTACATATATATATCATTAGATAGTAAAAAGGCATATATTGGATTGAATATTGAATGCCTTTTTACTATCTAATGATTTAAGTATGGATTGCTCTATTTTCAGAACATATATATATATACTGAACATACATATTTAAATATATTGCACATGTATGTAATATTGTTGCAAATGTGGATGTATGGATAAGCTGGCAGTCGTGTACGTGAGGCGAGTGTTGATGTTCTTCCCACACGCGGACAACAAGAAGCAGAGGCAGGGCTAGATGTTAGCACATAGAGGGATGGGGGACAGCCCACGGGACAGAGGTAGTAGCCATGACACAAACTTGGATGCTTATCACCGAGACATGGAGAGAGAGAGTGTGCGTTAGACTGAAGCCGTCAGCCGAGAGACACCCTCCAGAACATCTGCTGATCCCCTGCCAAAACCTGTCCTGTTTACAGGAGGGTCTCTATAAGAATGTCCCTCGGGACCCCACATGGGCTGGGCGTTGCCTTTTTCCACCCCTCTGTCCCTGCCACCAGCTGACCGCTCTCTCTTTGGATCTTTATTTTGACGTCACCATTTTTTAGTTTAAATACAAATAGGGGATTAAAATACAAATAGTTTATATACAAAACATGGGGTGGTAGTAAATAGAAAGTGTCATTATTATACAGTTTAAAATATACGATATGTATATATAATGAAAATATATTGCCTATGCATCAATAATGTGCAAATATGTTCTACATGTGTTAATATAACCCCAAATATATATTGCACAGGTATATATATTAGAAATACCCGTGTGTGTGACTGCTTTAATAAGTTATATAATCATGATTGATATGGCGGCAGCCAAAGAAAACAAGAACTACACCAGCTATATCCCCTGTAATGGCCCCTATGTAAAGAACCTCCGTAATGGATTTATGATTTCCGGTCATAAACAGTGTTGCCAGCTACATTATTGGCTATTCACAGAGTAATATCCTGGACAGGAAAGTTTGCATAGTTTTCGTGTTTGATCAGAATTTATTTTCTTGGCTTGGCAATAAAAAGTTTGATAGTTTTCACCTGTATGTATATAATGATTTATGAAATATATTATTATTATATTTTAGTAGATATATTATTTATTATTCTATGAAAAGATTTTTTAATTCGATATTTTTATTTTGATACACTGTACAATTTTCTTATTTCCTCTCTGCGATTTTATTAGTTTTAATTTGGGTTTTACATTAAATAAATTGCTGTATCATTCCGATGTTTGTCTTTTCTAAATTTCTACGCTACAATATAAATAAATATATTTCTTTTTATATATATATTCTGTTCACAAACACACAAACAAACTCTGAAAATATATTTTTCTAATATTCTATATAATTTGTCTTAAATTATCTAAAATATATCAGAAATATAAACTCATTAAATAAGATTAACACTATAAGAAATTAAGAACGAAAATTTTCCTTTTTTTTTTCCACAAATAAAACTAATTTTTACTCAATTTAATACGATGATCCAGGCCCTCCCAATATTTTGATAGCAGTAAGGACAGTAGGAAGTTTCTCTCTTTTTTTTTTTTTTTGAAAAATTGATGCTTTATATCCTAATCCAGGGATACAGGATGAGCAGCGTTTGTACTCCATGTTAGAAGCGGCTGCCCATGGTGTCTGTTCCTCATGTCAGAGGTGGCCATTTCTTTTGGAGCTAAGTCGGCCTGCCACTGAGTAGTGCTCCCAGTCTTAATGACAAAGGCAGACGCATTCTACTTCACCCAATCATGATGGTTGTCAACTTTACAAGCTTGATACCGAAATATGATTGAGTGGAGATTAGAAAGAAGAAGATGCTTTATAGTTTTATTTTTAATATATACCTTATTAAAAATTAAACTCTTTTAGTATACTCCAAATGTAGATATATCTTAATAAAAGCGCTTAAAATGCTTACATTTTAAAACATTTATAAATTTGAAAGTTAAATTCTCTCAGTTTGTTTATGGGAGAGATAAAACCCCCAGATAAAATAATGAAGATACTAACAATATCAACAACAATCATGATGTAATTATCATTAAGATGATAATTAGCTAAAATAATATTGGTTGATCACACCTTATCACACATAAAAACAAGCTGCGTTCATTAATTGCTTGGACTGTTACTTATTTTTTTTTTTAAAGAAAATACTATCTAAACATTTTTCAAAGTATGCCCCTCCTGCCTCAATAGTCTGTTCCATCTTTTTTTCCGATTGTCGAAGCAGGAGATAAAATTATCTTTTGAAAGGCTCCTCAAGGTTACCTTCGATTCATCTTAGTAATTAACTGTTAATAACAATTTTTCCTTTAACTTGAAAATAAAGATACTTCTGTCAGTAAATATTTTTATTACCTCGACGTTTCGACAAAAAGTTTTTGTCTTCGTCAGGAGCAAACAAAAATTAAAACATTTGGAAAGGCGTTAAAAATGATTCTTTCTCAAAACAATTTTTTCTCTAGATTTTTTTAAATTTCATTTTTCAACCAATCCTGGAGATATTAAATGAACGCACATGGTATATTTATTTTGTTTTTACAGCGATGAAAGAAAGTTTCGATAGTGCCGTGGTGGTAAGCAGGGTCAATTCGGCTACATGTGTTTGCTGCCAAGAATAGCTGAGGACGACCAACTCTGAAAGATATTTAATACACAGTAACCTTTATTGAAGACACACGAGATAACCACGTGTGAACAAAATTACCTCTGTCTACTTAAAAAAAAGGTACCACAGGCGACATTAAAAACTTTCTACTTTCTTAAATTTTATTCCAAGAGTGTATTTTAAAATGTATTCTCAACATTTATGAATAAACAGACAAAAATGACAGACTTGGAATCAAGTTAAATAAATACCTTCAAAAACTCTCTGAAGAATAAGAATCTGGGTGATAAATGTATTTAAGCTCACTAGTCCCTTTAACATTCAACAATGTGCAGAATGTAGGGTGTTGAAGAGAATAAGGTGGTTTGCCTATATATCAGCAAGATATCTAAAGGATGTTTTTATAATACGGTGGAATAACGAGGTCAACTAGGTTCGGCTATCCTTGAAGTCTGAAATTCTTTTAAACATCATGGAATTCAGCTAGAATAGTGTACATATCGAAGAATCTGACGACAATAATTAGAAAATTAAATAAAACTAAAGAAATCTTAAAGAATCTCGAAAATATCAAAATTTAAAGAAAAAAGTTGAAATATTAAAAAACATCAAGAAGTTCTGCAGGCATAGTGAAAATTCTAAAAACCTGGCGATTCCCAAGTACAGGAGATCTGAAGACATCAAGGAAATTTGAGAACATGGCAAGAACCTGACGATAAACCTTGGACATGTTTCAATCTCCTTGATCTTGTTGTAGGATCATCATCTTTAGGAATTCAGGAATCCTGGGATGTGAATCTTATGGATGTAATCAACGTGCCTCTTTTTAGCTCGACAATGAATGCAGGACTTTAAGGATCAAACATATGGACTGCGTTCGTTTCCCTCCAGCTCTGGACCTTTGGATGGCTAGACCCCAATTTGCTTCTTGCAGCAATCCTCTCGATGCTGTTCTCCTTCTCTTTAATTTTTCTTTACATGGAGGCGTTGGAACTGAAGCTGTACCTTCCTTTTAATATGATTTTTCATTGTTTATATTTAAGAATTCTTAACGATTTCTTCGCAGCAATCTAACCTAACAAATCAATGGACTTCATCCTATTTATCTACAGTGGACCCTCGGTTTGCGAGCATAATCCGTTCCAGAGCCATGCTCGTACTCCAAAACGCTCGTAGTGCGAAACTAATTTCTTATTTTTAATAATTGAAACTCGGGCAATTCTTCTTGCTACGAACAATTGCACAGTTTCCCACATTTTACATATTTCCCGAATCTGATATGAAGGGAGGGATCCCAGTGAATTTTCATCCATCACGATTACGGGCAACCATCACGAGTTGCTCGTAATGCGAAATTTCACTCGTAATCCGAGGTAAAATTTTTCAAAAAGTTTTGCTCGTACTGCGAAAAGCTCGTACTCCAAGGTGCTCGTAAACCGAGGGTCCACTGTATTCATATTTACATATAGCTCCGAATTCTAATGACTTCAACGTACTAAAATCCCCCAACTTTAAATTGAACTAGTATCCTGGAAAGTCACATACTTGAAACAGCTACATTCTTAACTCTCTCACCGACAGGATAGGTGCATGGTCACTGGCAATAATCCATCAACCTATCTGTGATCCAATCTCTTCACATTCCCTCAATCCAGTCACAAGTTGAATGGCGATGTCTCTCCGCTGTCTTTCAGCACATTTCTACAAACCCACGTCTCAGGAACTCTCTCAATTATTTCACAATACCACAAACACGTATTGTATATTCGTCCATGAGTGATCGATTCACTGAACAACCACTTTTGTAAAATAACGAAAAACAACTTATTCTGATCTAATTCAACCTCTAATGAAAGACCCCTTCAGGAGAAACCAGGAGTACCTATGATATTTTCGGGTATGGTTAAATTAAAGAAGGAAGTTGGGGAAATATATGGTAGGATCAAAGAATAGAAAAGAAGAACGATGTAACTGTTAATGAGCAAAAAAGAATGGGACCTCTTTCCCCCATGTCACATACACACATTAAATAGAAGATAAATAATTAAGAATATGAGATGTGGTCGACATAAGAGAACTGAAAATGATTAAAAATGATAGATACAGAGTGAAATTTTACTGGAAATGAAGATGAACAGAAGTGTGAAGAACTAAGGAAAAAAAAAAAAGAGATGTTATTGTGAAAGGGAGTTTAGTAGAGGTGTGAGAAATATTAAAATAGAATAGAAATATACGTAATAGATGGTATATAGATAGCAGTATTGAAAATAGAGCAATCCATAGATAAATCTTTAATTAAAAAGGCATATATTGGATCAAAAATTATTTATATTTAATATTGGTAAAATAAATGATTTTTTGATCCAATATATGCCTTTTTAATTAAAGATAGCAGTATGTCTTGACTTGAGCACACACCCATTTTATCATTTTTCACAAAAACAAACGACTCTTCGAAAAGAAGTGTGATCTGATTAACGCCAAATTTTGACTAAAAATAAAAGTATTTTGGATAAAAGCAGTTTTTTGCGAAAAAATGCAAAAATGAAAACTTTGATCGAAACACGATTTGGTTCATGGGGTGTGAAAAAGGGCGATATATGTTGTAGAGAAATAAGAAGATGAGAGGTAGACGAAGCCACAGTTTACTCCGGGCTGAAATGGTCGAGGCTACGCTCCAAGAAACGCATGTAGATTGGCTTGAAGACGTGGAGGTAGAGGATGTGCGTTGCGGCGTCGATCTGTAGACCAATCTCCTCCATCTCCCCGCGGGCCCGGATGTAGAGCCAGAGGATCAGAGTGAGGGTGGAGACGAGGGTGAGCTGGTTGCAGAGCCGGGCCAGAGCTCCGAGCCTCAGCACCGCCAGGATACCTGACAGCAGGTAGAACACGAACGCCAGGATTGTCAACACGATTGGGGAACAAGCAACCGCCATGATGTTCTTGTTCTCATTGTGGACTTGGAACTTTTCGTAAGCTTCCTGGATTTCAGTCACTAGCTTCTCCCGATATGTCGTGGAGAAAGCTTCTCCTCCCATCTTACAGATGTGATTGAAGTGGTCCACAGCCCGTTCCTTCAGCTGCACATGTACCGTCTCCAGCTGGTTACTGGCAATGTAGGGTTTACATCCTCCACAGACCCGCTCCATAGCTGACAGATACATGTTCTTCGCCTTGTTGAAGGCTGTCAGGTGATTCGCCTCTGCAGTTGCTTGTAAGATTGTCTTCGGTTCAGGTAGAACATCGCCGTTGTAGACCTTTGCGTAGATCTTGACATAGTCCAGAAGTTCCTTGCAGGTTATCCTTTGTCCGCCAATCTCCTTAACTACAAGAGATGAGGAACTAACCAATGATTCAACGAAGATTTTTAGGTAAGTGACGAAATCAGGTTCCATGGAGTTTATCTGGCCTTGGAAAAAAGGACTGGAAGCTACCAATAATCCAGGATGAGGCATCAAGAAACAAGAAAGTTCTTTAAAACAGGATTGTATATGTTTTCGTAGATCTTGTAAATCGGACGGTTGAGAATCTTCAACTTGAAGACGTTTGGAAAGCAGATGAAGTCCACCTTGATATCCAAATTCATTTTCATAAGGAAACGGCCAATCTCGAATCAAGAAAATAAGTTTCTGGAAAGGGATTTCAGTCGAATCTTCCTTAGCGAGTCTTCCATATTCCGTAAAGAGCTGAAGCGTCTGAAGATCATCTTCTTGAAGATTGTGAAAGAGGTTGTACACCTGGATGGAACTAAGCATCGTGCTGAGAGCGAAAATGGTTGCACATTCTTTAACGGTGGAACCACTGTCGAATGATCCCTGGGTATCCATGAGAATCACTGCGATTTCCTCATCATCTTCGTTTTCTCCTTTTTTACAGCGCACCAGGAAGATCTCAGACCAGATGAGGATGCCCGTAGTATCTCTCTCTGCTCCTCCCCTCCAGGAGAATCCTGTCAGAGGAAGATCCTGCTGACCGAGCCAATCTTTCTGACCTTTCGCCATTAGGTAGCGCAGCACAAAGTTCAAGATGAAAGACTTTCCCTTTCGGAATGCTCCTGCTACAGAAATAAGGGCTACTGGACGATCTCGGACAGCTTCTGAACATAGAAGGTGTTGAAGATGTTTTTCATTCAATTCAAGACCTGCATCTCCGAATTTGACCATCTGGATGGTGGTGCCTTGATCCCCCATTTCTTCAATATGTTCAATTGAGAAGGATGAACTCATTTTGAACACTTGGGATGACGTCTATATACAAAGTATTTCTTAATTGAATATGAATTTAACTCTAAAATAATAAATTAAAAAGGAATTATAGCGAGGAACTTATGAAAAATTGAAAAAGCTAGAAAATGTTTAACTAGAGTCTTTGCGTGAGTTTTCTTTAGCAAAATCTGCGAGCTTCATGGTAGCGCGGACTGCTGACGTGTACATTATGTTAGAAAGTTAAAAAAAGATTCACATTAGAAAGAGATTGAAACTACTTTATTAAATATTTGATATACGATTATACATGGTTAAATACAATATTGAATACGAGAGAGTGGAAAAATTTCAACACGTAATAACATAGATAAATCACTATTCATGATAAAATTGTGAAAAAAGTTTTAAAATTACAAAATATTTTCTCACTTCAACGTTGAAGAGCGATTATTCGCTTGAAAGCTAGCGTTTTTTTTTTAATAAAAAGAAACTCATTGTGAAAAAATATTTTGTAATTTTAAAAAATAGATAAATCATTTACAAGAATTTAAACGATTACATTTTTATTTTCAAGCAAAACTCATCTTCTACTGTCCTTGTGAAAAATATTGGGAAGGCCTGGCTGCTCATCAGTAATGAACTCTCCCAGCACGAGTTTAATCTACCAGAGACCGCTTTCTAAGATCTCTACTATTGTATTGTATAATTCTAATAACGATTAGATTCGATAAGTTTCTTTATTTGTAAAATCAATTCGAGCTTTCGGGCGCAAGCTGCCCTTCTACAGTTTTAAAATTTTTACAAATTTTACAAGGGTTGAACCTTGGTATTTAATCACACTAGAGACATAAGCTTTGAGGACAGTAGAATTACATGTAAAAAGTTTGCCTGGGTCAGAAATGTCGTCCATAAAAATCAATTTTAAGTTCAAAGATTATTTTAACAATATTTCACATACATAAGAAAGGGAACCATTAAAGCATGAATGTCTATTTCAAATATAAAACAAACTTCTATTGTCTTTACTGCTATGAATCTGTTTCCATCACAGTAAGAACAGTAGAAGTTTGTTTTATATTTA
>CP092866.1:13220456-13266012 GCA_030710605.1 Cordylochernes scorpioides | reverse complement strand
AACAGATGCGCGCTATGCATCATAATAGATTGTTATAGAAGAATGAATACAAGTCAGGGAGAAGAGCTTCTTTCATAAGAGAACAATTGTACAAGCTTTCAGGTAAGACGCTCTTCTATGGGTACAAAATTTGTATCCGTAGAAAGGAGTCTTGACAGAAAGCTTATACAATCATTTTCTTATAAAAGAAGCTCTTTTCCTTGATTTTTGTTTATTCTTCTATAGATAATAGAGATATTATCGCTGTCATAATTGACTGTTATACTTGCATAATACAAATTTATATGAAGAGGGCAGTAATCCGAAAACATTATCTCCAGGTGAGCGTTTTGTATTTGCATAAGCTGGTCTTGTGTCCTTGTCAATTAGTCTAATCGCTTGCGGAGATGGTATATTGATTGCTCAAAGTTTTGCTCAATTTTGACCAGAACGGTGGCAATTTATTTATTAGGTGAATATACCCCTGATAAATCGACATCTAAAATTGTATTTGTCTTGCTAATGAAGTTAACAATTTAATTAACAGTAGTGTTTTGTTTATCCAAATTTTGGAAACAAAAAGCAGTTCACCTGCGTAGATTTCTAATTTATTTCCCTCAAACAACCCTTACCCTGTATTCATTATAATAAATGAGGACTATGGAAGAAAATTAGCTTAATATGATAGATGAACGGTTTTGGAATAAAACTGAGGAAACCGCTGTGAGGGTTCATTACTGATGAGCAATACCCTTCCATATCCATTTTTTGTATTCATATCAGCATAAGGTTTGTAGAAATACGTTTTTTAAATATTTTAAATGTAGCGGTAATAATTTGCATCACTCAATTTTCAGTGAAAGGATCTCATTTTGAATATAAATATTAGAAATAGATTTTTGCATATGTATATATAATGCCCAAATATATGGCGCATGTATATATAATGCCCGTATGTATGCCACATGTATACTACATAATGCACGTATATATAATTAGATAGTAAAAAGGCATATATTGGATTGAATATTGAATGCCTCTTTACTATCTAATGATTTAAGTATGGATTGCTCTATTTTCAGAACATATATATATACTGAACATAAATATTTAAATATATTGAACATATATATAATGGAAATATATTGCATATGCATCAATAATGTGCAAATATGTTCTACATGTGTATATATATAACCCCCAAATATATATTGCACATGTATATATAATGAAAATATATTGCATATGCATCAATAATGTGCAAATATGTTATGCATGTGTATATATAACCCCCAAATATATATATTGCTCAGGTATATATATTAGAAATACCCGTGTGTGTGACTGCTTTAATAAGTTATATAATCATGATTGATATGGCAGCAGCCAAAGAAAAACAACAACAAGAACTACACCAGCTATATCCCCTGTAATGGCGCCTATGTAAAGAACCTCCGTAATGGATTTATGATTTCCGGTCATAAACAGTGTTGCCAGCTACATTATTGGCTATTCACAGAGTAATATCCTGGACAGGAAAGTTTGCATAGTTTTCGTGTTTGATCAGAATTTATTTTCTTGGCTTGGCAATAAAAAGTTTGATAGTTTTCACCTGTATGTATATAATGATTTATTAAATATATTGTTATTATATTTTAGTAGATATATTATATATTATTCTATGAAAAGATTTTCAATTCGATATTTTTATTTTGATACACTGTACAATTTTCTTATTTCCTCTCTGCTATTTTATTAGTTTTAATTTGGGTTTTACATTAAATAAATTGCTGTGTCATTCTGAGGTTTGTCTTTCCTAAATTTCTACGTTACAATATAATAAATATATTTCTTTTTATATATATATTTCTGTTTACAAACACACAAACATACTCTGAAAAAAATATATTTTTCTAATATTGTATATAATTTGTCTTAAATTATCTAGGATTCGGGCATGGTCACTGACAGTAATTCACTAACCTATCTTCAAACCAATCTCTTAACATTCCCTCAAACCAGTCACAAGTTGAATACTGTTGTCTCTTCGCTACCTTTCAGCATTTCTACAAAGCCGCCGTCTCAGGGACTCTCTCACTTATTTCACAATACCACAAACACGTGCTGTATAATCGTCCATGAGTGACCGAACACTTCACTGAACAACCACTTTTGTAAAATAACGAAAAACAACTTATTCTGATTTAATCCAACCTCTAAGAAAGACCCCTTCAGGAGAAACCAGGAGTACCTATGATATTTAGGGTATGGTTAAATTAAAGAAGGAAGTTGGTGAAATATATGGTAGGATCAAAGAATAGAAAAGAAGAACGATGGAACTGTTAATGAATAAAAATTAATGGGACCTTTTTCCCCATGTCACATACACACATTAAATAGAAAATAAATGTTTAAGAATATGAGATGTGTCGACATAAGAGAACTGATAAATGATTAAAAATGATAGATATAGTGGGAAATTATACAGGAAATGAAGATGAACAGAAGTGTGAAGAACTAAGGAATTAAAAAAAAAGAGATGTTATTGTGAAAGGGAGTTTAGTAGAGGTGTGAGAAATATTAAAATAGAATAGTAATATACGTAATAGATGGTATATAGATAGCAGTATTGAAAATAGAGCAATCTATAGATAAATCTTTAATTAAAAAGGCATATATTGGATCAAAATCATTTATATTTAATATTGGTAAAATAAATGATTTTTTGATCCAATATATGCCTTTTAATTAAAGATAGCAGTATGTCTTGACTTGAGCACACACCCATTTTATCATTTTTCACAAAAACAAACGACTCTTCGAAAAGAAGTGTGATCTGATTAACGCCAAATTTTGACTAAAAATAAAAGTATTTTGGATAAAAGCATTTTTTGCGAAAAAATGTAAAAATGAAAACTTTGATCGAAACACGATTTGGTTCATGGGGGTGTGAAAAAGGGCGATATATGTTGTAGAGAAATAAGAAGATGAGAGGTAGTCGAAGCCACAGTTTACTCCGGCTGAAATGGTCGAGGCTACGCTCCAAGAAACGCATGTAGATTGGCTTGAAGACGTGGAGGTAGAGGATGTGCGTTGCGGCGTCGATCTGTAGACCAATCTCCTCCATCTCCCCGCGGGCCCGGATGTAGAGCCAGAGGATCAGAGTGAGGGTGGAGACGAGGGTGAGCTGGTTGCAGAGCCGGGCCAGAGCTCCGAGCCTCAGCACCGCCAGGATACCTGACAGCAGGTAGAACACGAACGCCAGGATTGTCAACACGATTGGGGAACAAGCAACCGCCATGATGTTCTTGTTCTCATTGTGGACTTGGAACTTTTCGTAAGCTTCCTGATTTCAGTCACTAGCTTCTCCCGATATGTCGTGGAGAAAGCTTCTCCTCCCATCTTACAGATGTGATTGAAGTGGTCCACAGCCCGTTCCTTCAGCTGCACATGTACCGTCTCCAGCTGGTTACTGGCAATGTAGGGTTTACATCCTCCACAGACCCGCTCCATAGCTGACAGATACATGTTCTTCGCCTTGTTGAAGGCTGTCAGGTGATTCGCCTCTGCAGTTGCTTGTAAGATTGTCTTCGGTTCAGGTAGAACATCGCCGTTGTAGACCTTTGCGTAGATCTTGACATAGTCCAGAAGTTCCTTACAGGTTATCCTTTGTCCGCCAATCTCCTTAACTACAAGAGATGAGGAACTAACCAATGATTCAACGAAGATTTTGAGGTAAGTGACGAAATCAGGTTCCATGGAGTTTATCTGGCCTTGGAAAAAAGGACTGGAAGCTACCAATAATCCAGGATGAGGCATCAAGAAACAAGAAAGTTCTTTAAAACAGGATTGGATATGTTTTCGTAGATCTTGTAAATCGGACGGTTGAGAATCTTCAACTTGAAGACGTTTGGAAAGCAGATGAAGTCCACCTTGATATCCAAATTCATTTTCATAAGGAAACGGCCAATCTCGAATCAAGAAAATAAGTTTCTGGAAAGGGATTTCAGTCGAATCTTCCTTAGCGAGTCTTCCATATTCCGTAAAGAGCTGAAGCGTCGTCTGAAGATCATCTTCTTGAAGATTGTGAAAGAGGTTGTACACCTGGATGGAACTAAGCATCGTGCTGAGAGCGAAGATGGTTGCACATTCTTTAACGGTGGAACCACTGTCGAATGATCCCTGGGTATCCATGAGAATCACTGCGATTTCCTCATCATCTTCGTTTTCTCCTTTTTTACAGCGCACCAGGAAGATCTCAGACCAGATGAGGATGCCCGTAGTATCTCTCTCTGCTCCTCCCCTCCAGGAGAATCCTGTCAGAGGAAGATCCTGCTGACCGAGCCAATCTTTCTGACCTTTCGCCATTAGGTAGCGCAGCACAAAGTTCAAGATGAAAGACTTTCCCTTTCGGAATGCTCCTGCTACAGAAATAAGAGCTACTGGACGATCTCGGACAGCTTCTGAACATAGAAGGTGTTGAAGATGTTTTTCATTCAATTCAAGACCTGCATCTCCGAATTTGACCATCTGGATGGTCGTGCCTTGATCCCCCATTTCTTCAATATGTTCAACTGAGAAGGATGAACTCATCTTGAACACTTGAGATGACGTCTATATACAAAGTATTTCTTAGATGAATATGAATTTAACTCTAAAATAATAAATTAAAAAGGAATTATAGCGAGGAACTTATGAAAAATTGAAAAAGCTAGAAAATGTTTAACTAGAGTCTTTGCGTGAGTTTTCTTTAGCAAAATCTGCGAGCTTCATGGTAGCGCGGACTGCTGACGTGTACAATATGTTAGAAAGTTAAAAAAAGATTTACATTGGAGAGAAATTGAAACTACTTTATTAAATATTTGATATACGATTATATATTGTTGCACCAAGTTACTGCTTTGTAGGGTCGTCGACCTTGGTTTCTTCCTTCTTGGTGTTATACACCGAGCGGGTTTCCATACTCAAAGCAAATAAATAAAAGTAAATAAAAATAAATTACATTTTAAACTTATTATGTTTATTTATTTGTTGTCTTTCTCGTAGGTCGTGATCCGCAGTCTTGGTCTAGGTCCTCTCTCGCTCCAATAACCAATCAAGATACAATAAAATATTACAAAAGGAATGAAACTATAGAAATGAATGATGATAATCTATATATTCTGTTTTAAATAAATATTAAATATCATAGAATATTTTGAATAAGTGTAGGTCGCATTAAAATTGATGCAACAATATGGGTAAATACAATATGGAATAAGAGAGAAAGAGTAGCAAATTTAAACACGTAATAACATAGATAAATCATTTACACACACAAGAAATTAAACGATTACATTTTTTCTTTTCAAGCAAAACAAATCTTCTACTGTCCTTGTCAAAAATATTGGGAAGGCCTGGCTGCTCATCAGTAATGAACTCTCCCAGCACGAGTTTAATCTACCAGAGACCGCTTTCTACTATTGTATTGTATAATTCTGTTTATATACCCGACACTGTAGGGTTGAACCTTGGTATTTAATCACACTAGAGACATAAGCTTTGAGGACAGTAGAATTACAAGTAAAAAGTTTGCCTGGGTCAAAAATGTCGTCCATAAAAATCAATTTTAAGTTCAAAGATTATTTTAACAATATTTCACATACATAAGAAATGGAACCATCAAGCAGGAATGTCTATTTCAAATATAAAACAAACTTCTATTGTCTTAACTGCAATGAATCTGTTTCCATCACAGTAAGGACAGTAAGAGTTTGTTTTATATGTAAAAGAGACATTCCTGCTTGATGGTTCCATTTCTAATATATATAGATAGCACGTTATCGCATTATAATTGATATTACATATATGCATATTAATATGCACATATGTATATGAAAATTTCAGGTAGAAACAGAATCAAAATAACTTATAATACCCTTCTTTGAGAAAAATGTAGCAACACATATAAAGCATAACAATTACCAAATTATTTATTTTTATTTACTTCTCCTGACGAGCATATATGCATATATAAGTTTCTGGAAAGGGATTTCAGTCGAATCTTCCTTAGCGAGTCTTCCATATTCCGTAAAGAGCTGAAGCGTCTGAAGATCATCTGACGAGGGCAAAAGATTTTTGTCGAAACGTTGAGAAAATAAAAACTCTAACTGGCCGAAGTGTCTATTTTTCATAGAAAAACACATATAAAATGAATTAAATAGGAAAAAACTCGTATCTTGGATCTAAATAAGATATTCTATATTTAAATCTTTCAATATATTGACACAGCTCGTGGCCTGTCTTACTGCTAGGAGAACTTCGCTGGGAAAACTTCCTCTATAGGAATTCCAGAGTTTCTCTATTAAACATAAGGCAATAAATATTCTTTAAATAATTGCAAATAAGTATAAACACAATATATCAAATCAGGATTATTACAATACTGTCGCGGAGATAAATAAAGCAAGGGCAAGTTTGGGGATAATTAATTTATTATAAGGGATATTTATAGGGAGAGAGAGAAAGTACAACTTACCCTCAGTTAAAACTAATCCTGAATGAACGGCGTTAGCCACCGTCCCGTTTTCCTTATTTACAGATCAGTTTCCCAGAAGCCTCCACACCTGTGGTCCCCCCCGGGGTCCAGGGATGATTGACAGTTGTCCCATCTGGATGGAGCTACTTGACAATATTTTTCTTTATTAAGAGAATAACCTGCCATCTATATATACGAGTAAAGCTATAACAAGCCACAGATTTTTATTTAAAAAAACTTTCTACTGTTTTTAGTGCGATGAAAAAATATTGAGACAGCCTTGCTCATCAGTGATGAACCCTCCCAGCGGTTTCGCCAATTTATTCTATCATTTTGTTTTTTTCAGTTCCAATACTGTATTGGACGATTCTACTTATATCTCTGATACTGTAGATTTGAATCTTGGTTATGTCGGTGGATGATTGATATAAATTGTCGTTTATAAATTGACATGACCCGGGATTGAATCCCGCCTTGGGCATTTCTTTTCCTGAATAAATAATTATTCCGATGGCCCCCCATTTCTTGCAAAAGTTCAACCTCATCAGTGAGTGCCAAGTAATCAAACGGGGCTCTGTCACATTTGTAAGTGCAAAGTTCGAATTGATTTCTACATATCATTTTCTCCACTTCATTAATTTTTTCGTCTGTTGTTGAAGTGCTCGGGCGTCCGGCACGCTCTTCGTCGTTCACATCTTCTCGGCCTTCTGAGAACATTTTGTACCACCGATAAACGTTGCTTCGGTCCAAGGTAGCTTCTCCGTATGCCACAGTCAACATTCGGAATGCATCCGCGCACTTAATTTCGTTTTTCACACAAAATTTGATACAGGTTCTTTGATGCATTTCTTTTAATAGGTAAAAATCGAAGACGATCCAAAACACCTGCAAGCAAAGCAGCTGTCAACAATTAAATGAACATTCAAAATGGCCGAGCTTGTCGGCATAAGTGAGAGACATGAGTACCAACATAAAGCCACAAAAAGATTGAAATTCGAATATACGTAACCCGCGAAAATTCAAAAGTCGCGATACTTTTTGAACACACCTCGTATATATACATGTGATGCACTTACAGTAAAAGCAGTCGCAAAATTTCTACCCACCATGATTGTCATGACCTATACCACGTGTATTAGGGATATATAATAAAGCAAGAAACTTAACCCGGGAAGCCGTTTATTATTATTAATAATTTGATCTATGTTATGTTTTTATTAAGCCTCTCTTAGGTTTGATACGTTTTCATTATTTTACAGTGTAATCATACAATGGGGTTTTTAAGAAAATCTAAAGAATCTTTTGGAGATAAATTTACATATACAAAATCTTTATTTAATTCATTCACTTTAAACAGATAAAATTTTCTTACAAATTTAATTTTAACGCGGAATTTATTGGATAAAAGTGTTAGAATGGATTGAAAATTGATTCACCACAATTATATATTCTCACATTAAATATGCAAATCCTGTGTGAACCCTTTCATTTTAATCTTCTCTTTTCAATCGGATCTTAATTCTAAAACCCACGCGGTGAGGCTGTGTAATTCACAGAGGTGAATGAGCTTAATAAGGGAATTCTATTTTTCTTCAAGTTTCAACCTTAATATATTCACTCTCTCTTTTCCTACCACTTTCACAATATTGCTTAAACAGAACAAGAGGTAAATTGGAAGCTATCTAAACTGAAATTCGCAACGATATCTAATATAAAATAATGTGTATTCATACTCATGGATAAAACTTAATAAAGTGGAAAGTCTTTGATATCACTGTTCGTCTATTTTTTGAAGGCGACAAAAGCAATTTTGTTCACACTTTGTTATCTCGTGTGTCTTCAATAAAGGTTACTGTGTATCAAATATCTTACATAATTATTGTCCCGATATACATGCTAAAAGGTACAACTTCCTTAAGTTTTGTCCATGAGTGTATATCAAGAAAGACAGGTAGATGCAGTCTTACCTGTAGATATTGTTACCTTGAGATGTAGATGGTTTAGTTCAGCGGTTGTACTGTAAAACAAACCAGAACAAGTTCATGTTAGAAGTTGACGCTTTTATTTTGGTAAAGGTTACAAGGGATAAAGAACAACCAGCCTATGTGCGTCTGCACCAGCGCGAATGGAAGAAGTTATATATTGGCAAATATTCAACAAAACAATATAAATATGTATTTTATATTAAAATATTATTTTTTTCAAAATTATATTTAATAGATTCAAATACTCTGCTAAATCGTCGCCAGAGGTCACGCTTCCACTATAAAAACTCATTGTTGTTATTTCCCGATGGCCAGCTCAAAACTTTTGCACATTATGTAAATAAGTTTTTCATTTTTTTTTATCTTACGCCTTAAGACAGGCAGTACTTTTGTCAAATTATGTTTTTATATATTCCTTTAGCTTAATTAAAGAAATTTCTGATCAAAACTATTTTATTTATTATACATTAAAGATTTTTAACCACAACTGCATTACCATAATCCTCAAGATAATCGAAAATCACACAGAAAATTTCATTTTGTATATTATATGTATATTAAAGAGGCACCTTTCTCGTTAATTGTGAATCAGAAGCACTGTGCATTACCCTAATAAACACCTTTACTAGTGGTGATACATAATGAGCCATAACACCAGTTTTGGCGAATTCAGACAAAAGGCCAAACTGTATTTGTTTAAATTTGCCAAAACGGTGGACAAGTGGGTAACCCCCTCGATTCCCGACATTCATTAACCGGGATTGAATTCCGCGTTAAAATTTTGTTTAATATGTGAATAACCTTCACATATTATTCACTGTTTCAATTATCATGAACTAGGTTGTTCTTGTTGAGCGGTACCTATTAATGTGATTATGAACCGGTTGCCAAAACAGGTGTTGTGGCTCATTCTTTGTCATTTCTAGTAAAGGTTTTGTATTAAGGTGATGCCCAGTGCCATCGTTTTGATGCACAATTAAAGGGAGTGGTGCCTTTTTTGGTGTATGAATATCATCCTCCCGCAACTTTATGTTATAATTTACATATGGGAAATAGGTATGAAATGATTAATGAAAATATTCACCTGTGGCTCTCTCTCTCTTTCTGTGAGACTAAATGCACTTCACTCTAAGTGTAAAGTTAATTTTTTACATATTACATTGTACGTATAGAAGACGGGGACAAGAGAAGAGTTTCTTTAAAATGAAATTCCTTACAAATTTATATTTTTTCAACGCCATATATTTTTAATTTAAACACGAGAACTAATCTGATACCAAATATTAAAAAATAATAATATTGTAGCGAGAGAAGTATTTATTATTTTACACTAGTATTAACAGAGTATCATCATTTTTTATGTTTATATTTTACCACTCGGTAAACTTCCCTCATTCCTTATCTTTTGTTTATCCTTCATAGTTTGTTCTTGCCTTGAATAAATTGCTGTCTCATCCTGAAGTTGGTCTTCCCTAATTTTCTACGTGGCATTCTGGTGGAGATGCTGGGTAGATTAGGGAAGACAAACTGAAGATCGCCGAGAAAACCTAGCGGCCATGGGTGCTGTGATCTACATTTTCGGAGACTGACTCCAGGATTCCACCGCCGTGTCAAAGCCAAGACTTTCCTCCAAGATGACGATGTCACTATAGACGATACGACGACAAAGCTGCTCTTCACGCCGCAATTAGAATTAAAAATTAGAATATTTTTTTTTTATATTTTTTATTGTATTCTAAATATCAACGCGCTACACGTGTTAAATATCGGATTAATCACAGCTTGATTTCAAGTTAGCATTACTCGAAATAGTTTGCCTTGAAAAGGAATTCACTGAGTTGCCGAAAAATCGGAATAAAGCTACGAAAGGTTGAAGGAAATTATTTTAAAAGGCATCCTACAGAATAACATCAACAAACAATCCAGGGTTAAGTTTCTTGCACCATTTTTATATATCTAGCTTTCAGGCTTACATACCCATCAACAGGAGCACCAATAAGTATAATTTCCAGCTAACTATAGTTTTATCAATGTCACATGGCTATATCAACACCATAATTATATCAATAGATTCTAACACTACTCACCAAAATTGTCTAATTTTACTAAAGTCCCATTATTGCTAATCACACCAAGCAGTATGTAAAAAACAAGAACAATAATGGAGTTAAGATATAAGCTACAGGATTAAATCGCCATTAAAGAAATTTGAGAACATTACCGTCAAATCCAGACACTATTAACAAGGTAATTTGGAACCTCGATTACTCTGTGAGATGGAAATTCACAGAATCCCTGTTTTATAAAACCTGCAACCTCGATTCTAACAAAGATATGTGTTTAATCATATTTAGTGCTAATAGCCTTTTACAGGGTAGCTACAAAGTTGTATATATTGGTTTTACTATATAAGACCGGTGGTCTTAATAAAGTTTTGTATGCGTGTATATATATTGTGGCGAAGAAATAATTTATTATTCAATTTAATATTTTATTCAATGAAAATTTTCAAAAGATTATAAAAATATACACCTATCCCCCGATTTACACGGTACTTGTTTTACACGTTTTCGCTTTTACACTGTTTTCCAAATAAGTTTTTTTTTTGTTTTTATCGCACTATACTAAAATGCGATATTCTACTCTATACTATTTATGTTGAAAATAATATTGGGGGAGGCTCTGATTCATGAGGGGGCGAACACCTATTCAGATTTGACAGTTTAATGTACACCTATCCCTCGATTTACACGTTTTTCTCAGGAACGTATCTACCGTGTAAATCGGGGGATAGTTGTATTTTACTCTGTATTTGTAAAGTCATCTTTAAAATATTTATTTGCTTGCTTGTTCAAGATTCTCTAGCTGTAGATAGTTTGGTTGATAATTGTCGACTAGTCGTGCTGACGTCATCAATAAATACGCTTACATCTTAAGATATACAAATACTTGATTTCTACGCTACAATATATGTATATTGGTTTAAATAAATAAAAAATTCCATATTATATCAATATTAAAATATTTATGTCATGATTATTTGGAGAATTTTTGACAAAATTTGAGGCAACGGATAATCCTAGCTGATTCTATGGAAAAAAACCAAGACTCAATATATTTATTGATAAAATATCCAATCTTTCACAGCGACAGAAGTAAAATATCTTTCCCCATCGAAGAAATGTGCGAATTTCTATATAACAAAGACACCTATGAAAATTCAATAAGTTTTGTATATTAATTTTATATTTTCTGTTTGAGAAAACTAACTTTTTAGTTTTAATATATACTGATTTTGGTTTTGTTTATTAAATCAAATCAACTAAAATGTACTTAGGCGCAAGTATCCCAAGCTGGGATATCGCGTCCGATATGTAAATTAAATAATAAATTTAAAACAGATTAAGTCAAATACAAAAACTTGATATATATCGATATTAATAATAATTAATAGATATTTGATTAAAGTTTAAATGAATATCTAAAAATAGAGGTAACAATCGACAAAAATTTCAAAAAGGAAGTGAGAAAAATTGCAGAAATGAAATTTTCCCGCCACCATCAGTCAGAAGTCTAGATTTCATTTTATTCACAAAGTTCGTCTGCAAAAAGAAAGAATTTCAATTAATTTTGGAATCGACTCGTGGCCATTTACAATAGAAGCCAATTGGCAAGTTTGAATTCTTCTGTGTTTTCTACTTTCTTGTAATTAAACCAATAAATCAAACTGGCATCTATTCATCTAAATATTTTCGTCTGCCTTTTTGCTTAATACATTCTAAAATTTTATTACTATTTTTAATCTTTAATTATATTGGATCGTTTTTGAAGACAACTCTCAGATTTATAAAATTATTTTATTAAACATTAAACATTTTTCGATATAGAGAGAGAAACGAGTTAATTATCTCGTATTTAAGGCAACAAAAGATTCATCTAATTTTTATATATTTTCTAACCAGATTCAACTTGTGAAAACAGACGACAAAGAAAAGAATAAACAAATTAATAATATAGGGTAATTTCCTATTTTTGCAAGCTTTCACACTTAAAGAATATTCAACTTCTTGCTTCAAATTAAATAACGAGTATATCTGTAGAAATAAAGATGGCACAACTGTGGTACAATTGAATAATAATGTAATTCATATTCTAAGCCTCTTATCTGATAACTTACTCTAATGTATTATAATCTTTACTTCTATATATTATTCTGTGTTAATTATACATTTTCTTAGTGGATATAGAATAATTTCTAAATTCATTTGAAATCATTAGGATACAATTCAATATACATAACTACATATTTCGTATTTTAATAATACTTCTAAAAATAAAAAGGCATATCATGACCAGGAGGCCATGTGTTTTTCAGAAGGCAGAGCGTCATCTGGTGGAACGGAAATCAACTAAACATTGATTTTTTTCTATTGTTTTTTTTTTTCACATAATACTTCTATATCACATATAGATGATATATAATTTTATTGGTATTTACTTTTAAATTAATAGATAATATATGTAATATGGTCCAAAGTTATTACACTGCAATATTTGATGTATTACACTGTTGTAGAATCCTGTCGACTTAGCCGTTCTGTGACAATATCGTTGCGGAATTTCTTGTTGTTCGATTTGAATGGTGAGGATTGGTTGAAACGCAGTCGTTGAGTGGCAAGTGAAGCACACAGTTAGGAATAATCAGGACACGTGATGGGGTTTGAAAATAAAAGGCAACTGGGTTGGAGGAAAGAAAGCTTGAGAAGAGCGGAGCGATTTTGATTGTTAATTATCTGATCACATGGCGGTGATTGTACTTAGCTACGGGATGAGCAGAGGGGGAGAGGTCCAGAGCCGATGTCACCTCCTTGGGAGCCAAAGCGTAACTGACAATTCTTGTCTTTCGATTTAACACCACGAGTTGTCTTCCTTCCCATTGGTCGAAGGCTGGGACGTGCCCGTTTTCCTATTGGTTGACCTACTTAGTGGATCTTTCTAATTGGACCGGCGACTTTCTTTGGTGAAAGATATGCCCGGCCTGATAGGAAGTATCGAGTGTTAGTTCGATTCTATTTACTTCCGTGGTTGTCAAATACGTCCGGTCTTGTTCCGGAAATTGGGCGTCTCTCAAACTTTTATAACTTCTGGTCACCAGATACGTCCTGTCTTGTCCGGAAGTATTGACTGTACAAGTTATTTATACTGGTGCCCGCTTTTAGCCTGCTTCCTATGTCTTGTTGCCACTTCCTTTCCTCCAGTTACCTCATTCTTTATTAAATCTTTCAAAATCATACATTGTACATGCATAGTGGGTCGGGGGTGCATATAATTATATACAAATTATGACAGATGCGCCCCCTACATGTGAAGAATTCAAGAAGGGGTTAGCCTGAGAGAATTCTGTAAAGGAAAAAATAATTTTGTGGGAAAATTAGTTGTGGGTATTGAGAGGCTATATACAAGCATTGCTGGTGATATAAAAGAAAAATAGAATGGTGTTGATGATATAGGTTGAGTATAATTAATAGAAATCAAAAAATTTTTTAATTGTAAGAAATAAAAATGAATGCTATGGTACATAGTGGATTAAAAAGAAAGGAGAATGCGCCTAACTAATTTCTACTCGAAATTGGAGATAATAACGAGGGAGTTCTATTAGGGCTTTTGAGAAATCAAAAATAAAAATGAAAAGTTGGAAGAAATCAAAGTAAATGCTTGGTTGCATGTTGGAAAAAAAAAATGCTTCGTTGCATGGAGAAAAAAAAAGAAAAATGCCTAACTAATTTTTTGCTCGAATTTTGGGAAAAGAAATCAAGTAAATTTCATAAGGTCTTTTGAGAAATCAAAGTAAAATAAAAAGTTGGAAGAAATCAAAGTGAATGCTTGGTGCATGGTGAGAAAAAAAAAGGAAAAATGCCTAACCATATTCTAGCTCGAAATTGGGAATGGAAATCGAGGGAATTTTATTAGGGCTTTTGAGAAATCAAAAATAAAAATAAAAAGTTAGAAGAAATCAAAGTAAAATAAAAGTTGGAAGAAATCAAAGTGAATGCTTGGTGCATGGTGAGAAAAAAAAAAGGAAAAATGCCTAACCATATTCTAACTCGAAATTGGGAATGGAAACCGAGGGAATTTTATTAGGGCTTTTGAGAAATCAAAATAAAAATAAAAATAAAATTTCATAAGGTATTTTGAAATCAAATAAAAATAAAAGTGGTTGAGCGAAATCAAAGTTGAGTGCTTGGAAAAAAAAAGAAAAATGAAAAATAAAAAGGTTTCAACAACAAAGGATGATTTAATGTTTTTTAGTTTAACCGAAAATCAATGAGTTTTCGTTGATAATTGAGTTATGGCAATATAAGCTAAGTGGTAAATAGAATGATAATTGATAAATAAAAATGATAATATAAACTAATTGGAAAAAAATGATAATTAATGATTAAAAGTGATAATAAGTTGAATAAATTGATAAATTGA
Organism: Cordylochernes scorpioides; assembly: GCA_030710605.1. Classification (NCBI taxonomy): domain Eukaryota; kingdom Metazoa; phylum Arthropoda; class Arachnida; order Pseudoscorpiones; family Chernetidae; genus Cordylochernes; species Cordylochernes scorpioides. Next base: position 13,251,054 of record CP092866.1, on the reverse strand, counting down.
TTATATATTTAAGTTTTAATTGAGAGAAAATAATGAAAATGATTAATATGAAAAATAAGGTGTATTGTTTTGAACCCTTTTGTGTATCTACATGCCCTATAAATGTTTTAATTGCTCAATTATGCCCTATATTTTTTTATCTTTGTGTGTGTTGTGAAAAATGTTAGAAGTCTGTAAAGTAATTGATTTGGTTATAATAGGGATGGGAACTCATTTAGATGTGTGTCGTCTTGTGGGTGTGGAATTGGGTTGTGAAAAATCGATATGTAGTTCGAATTGGGATCCAAGACTGGCGATATAGAGAGAGGAATCTGTGCGGGGAGCGGTGACCTAATTTTACGTGTTGGCAGAAGAGGGGTCCGAAGTAATTGGAGATCGGAAACGAGGCGCTCCCTTTTGTTTGCATAGGCCGAATTTATCGCCGCGGACTACACTTCCTGTCGCGGTGTCTCAAAATTCACTCTTCCTTCCGCTTATTTATTTTTTGGTGCGGCTCGGGTCTTGTTTTTGGAGTATGATTTCTCCGACATTGGTTGGTCATCTTTCAGTTACTGCTATCTCTTCGGAGTTTATTTAGATTTTCTGCAAAAATGGTTCCTAAAATTATGAGAAGTTTTATAAATGCTTGTCCGAAATTAAAAACTGCCTCTTGTAGTTCGAAGATTTTATGAGCGGGTATGGTATAGATAAACAAGTAATTAATGAATAAAATTGGGATACAGTTGTATGGTAGAACTAACAAACAAAGGATAAAAATCAGATGAAAGATGGGATATTGCCCCATGTTCTCCCGTATTTTTGTAAATGGGGATTTTGAAATATTTGCTTGATCCTTATTAATTGTAGAATTTAAATGATTGGTAGGTTCGTAGTCCTCCTGTTTGATCGTCAATGGTTTTATTAGCGATATGTCGGCGGTAATTGATTTAGGTTGAGCTGTGTGATTGTTTCTCTGACGCGGGTGGTGTAAATTTGGCATTGTTTGTGTTGTGTGTACGCTGTGCTTTATGTACGAATTCTGTTTTGCTTTGGGGCCTGTGTCGGTATTTTTACGTGAAGGTTGGTTGTATTCATCGATTCTTCTAGCGAATCGGCAGGTGGGGCAGGTTTTTACCTGTTTTTCGATGTCTTGTGTCATGTTCTGCCAATAATATTGTGACGAGATGAGTCTCGTCATCTTGGAGATGTTTGGGTGGTGGTGTTGTGTGTGTACGGACTTAAGAAGTCTGGTTGTAAGTGAACTTGGGACTATAGTTTTAAGTACTCCTTTTCGGGAGACGGTGCGCAGTTTATTGTGATCCATAGTCACGCGAGATTTTCCCGGTGGAGAAGACTGTTGGCTCTTTATGAGTGGCGCATCTAGAAAGCCACAAAATGGGATACGAGTTACAACGCCCGTTTCGTATTGTTGTACTCCATTTATGCTACGGACCTCATATTCGTATCTTGACAGTCTTAACCTCCATCGAAACAATCTGCCTGACGGGGCTTTGATCTCTTTCAACCACTGCAATGCAGGATGGTCAGAAAGTATTGTAAACTTTCTGCCCATTAGACAGGCGCGGAAGTTATCCACACTTTCCACAATGGCTAGACATTGTAGTTCCAAGTCTGAATAATTTCGCTCGTGACCACGCAGAGAGCGGCTGAAATGTTGAACTGGGTATGTCTTCCCATCAGGGTAAACTTGTTTAAGAATACCTGCAATGCCGAATGTTGAGGTGTTACAGTGTACCTGGCATGGCAGATCTTCTTGGTAAAGTTATAATGTGGGGTGTGTGGTAAGGCTTTCTTTCAGGTTAGTGAACGCTTTCTGGCATTCGTCACTCCAGACCCACATGACATCCTTTTTTAGAAGGTTGACAAGTGGCGTCCGCAAGCGGGCGTGGTCCGGAATGAACTCTTTATAGGCGTTCACAGCTTTTAGGAAAGAGCGCAATGTTTTTCGATTGTGTGGTTGTTTGGTGGCGTGAATTTTTTCTATGTTTTGTGTAGACGGGATGATTGTATTATTCTTAACGGTTGTGCATGCGCTTGTTTGTTGTTGTTGTCTTTTGGCGCGCGTGTTGCATTTGTTGTGCGGATTGTGCGTGTTTGTCGCGTGGTGACGTATGGGTGCGTGTATGTTGTGAGGTACATTTGTGTGATTATGGCGTGGCGATGTATGGTCATGTGTGGATTTTGTGTGGTAAGTGGGTGAGCTGTGTCGGTGTACGGGCACTTTTTTGGGCATTATTGGAATTGTAGGTTGAAGTCGTGGTGGCTTTATATGTGGTGGGCATGAAAAGTTGCGTGGTGTGAGATTAGAATGGTGGCATGTAAATATTTGAGGTTTGGGCAATGAATGCAGGCAAGGGTTTCCATGTGTGAAAGCTTTGTGTGCTGTACGAGTCCTTTGGGACAGGTTTTGGTCTAGCCCGTGCTTGCATTCATTTGGTACATGTTTAGATACATGGTTAAAGGGGTAGGTAGGGTTAGGTAAGAGTTCAAAGTCAATTCTTGACGCCATAGGGGGGGTGCCTACCTTAGTCTCGAAAAGTCTGCTCGGCTGGGGTGTCTCTGGCTTGACTTGGTTGTTGTGGAATCGGGGCTGGTTGTTTTGGGACTGCTTGCACCGTCCGCACTTTTTCGTGGGCCGTCGGGACTGGTCGATGTCGGCATTCGCTGTGCCAGTGCCTCGCGCCGCAGAACTTGCAGTTGGACGGCGGAAGAGGTGCATTCCATGCACCTGGGCGTCGGGGTGTGCTGTGATACGGGTACGGCATGGCGGTGGATGACTCCTCAGTGGTCGGTGTCCGGCCTTGGTGACACTCGCCTGGGGTTGGCGGGGGCAATATTTGATGTATTACACTGTTGTAGAATCCTGTCGACTTAGCCGTTCTGTGACAATATCGTTGCGGAATTTCTTGTTGTTCGATTTGAATGGTGAGGATTGGTTGAAACGCAGTCGTTGAGTGGCAAGTGAAGCACACAGTTAGGAATAATCAGGACACGTGATGGGGTTTGAAAATAAAAGGCAACTGGGTTGGAGGAAAGAAAGCTTGAGAAGAGCGGAGCGATTTTGATTGTTAATTATCTGATCACATGGCGGTGATTGTACTTAGCTACGGGATGAGCAGAGGGGGAGAGGTCCAGAGCCGATGTCACCTCCTTGGGAGCCAAAGCGTAACTGACAATTCTTGTCTTTCGATTTAACACCACGAGTTGTCTTCCTTCCCATTGGTCGAAGGCTGGGACGTGCCCGTTTTCCTATTGGTTGACCTACTTAGTGGATCTTTCTAATTGGACCGGCGACTTTCTTTGGTGAAAGATATGCCCGGCCTGATAGGAAGTATCGAGTGTTAGTTCGATTCTATTTACTTCCGTGGTTGTCAAATACGTCCGGTCTTGTTCCGGAAATTGGGCGTCTCTCAAACTTTTATAACTTCTGGTCACCAGATACGTCCTGTCTTGTCCGGAAGTATTGACTGTACAAGTTATTTATACTGGTGCCCGCTTTTAGCCTGCTTCCTATGTCTTGTTGCCACTTCCTTTCCTCCAGTTACCTCATTCTTTATTAAATCTTTGAAAATCATACATTGTACATGCATAGTGGGTCGGGGGTGCATATAATTATATACAAATTATGACATATATATATTATATATATGTCATAAAAAAGACGTATATTCTAGTTACGTTACCAATTCATGCAGTCGTGGATGGTAAAAATGAATGATAACTTTTGTGTCAAAAATATTTATTATTTTGATTATTTTTTAAAGCAAACAGTTTTTGCATACATACAACTAACAATGTTATTATCTATTTACAAAAAAAATAAAATAATATTAGGTTATATTTCTTTTGTTAAGGATTCCTTTTCATTTTAAAATTTAACTCTGTAATTATAGAATTTTAATTATTTTATGAATAATAAAAATCATATTTTTATTATGTCATATATATAGAGTTATATGTATATATATTTAACAACAATTATTTTAATATTACACTCTTTGAATGTAATTCTACTGTCCTATAAGCTTATGTCCATAGTTTTCTTGAAACCAATTTCTAGAAACATTCGTGCTTTTAAATCTTTTCATTTTATATGTATAGATGGCGCGTTATTGTGTTAATTTATGCCTAACTGGCCTTGTCTTTATTGTTTGCGGAAGAGCATTGCTTGATGCATATATTTGAATGTAATTCTACTGTCCTATAAGCTTATGTCCATAGTTTTCTTGAAAACCATTTCTGAGATTCCATCCTTCAGTGCTGCGTATATAAGCAGAATCGTCCAATACAGTATTAGAGCTCTGAGAAGCGGTCTGGTTGATTGAATTGGCGAAACCGCTGGGAGGGTTCACCACTGATGAGCCAAGCCCTCCCAATATATTTTTTCTTCGCAGTAAGGGCAGTAGAAGTTTGTATTACGTATAAAAGAAACATTCGTGCTTTTAAATCCTTTCATTTTATATTACACTCTTTGTTACACACACTAATTCTTCAACTTGTTAATATTTTTATTTTAATATCAATCTTCATATATATTTACATATATACCTTATAAATTAGATAAAGGAAGAATATACTCCAATATATATCTGTGTGTATCTCTCTCTGATCATAATGACTTATTATGTTCCATCTATTATGCCTCTTTTGAAATTAATATGTTTACATGTTTAAGGTAACTAGATTTCTCTTCCTCCAGATAGTATATATATAAGCTAAATGTATGGTATTATTTTTTGAAAATAGAGCAAAATAAATAAATCTTTAAATAAAAAGGCATATATTGAATCAAAATATAATTTATATTACCAATATTTAAGTTAGCTGAACGCCAACCTTTAACACTGATTTAACTTTGATAAAGGTTGGCGTTCAGCCAACTGAATTATTGGTAAAATAAATGATATTTTGATTCAATATATGGTATTATATAATCATCACACAAGGCAACATCTTTTACAACACACAAGGCATATATAATTTTTCATATTTAAAATTGTATAAAGTAAATATAAAATTTTCGTTTTAAGAACATTTATTTGAATGTATATATCTTAGCCTGAATATTATGGGCAACCATTCACCAAATACTATTCATTTTAGTAGCTAAATGACCAGGCTTCGCCCGAGTTCTGTTCGAATGTTTATTCGGCACTAGCTATATATAATTATTTCAACACAAATGTAAACTATTCTGGATATAGTATGATTATTATTATTACTATTTATATAGTAGTAGTCGTATAATAGAATATAGGAATTCGTTAATATCTTTTCATTATCATTATTATATATACAATCATATATACAAGATAATCAAACAAAAAAATAAGAAAGATCAAATATGTGAAATAAACTCTGAGAGAATAATTACAAAAACTATAACAAGACTCAGAATAAAACACTATAAAGAAATGACAATACATCCAGATGGCACAAGAACCTATAGGACATGAAACAACTGTCCTGGTGTGGAACTAACACCTACCCACATATTCTAATGCCCAGAAATGGCCGCAGCCTTGCAGAAAATTGACTTAGACCCAGAGCAGCAGCTTTACACACCCAAGATAGTGGATATTGCTGCTGCTGTGATAGAGATGTATGGAGACATCTGAAACTCTTTTTTTTTTTTTGGACACGACAACAACAACATTATCATTATTATCATAACCATATTCCAACACCAAAATATGCAAATCAGTTCATTAATCAGTTAGTTTGTATAGGATTTGAATAGGTTTTATACTAATCTATATACATAATCAGAATTTCGTATGTCTTAATGCTTAATTTAGCAGATTTGGTACAGATAAGTAGCAGACATCATTTTAGCGTTTCATTTCTAAAAAATATAGGGTTTTTAAAATACAAATTCATATTTAAATGTGGAAAATATATTTAATATAATCAAATGATTAACAATTTCAATAGAAAAGTTATTAAAATTTCCATTTGTTTAAAAAAACTTAGATTATATAAATATATTATCCCAAATAAGATTAGTAATGAAATAGTAAACCCTGAAATATTCAGTATTTGTAGAAAGATTGCGCGTAAAAGGCGCGAATTTTATATCAAAAGATTTCTACTTTAGCATGGCAGAAGATTATCTTGATGGCACAAGACTTAGCGGATGTTTCTTTTCACTGGCTCAGCCGAGCTTATTCAAGCTGTGTCTACATTGCCTTGGGATGGAGATATATAGGATTTTATCTTTTGGGAATTGAAAAAGAATATCCAGAATATTTTAGAATGTGTCTAGTAATTATAATGTATCAAGATAATCAAACAAAATATTTCGAGATATTTTTGGATATCGTCTGAAAATAAAGCAATTCTTATTTAAATATTTACAATCCAATATTTTTTATTATCTATATTTTTGGATATGATTTAATATATAACGATTAATTCAAATATATAAAATATGAACCTCATTAAATTAACGAATTTGTTAAAAGGCTACTTGAGAAATAATCTCTTTCATAGAAATTAATAAAACGTTTTAACAAACTTTTTCTTCTTTATTCTAAGAATTTATTCGTATTATAAGCTTAATTACATTCTACTTTTCGGGAAAAAAAGCATAAATATTTAAATATCGAATTGTGAGTTAATAATATGTTTGTTTAATCAATATAAATATGTGTATGAGCTCTGATTTTAAAAGGAGATAGTATTTTTTATTTTTTTTATAATAATTTCACCTGCTATATAATTTTGGGGATTACCTATTTATTTATTTCACATGTGATATTCAGAAAATACCAATTTTATTCTAATACTCCGATTTGAAATAATCAAAAATGAAGTTCTTTGACTGTATATTAAGATGCACTATTTTCGGACTTCAAATCATGCTTTAAATTTGTTACAGGTCAAACTATATATTCAATAAATAATAAATTACTTAAATTTTATTTTAACCGAATAGCCATAAATATAATGGCTATATCATATTCAAAGAGAGGCATTCCGATATGTAAATGAGTATCTCAGTGAATTCGATCTAAAATCAGTTTTTGGAAATCTACTAGACGGGCTTGTATAATTATAGAATTACTTCAAGTTGTGTGTGTGTTTATTATATTTAAGATCGCCTGAAAATAAAATGTTTAAAGATAAGGTTGATGCACCATAGAAATCCTGGAATGACAGAAGAGGTGTACTCCACCTAAATATCTAAATTAGAATCTAAGATGGCGACAAAGTATATATGCAAATCCTTTAATTAGGGTTTCACAGTTGTAATTCTCATGGGAGTAACCTGGCATTCAATGGCAGAATTGTGGAGCTTTGTTTCTTTGTTGTATATATAGGACTCTTATACAGAACGGCTAGAACTTGGTGACAGGAATATAGAATGTGAATAAGATAACAACACCATTATATTTAACATTATCTAATTAAACTAGCGAAACTTCTGGGAGGGTTCACCACTGATGAGTCAGGCCCTTCCATTAATTTATCCTTATAGTAAAGGCAGTAGAAATTTGTTGAATTTAAAAAATAATCCTCTAAAAAGTTTCAATTTTGTTGAAAGTGGCAATTTTAGGATATTTCTACGATGTAATACTCTTAATATATTTTGCATATTGTCCATGCTAATTTGCATATCTGCCTATTTATCGCAGCTTTGTTAGTTTAGTTAGTTAGGGTCTTGGATAGTTCAGGCTGCTGATAGGCGTTATCTGCTGGTGTGTATAGTTTTATCCATCGTAAAGATAGAGGCTGCCTGGCCGGCATTCATATTTCTTGAAAATAAAGATACTTCGGCCAGTAAAACTTTTTATTACCTCGACGTTTCGACAAAAAGCTTTTGTCCTCGTCAGGAGCAAACATAAATTAAAACATTTATATCGCGTGAGAACGCCCTTGGAGCCTTAGAATAATTTTTAACGCCTTGCCAAATGTTTTAATTTTTGTTTGCTTTGACGAAGACAAAAGATTTTTGTCGAAACGTCGAGGTAATAAAAAGATTTACTGGCCGAAGTATCTTTATTTTCAAGAAATAATTTTATCTAGTTTAATTTATTTAATATCTTATCCTTCCTTATTGTTTATGAAATACCTTTAAGTAATAAAGGATCTTTTGGTAATTCATCAGCCTTCATTCTTTTCGACGAATATATATTTTCCCAACAAATTTCTTATGACAGATGTCGTCCTAATGTATCATAATACAAATCTCTAATGTTCTCTATTTCCCATTTTCAAACAGAAAATATCTACAAACTTGTCTTAAGTGGCTACTAATGGAGACAAAAATGTTTAATAACACAGGTTCTCTCACGTAACAAGGTCTAATTGTAAAAAATTACCGTAGTTATAAAAACTTTCTGAAAAGTCGGCAACAAAACTTCAAACTAGGAACATTTTAAATATTGTTGTTTTGAATTGTTTTTTTTTTTTTTTTTTTGCTTATCCCTAGTACACGTGGTACAGGCCATGATAATCATGGTGGGTCGTTAGCGACTGCTTTTTACTGTAAGCGCACCACATGACTATACATGTGAAAGCAGTTCGACTTTGCACTTACAAATGTGCCAGAGCCCCGTTTGGTTACTTGCACTCGGTGGTGGGGTTGGACTTTTGCAAGAATCGGGGGGCCATTGAAGCTTTTTTTTTTTTTTTAACAGAAAAAAGTGTCCATTGCGGGGATCGAACCCGGGTCGTAGTGGTCGTAAACCAAACGGTTTAACCAGCCTTCCACCGAATTGTGAAGCACGCATATTCATAAATGAGTAAAAATTCAATATTTTTCAGGATACCTGAATTGCCAGTTTGTTGGTAGTTAAGGTACAGCTTGCACCCCACGCTAACAAAGGCCAACACGACGAAACGTGTATGTAATTAAATTTTCTTGATTAATCAAGAAAGAGTATTTGGACAAATCCGCTGAGTGGGTTCACCACTGATGAACCAAGCCCTCTCATTGAACAACTTTTATCATTTCAGTAAGTTCAGTAGAGATGAAAAGAAACACATTGTTAAAATTTAATTGTTAAATAACACAATTTTATTATATAAATATCTATTCAAGAAAAAATTGTGAAAAAGTTTTAAAATTACAAAATATTTTCTCACAATGAGTTTCTTTTATATTTTCTTGTAAGATATAGTCGATATTTTATTAAGCCCGTTGAAGAGCGATTATCGCTTGAAAGCTAGCGTTTTGTAATAAAAAGAAATTCATTGTGAGAATATATTTTGTAATTTTAAAACAATTTTATTCATTCTCATCTATAAAAATCTATTAATATATTTACATATTGTTATTAAACAATATGTAAGAGGGGTGTAATTTCAATGAACATGTTTATATAACTTACCCCCTTTCTTATCTAATCGAATTGTGAAAAAGAGAGCTCCAGGCAAGCTCTATAAACTAAATTACAGAATATTTCACAGAGAATATTTCTAAAAAAACATTTAGGAGCTTTGGAAATATTTTCAACGTAAATATCTTTCCCTTATTTTCTTTCCAAGATTGAAAAGTCGATCACAAAAATAATCCCACAAATTCCATTTCCATAATCTTTATTTATTTTTAATTTCCTTTTTTTTTGTTCTCAACTCGCTTTTTTCTATGAGTATCTCTCTTTAATAAATTATCAAAAGTTTAGTTAGAGTTTTTTTATGGATATCCTTCTTGATTTATCAAGAAATTGGGTTGGCCAAATATCAGGGAATAGGCTAAATCAATGAACAGTTGATTTCTGTTCCACCAGATGGCGCTCTGCCTTCTGAAAAGCACATGTGCTCCTGGTCAGGATAGGCCTACTTTGTTTATATATATATAGTTATGTGAAAAAATATATATTAAAAAAACGCCAGGTGTTGATATTATAAATAAAAAAGACATATCCTGACCGTGCTCACATGAACATCTCTAGATCGCAGAGCGCCATCTAGTGGAACAAAAATGAACTAAGCGTTTATTTAACTTGTCCAGTGATATTTGGCCAACCCATCTAGAAAAGCTCGTGTAAACACGATCTGGATATGCCTTTTTTATTTTTAATATATTGTTATAAAAAATGAAAATATGATTAAACTCAAATGGATAGTAAGAATGTATGATGCATCTTGAATATTCATCAAAGACTTCTATAATATTTCTATATCCACTCATGGCCAAAACCTAAGGAAGTAGAAATCTTTTATTTCGCCGGTTGTTGTCTTTATTAAAATTATTATTTAAGGAGACAGAGGCTGTTCACACTTGGCTATCTCGTGTGTCTTCAATAAAGCTGTGTATCAAATATCTTTCAGAGTTATTGTCTCAATCCCGATATACATGATAAAAGGTACAACTTCCTTAAGTTTTGTCCATGAGTGTATCTTTCAGAGTTATTGTCTGAATCCCGATATACATGCTAAAAGGTACAACTTCCTTAAGTTTTGTCCATGAGTGTATCTTTCAGAATTATTGTTTCAATCCTGATATACATGCTAAAAGGTACAAATTCCTTAAGTTTTGTCCATGAGTGTATCTTTCAGAATTATTGTTTCAATCCTGATATACATGCTAAAAGGTACAACTTCCTTAAGTTTTGTCCATGAGTGTAAAACATCCAACTTACCTCTGTAGAACTTATTGCGAAATTTTAAACGAGAGGATTTAGCTCATCGATGGTGAACCCCTCAGCGGTTTCGCCAAATTAGTCTTCAGGGAAATCGACTATTGTATATGGATATTGTTTCCTTACATCCAGCAATGGCCGCAGCCTCGCAGAGAATTGGCATGGACCCAGAACAGCAGCTTTACACACCCAAGATAGTGTACATTGCGCCTGCTGTGATAGAGATGCATGGAGACATCTGAGGCTCTTCATTGGACACGACAACAACAACAGAAAATTGACATGAACCCAGAACAGCGGTTTTACACACCCAAGATAGTGGACATTGCGCCTGCTGTGATAGAGATGTATGGAGACATCTGAGGCTCTTCATTGGACACGACAACAACAACAGAAAATTGACATGAACCCAGAACAGCAGCTTTACACGCCCAAGATAGTGGATATTGCGACTGCTGTGATAGAGATCTATAGAGACATCTGAGGTTATTCATTGGACACGACAGCAACAACAGAAAATTGACATGAACCCAGAACAGCAGCTTTACACACCCAAGATGGAGGACATTGTAACTACTGTGATAGAAATGTATGGAGACATCTGAAGCTCTTCATTGGACACAACAACAACAGAAAATTGACATGAACCCAGAACAGCAGCTTTACACACCCAAGATAGAGGACCTAGCGACTGCTGTGATAGAGATGTATGGAGACATCTGAGGCTCTTCATTGGACACAATAACAACAGAAAATTAACATGAACCCAGAACAGCAGCTTTTCACACCCAAGATAGAGGACCTAGCGACTGCTGTGATAGAGATGTATGGAGACATCTGAGGCTCTTCATTGGACACAACAACAACAGAAAATTGACATGAACCCAGAACAGCAGCTTTACACACCCAAGATAGAGGTCATTGCAACTGCTGTGATAGAGATGTATGGAGACATCTGAGGCTCTTCTTGGACACGACAACAACAACATTCTTTTTCTTATCTAGTGCACATTTTCTAAGAAGGATAGGGGTATTTAGGGAATCAATAGACATAATATTCTAGAACTGTAGAAGTGTATATACACCTTTTTTGTTTAAAGGAATGTAAGAGAAAAGGGTAAATGAGATATTGTGGCATCTTGACTTCTTAGTATGTTAGTTTATTTCACACCATACTGCTCTGAGGGCGTTTCACCCAACAAAATTGTACATTGGAAAATATATTCTAGTGGTTAATAGAATACTTCTCAAATAACATTGAGATTCTTTCTATTTATTTATTTATCCATCAAATCAGACGCGACATCCCCACAAGGGATGCTTGCGTCAATAACAACACTAAATTCAGATACTATATTACATAAAAAAAAATAATTACAAGATTTGAAAAGATAAGAAAGAGGACATTAAATCATTTCTGATTTTACATCACAACCAACAAAATAAACAAACCAAAAAATACATATATACAAATAGGTAATAATTAAGGTTTTTTTAACCAAGAGAGAAAATCATAGATATATTTACAGAATTTTCTAAATTTAAAATACGAGTCCTTACTATTTACAAACATAAAAAGATCCTTGTATTCGATGTTTTCCCGGTTTCTGTAGTTCTGGAAGATTGGGCACTCAAGAAGCAGATGACTGGAATCCTGCTTTCTCTTTCCACATAAACATCCCGGATCGTCTATAGCTCCTATTCGAAACAGAAAATCTCCGAAATTTCCATGACCAGTAACGAATTGCACATTGTAAAAGTCAGGGCGGAAATATTTTGGAATGCCCAGAGGGAAAAAGAGACGAAAGTGATCACTTGTATTAGAAAACATATCTTCCATTCTTGTTCTCAAAAATCCTTTTATAATTGAAGGAGAATGTGGACTGAACGTTCGTTGGTCTTCCTCGCTTAGTTGGTCCAATTCATATTTAATCAATCTTGATTCGATAAAATCAGTCAGGAATGGGATCTCTGCCAGACAGTGGACACAATTTGAGGAAGATGTTTTAAACGATCTAGTAGCCCAAAGAACAATTTGGTATTGCATCGAATTTAATTTCTGTTTACAGCGGTTATTTATTTGGTAAAACCAAATTTCAGCTCCATATGTTAGAATAGGTCCAATTAGCGTCTTATACAGAATTAACCTTTTATCAGAGTTTATACCCCATATTTTGCCGCTGAGGGAAAAAAGCAGATTTTTCATGCGATGCGCCTTATGCAAAATCTCATTGATGTGCGGGGTGAAATTTATTTTTGTTTTGAACCTATGATTAGATAATTTCATTCCCAAAATTTTGATTTCATTTGAAGGCTTTATGACGGTTTTTTGAAATTCCAGCTGGAACCTATGGAAATTGTGAAAGTGAATCAAGTTTGTTTTTTCTGGATTTATTTTTAACTTGTTTGAGCGACACCATTGAGTGACATAGTTTAGGGTGTTCACTAACTCAGTTTTTAGACCCTCTGAATTATAATGCCAACATACAATAGAGATGTCGTCCGCGTAGCAAATAATTTCAGCTTTTGTAGATTTAAAATTCATTAAAATATCGTTTAGCAAGATGTTCCATAATAACGGTGAAAGTGGACTACCCTGAGGACATCCCTTAGTAAGGTTTTTGTAGACCGTTTTGCCACCGTATGACAGACAAACTGTCCTTTTATTATTCAAATAGGATTGGATGATTTGAATCAGAGAGCTGGGAACGTTGTCTAAATCCATTCTTTTTATTATAGCTGGCCACCATGCATTATCAAAAGCCCCTGATAAGTCCACTGCGATCAACGCCGTCAGTTCTCTTTGCTTGTGTTCCAGAATAGTTTCAGTCAGCTCTTTCATAGCAGTAATTGTTGATTTATGCCTGGAGAAACCATGTTGTCTATGACTCATCAAATTGTTTTCGTCATAAAAGGTAGTAAGTTTATTTTTAATTACGTGTTCGAAAATTTTTGAAATGTTAGATAGTAAGGAAATTGGTCTGTAGCTTTTACTAACAGCATAACTAGTTTTATCTCCTTTAGGAATGATTTTCACAAAAGAGTTTTTCCAATAATCTGGGAAATATCCCAAACTTATACATTTTTCAAATATTTGATGGAGGATTATGGAAATCCTAGGGTAGGCGTATTTTATCATATTATTGCTAATATTATCTGATCCAGGTGCTTTCTTATTTTTCAATAATACAATAATTGTTTCGATATCTGTTAGGCTTATGATCACTTTGTTTCTATTATTGTAGATTGGCGAGTATTATTAGCAAACACTTTGCATTAAAAATTTATTTTAATAAGTAATATATTTTTAATATCATCGTAAAGATAGAGGCTGCATGGTCGGAATTCATATTTGTTAAAAGTAAAGATACTTCAGCCAGTAAATATTTTTATTATCTCGACGTTTCGACAAAAATATTTTGTCTTCGTCAGGAGCGAACAAAAATTAAAACATTTGGTTTTTGTTCACTCCTGACGAGGACAAAAGCTTTTTGTCGAAACGTCGAGATAATAAAAAAGATTTACTGGCTGAAGTATCTTTAATTTGAACAACTGTTTTAAATAATTATAAAAATAAAAGAAACATTGAAGCCTTTCAATATATTCTATAAATATTATTCAAAATGTTTGAAATAACTTTTTATAAAATAAGTTATAAATATTGAATAATAAAAAAGCTTATCTTGGATCATCAATATATTTTTAAATGGCAATATTTCGAAGTGGATGTCCACCCATCTTTTAGGATTGAATTCTTTCTAACTTACCTATCAAAATACATATTGTAACAAAGTATGTATTATTTTATTAGCAAAGTATAATTTTTTATGTTTATATTTTGCTATACCCTGTACACTTACCTCTTTGCTTATCTTTTGTTTATCACTCATAGTTTGTCCTTGCCTGAAATAAATTGCTGTCTTATCCCGAAGTTGGTCTTCCCTAATTTTCCACGTGGCAATATAAATATCTACTTATATATTTGCCTTATTCTGTCTGTTTGTCTGAAGCATTGTCTGTTTGTCTGAAGCTTTGTCTGAAGCTCACGGATAGAATGCGTGCTCATTGGCTGTAGATACGATGTACTAGAGCGCCATCTGTTATCAAATTATAAAACTATTTTAGAGGCGTAATATTCTTTTTATTTTTTATTTATTTATTGTTTATTATTATTATTTTTTTTTATTTATTTATTTATTTTTATTTTTTTTATTTTTATTTTATTTTATTTTTATTTTTTTATTTTTTTAAAATTTTTTTAATTTTTTTAAATTTTTTTAAATTTTTTTTTATTTATTTATTTATTTTTTATTTTTTTTAAATTTTTTTTTAATTTTTTTTATTTTTTTAAATTTTTTTTTATTTTTTTATTTTTTTTTTAAATTTATTTTTTATTTTTTTTTATTTTTTTATTTATTTATTTATTTATTTTTTTTTTTATTTTTTTTTTTATTTTTTATTTTTTTATTTTTTTTTTGATGTAAGTTTGCCTCTCTCATAAACCTGTCTATACAGACCACCCTGACTATAGCGACCACGCTAGACAACCCTGTTATCAGCTGCCTGTCTATACAGACCACCCTGTCTATAGCGGTCACCTTAGGCAACCCTGTTATCAGCAGTGTGATACATCCACCTGTCTATACAGACCACCCTGTCTATAGCGACCACTCTAGACAACCCTGTTATCAGCTGTGTGATACATCCACCTGTCTATACAGACCACCCTGTTAATAGCGACCACCCAAGTCAACATTTTAAAAATATATTCGCACTCGGGTAAACCCCGGGCGTTGCCCGGGCCATTCGTCTAGTGTATTTATATGAAATTATATTTATTGACTCCAATTTATTATATATCTATGAGTAAAATACAATTATAATTTATTGATCCTTAATGTATTTTATTCTATAAAACTAATCTCTCAACGTAAAAATAATAGACACGTACATAAATATAGATGAAATTTTTGCCGGGAGGATATTGATATAAAGATACAAGGGTCGCCTCTCCCGTCAAAATAGATGGCGTCTGGCTTAGACGTCTATTTTGACGGGAGAGGCGACCCTTGTCTCTTTATATCAATATCCTCCCGGCACAAATTCCATCTATATTTTAGCTATAGATTTGGCCCAGCCACTTTGCCAGCTAAACACCTCTTTGGCAGATTGTCAAGATTCCATTAGATCCCATGTGGATCTCATGGAATAAAGTCCGCCCTAGACTGACGAGGGACATTAGCCCGAAACCATGGTCTCTAGGTGGACGCTTCTCAGTTTGCCAAAGCTGGTGTTGTGGCTTTGTCACCGAACCGAGACCGCTAGTTTGTCAATAGGTAGTAGGTCAATAGATGGCGTCTGGTTTTGACGTCTATTTTGACGGGAGAGGCGACCCTAGTCTTTTTATACGTATATATAGATATTGAAATTATTTTATTTCATAATAATAATAGTTATATGCGCTATAACACGTTTTTAATATAATTTATATATCAGGATATGCGAAAAAAAATATTTTTCGCATGTTTAGCGTATTTACGCAAGTTTGGCCTTAAATTTCAGGAAGCCTCTGGTATCAAAATATTTTTGGTCGTAGAGGTACAGCCTGCACCACGCTGACGAGGGCCAACAGCCCGAAACGCGTTCGTGGTTGACTTTTCTTGATTTATCAAGAAAATAGTTTGGTCAAATATCAGGGAACAGGTTAAATCAATGCTTAGTTGATTTCTGTTCCACTAGATGGCGCTCTGCCATCTAAAATTTCATGTGGTCAGGATATGCCTTTTTTAAATTTTAATATTACGACATATATAGTAGTTAAATTTTCTTAACTTAAAAACATAACTGTTAAAAATGTAATTAAGAAATTTAATTAAATACAGATTGAATATCTAATTTAGAAAATATTTATAATATTTCTTTTATTTTCATTTTTATTTATCCTTTTGTAATAGCTTATTTCTATTATGCCTTTTGAAATTGAAAATCTAAATAATTAATATAGTTTTCATATCTCTAAAATAACTAATTTATTCGAAATTCATTTTTCTTTGGATATTAGAATAAAAATGATATTTTTCCATATGAAACTTTTTTGAAACTCCCCCTCCCCTCCTAAAAAAATTGAATTTCGAATTAAAAATTTCTTTTGATATGAATTTCAATTAAATTATGATATAAACATATGTTACTTTTTGATGTTTGTTTTGATTTTAAATTTTATTTACATTTTAAATTCAAATAAAATAAAAATATTGAAATATTTATTTATTAATATACTATTTTGATTAAAAATAAATAGTTTTTATTTAGTGAATATTATAATCCCCGGGGTAAAGTTATAAATATAAAAGACAATTCGCTGATAGAAAAAATAAACTTTTACCTCAGGGAATTGTATTTTATATTTTTATAGTTTTTATTTTATTTTAAACATTTTTCTATTTTGAAACTTTTTATATCTAAATTGAGAGACTACACAGGAGAAACGTTTTATATTTAATAAGTATTTATTATTTTATAACATGTTTCGGAAATATCTCTTTCAAAAAGTGCTTGTATTTGCAATCTCACAGGAATTTGATGCATTTATCACATTAAATAGGTATAATAACATTTGAAAATATTCATCATTTATAATGGGTCAATGTCCTATACTTTATTATGCAACATGAGGTAATACTAAATAGCAAAATATAACGACAATTGAAGAGGAGTGTCTTACAAGAACTTTGTTCGCAAGCTTTCGGACGTCCTTCTACAGGCTTTACTATGACAATGTCCTGCAGACAATTTTATGACAATTTAAACAATTTTATTGATTCTTCTAATCAATTGTTACAATGAATGACAAAATATATAATAAAATAGTAAATAAAGGGTAGATAAAATGTAGGGGAATATATATAGTTGTGTATGTGTACAAATTTCTTCAGCAAGGAAGACTTCCCCACCTTGAGAGAGTTCTCCTCCAGACAAGGTCTTCACTCCTCAGTTCCACACCGAGGAAGTACTTATAGATGCATGTCTTTGAAGACGCCAGGATGGCCAGGGCGTCATCGTTTAGGCCTCGCCCGAAGACCCAGCCCTGCAGATCAGGGGGGATGATGGTAAATGCCTCCCGGATGAGAGGCCTTATGTCCTGTAGAAGGAGGCATGCGTCCGAAAGCTTGCTTATAAAGTTCTCTCATCTTCAATCGTCCTTATATTTTGGTATTTTAATTCAAAGAGTTTAAATCAGTAGATAAGGTAATACTTTAATAAGGCTTATAGCTGTCTTAGATCAGTTAGTGTAAGTGGCTCTAAATATATTTCTAATTAACGGATGTCTTTATTATTCTATTTCCAAAACTTGCTAATGGGATTGGAAGAGTCTTCTGCCGAAAATCCTTATGAAAGTTACTAGATCGAAGAGATATAAGTAGGGGAAAAGATAAAATAATTGGTGAACAATGCTAAGCTCAATAAAAACCATTTCAACGCGGTAATTACATTGTAGTAATCTTGGAGTGTTCGTCTGCTTCAGATTAGTCCCAATCTTCTGTAATCTTCTCATTATGGCCATCTGAATCTTTAACGAACATTTAATGACCCTTGGTTTTAAAATTCTTCACGGAATTTCCTAAATTTCTAACCTGTATAAGGTGAGTATAATCGCGAATATTTTGTATAATATTTTTACACTTAAAATTTTCAATTTGGGAACATTATTTCGTTAAGAGATAAAACACATTATAAGCTGAAGTAATATTTTGACTATTTTTGGTACTTTTGATTTGCAGGTTTTTTTTCTCTCTCTCTTTCTATTAAATTATATATACAACATATATGTAATATAAATTCTCATATATATTGATAATTGAAATCTTTGAAGATTTGAGATGTGCATTTTATTTTTATATGAATGTACACACGTTTTTATAAATATATATTTATTCATAGAGTGAAAAATCGTTTATCTTGATGCGCTATTGAATATGCAATTTTTATGAGTCATTAAATCAGTTACATCTACTTATATAAATGCCTTATTCTGTCTGTGTGAAGTTCACTGTGTGAAGTTCACGGATAGATTTTGGTCAGAATGGATAAAATAAAAAAAGTGTCAAGGGATGGGAATCGAACCCACGGCCTTCCGCTTACCGGGCAGATGCCATGACCACTAGGCCACATGACCACAATTTATAATTGTAACAAATAGTATTTGAATCAAAACATTCAATCGGGTAAAACACGGGCGTTGCCCGGGTCATTCGGCTTGTTCTTAATAAATAGCTATCATATATGAATTTGAAAACAGCAACACACAACACGATGAAATATGTAATAAAATAGTATAATGTGTGTGTCTATTGTATATAAGTTGAAAGTATATACACTTATGTGGACAAAACTTAAGGAAGTTGTCCCTTTTAGCATGTAAATCGGGATTCAGACAATAACTCTGAAAGATATTACAGTGACCTTCATTGAAGACACACGATATAACCAAAGTGTGAACAAATTGCCTCTGTTTCCTTGAAAACAAAAAAACAGATGACCTGCGACATTAAAGACCTTCTACTTCCTTAAGTTTTGTCTCTCTATGAGTGTACATTACTAGACCAAAACACAATTAACAACTTTATACACTTTATAATTCGTTATATAATAAAAAATTCATTTATATTTCTGCGTCTTTATGGAATAAACTTTTTTATATCCATAAATTTTAATAAAATCTGTTAAATAAATGTAGATCTAAATATCTATTTAAAAATCCCAAAAAATGGTTCAAAAGTATTAACGTTAAACCAATATATAAATTCTGGTAGTTTATTAAAAATTAATATATAAAAAAGGAAATTGAATTGTAAATTTATTTAATAACATTTTTTCCCTTCATACATAGAAAACTTTCATAACCTCATGCACTGTATTATTGGTCTAGGAAATGTGGGTAAAATAAATAGAAAACTTTTTCTGGAAAATAAAACTTGCAACTTTTTTTGAGCATGCTGGAAAAAAAAGGTAGAATTTGAAAGTGGGAAGTCGAAAATAAATTCAACACTATCTTATGTAAATAAGACGTAGAAGGTTTATGTAAAATACCTGTAAAATAAGCACACGCCTAAATTCTTGGAATCCAAGATTAAATTCCCATTTTCTTTTAAAAATTCAATTTTATTCCGTAAGAGAGGAATCAAGAAACACACAAATATAAAATATTTAACATTGATTTTTTTTCTTTGACCTTTTGGTCAGATTTCACAAATACGATACAATTCAAAAATGTTTTGAATAAATATATATTAGATTGAAATTATAAAATAATATATATGATGAGTTTATATGAGTATTATTCGGTTATATATTATTATGTTTATTCAAATTTGTAATAAAATATTTTGTAAAATATAATTTTGAAGTTTTAAATCTTTTGGATGAGTATTCATATATACATTATTTATTTAAATTCTAAATAACCAATTATATGATTGTTTTTTTGAGAGATTTTGGCAATTGCATAATATATATTTATATAATATATATATCATTTTGAAAATAGAGCAATCCATATTTAATTCATTAGATAATAAAAAGACATATATTGGATTTAATAAAATATTTACTTGCCAATATTTCGTTTGGCTTTATCAAGGCATTACATATTTGTATACACCCGTATATTTTGTATATAATGTATTACAAAAATGTAATGCCTTGATAAAGGTTTGGCGTTCAGCCAACCGAAATATTGACAAATAAATCTTTTATTAAATACAATATATGCCTTTTTATTATCTAATAATACATAATATATATTTACACAATAAAAAAAAGATATATAATACTAGTGAGTATATATACGGCTTCGCCAGGTTTTTACCGGAGTGAAAATTTGCACAACGATGCATTATCGCGCCATCTGTTATAAGAAATATGAACTATTTTTGACGCGAATGATTCTTTTTGAATCAAAACAATTTTTCTCTCTCTCTCTAATGCCACTGCAATGATAAGATAATAGAAAAACCTGACTTATCAGTGGTGAACCTTCCCATTTATCATTGCAGTAAGGGAAATAGAAAATTGTTTAAGTTCCAAAAGAATTATTTTTATCTATAAATATATATTATAATGTTTGTAAAAATCGTTTATTTGAATATAATTCTACTGTCCTATAAGCTTATGTCCATAGTTTACTTGAAAACCATTTCTAAGATTCCATCCTTCAGTGTAGCATATAAAGGCAGAATGATCCAATACAATATTAGAGCTCTGAGAAGCGGTCTGGTGGATTAAATTGGCGAAACCGCTGGGAGGGTTCACCACTGATGAGCCAAGCCCTCCCAATATATTTTTTCATCGCAGTAAGGACAGTAGAAGTTCGTTTTATACATAAAAGAAACATTCGCGCTTTTAAATCCTTTTATTTTATATGTATAGATGGCGCGTTATTGCTTTGTGTTAATAAAGGTTAATTACTATTGTTATTTTGCAGCAAACTCTGAATAATTTAAATTAAAACTTCATTATTTAAAGAATTTCTGGAAATTTTTTTAAAGAATATGGCTTCCATTTCTAAGGTAAAAGTAGGGTTGAGGACTTGACATAAGCGTCAAAAAGAGTTTATATTTCTTAAAACAATTATATCAGTAGTAGTAGAAAAAATATATCATTAGTTACTATCACAAAATATATACATAAAATAATTATTAGTTTATTTGATTTTAATTGCTTCTATTTTAAACTGCTTCTTCATCTTTGCATCTAATTGTTATACAAAATTTTATTATTTTTTTTCACGAGTAGTTTTGAGCCATTTCCTTGATATAGAATACAACAAATGCTATTTCCAGATTTAACTCTATATCCTGTTAAAAATACACACAGATTTGTCTCAAATAGTGTATAAATATATATACGTTGATTTTATATATATAGATAGATATTTCTAAATAATAAAAAAAAAACATATTTGACCAATATAATAATCTCACAGAATATATATTTCTTAGCAATTTGTTAAAACTAAAATTAAAAGTGATTAAATTCAAAGATCAATTTCCTGAAATCAAATTTAAAACTTTCCAATCCATTTATTTGAAATAACGATGGTCAAAAAAGACAAAAGTTTAATTATAAAGCAAGTAGCTACTCTGTGGGTAATGTGAGTTAAAAATTCAATTGGGGTCCATGAAATATTTAAGGATATGAATTCTTTATCTTTCAGCCGGCCTAGCTCCTTAAAATCAATAGTCCTCAACCCTACTTTTACCTTAGGAATGGAAGCCATATTCTTTGAATTTTTTCCAGAAATTCTTTAAATAATGAAGTTTCAATTTAAATTATTCAGATTTTGCTGCAAAAGATCAATAGTAATTAACCATTAAAAAAAAAACGATTTTTACAAACATTATAATATATTCATAGATAAAATAAAATTACTAAATCAACCGGCAGCACTTTTTAAAATTTATTCTTTGATTATTATTTTTTTGTTCGTTTGGTTAGTTTTCTTTGCTTCATTTTTATATTTAAAATGGGGAGATACGCGCACAAAAAATACTCTATATAGATAAACAAATTGATTTGTTTTATATAATTATTTTAAAACAATTTAACGTAGAAATAAATTGAAAATGCATCATCGTTTTTTTTTTTTTCATTTTTAAAAGGAATGGAGATTATCTTTTAGGTAGAAAAAGATGGAATCTGCTGTTAAAAAAGTTATTCTTCTCCATCTTTTACGGATACCGAATAATTTAATATATTTTATTACCTTTATAAAAATTTCAAGTAAAATATTAGGTTAGGTTAGGTATTAATTAGGCTGAAATTAGTAAAATAAATCGAAATAGTAAATGAATACGACCTGTTAGAGCTTTTTATTATTATTTTTAATATAACTCTGTGTATATATGTTTGTATTATATTTGACCAGGAGTGCCTTGTCACGTGTGTGAATTTATTGTATATATATGGTGGTTGGAAATAAAATAGGAGTTGAGCTTTTGTGAGACCAATGCTTTTACATAGTTAGGAATTGGAAAGCCCGCTACATTTTAGGAGAACAATTTTGCGCTGACTATACCTCTAGGCTGAAGAGTGAACAGGAGAAAACAGCGAAAATAAGTTATAGAACACGACCTCATACAAATATGTCAATAATTGAAGGTAGATCTTAAGACGACAGTTTTCTACTAGGGTTAGATCTTAAATATTCATTTTAATTACTTTCAGGATTGTTGCTGCTGTCCAATAAAACGGGCGTGCATCAGAATTTTTACAGCTAATATAATAGCTATTATAATGGGATGAAATATGTATACATAAACAATTATTAATTTATAGATAATCTGTCAGGGATATTGTTATATTGGGTTGGGAGGTGTATTTTTCTATTGATGCTATTTATTTTTGATGATTCCAGTTCTTCCAGGAATAATCGTTGTTGCTTGCATCTTATGCCGTGATAATGGGCTATTGCTTGTTTGAGATTGAATGTGTGTCCAGTGGTGGAGGTGTGTTGATAAATTAAGGATCTATTGTCTTTGTATCTTATGTTTCTCTCGTGTTCTGTTAGTCTGTCGTCTCTATTATTAATTATCTATGATTATAGCGTTGTTTTGTTTCTGGAAGTGCTGAAATCTTTTCTCCTGTCATATTTGTTATAAGACCGTAGAAAATCAAGTTTACTCCAAATCTTGCGTTAATTAAAAATTAAAATATATATACAGTAGACTCTCCTATAACGCGATTAATGTGTTCCGTGTTGTATGAAATCGCGTTATAGGAATTCGCGTTGTACGAAATAAAACTTGTATAACGCGAATGTTGTTAGGGTAAATTGTTTTATTTTATAACGCGTTATACGAAAATTCGCGTTTTATAAATAAATTTGTCGCAATTTTTTTATCGCGTTGTACGAAATCGCGTTGTAAAAACTCGCGTTATACGTGAGTCTACTGTATACGCTTTGCCCATCAATCAATTATTATTATATTTTAAACTATATTTACATATATTATTGAATATAGAAAGAAAGTAATCAGCCAATGAGAAGGGGTGAATGGATGCTCACCACCCAACAAGAAGGTTGAAGAATTGCATCGATTGGGAGAGAGGTGAAATTAATGAGGAATGTGATCCGGAAGATGTCAACAAATCCCCGAGATATGTAAATCTGATTAGAGAACGGGAGATTTAATTGGATTGTGCTGTTCTTTTGGTTGTTCTATTGTTCTTGTGGCGACACATGTCGTGGTGGTAGTTGACTTTTACCTGCTGCTGGTACTGACTGGCTGATTGACATTTAATATAGTTTATTATGGCATTATTCAATATATTGTTAGGAGAGAGGCGCGCGCCTTTTGGCGACATCTTTTCCCGTGGACTTAACGGTAACATTTAAAAACTTATTTATTCCTTTTAACTTTCATGTATAATTATTTTTACATAATTTAGTTTTGTATAATTATTTACCATAATTTCCTACCTTTATATTTTCATACCTTTTGTTCTTAAAGATTATTTAAGACAATAATCTTTAGTTAGAAGGTGTTCTTTCTTAAACCATTTGCTTGAGAATAAACATTTGAAAAGACTTCTCGGATGTTTCCTCCCAATACATCAGGTCACCAGCGCAACAATATTATCTATTACACCTATATTTAATATATTTAGCCTTCATTATTTTCATCTTGTTAGGAATTTTACTCCAGGTTACGTTTGATTTGTTTAAATATGGCTTCACTTCTGATGATGGTTTTTCCGTTTCAGTATGATTTCACACCAGGTAATGGTGTTGTAATTTTTCATTGCAGTAAGGACTGTAGAAGTTTGTATTGTGTATAAAATAAACATTCGTGCTTTTAAATCTTTTCATTCTATATATATAGATGGCGCGTTATTGCTTTGTGTTAATGGTGTATTTGATTCTATATGGATTCACTACAATTAAGAACAAACATCGACCCTTCATACTATGTTTTCGAGGTTCAGACTTCATCAGTACAGGGGCGACTTAGATTACATAACAGGCTCACAGCTCGAAATCCTGGCAACAAAAGGTCGTCTTAATAGTTTTATAACATTTCTCATATTTTAAAGTTCAAGTTGTACATGATTACATTAATGTCAGGCAGTGTATATTATAAATATTGTATTTTAAGTTATTCAACACGTGTAGACTTGAAAAACGTTAGGGTGTAAGTCCTTTTGTGAAAGGAGCTCGATAGTTCCAACATTCCAAATGATCAGAAAATTTGTGAGTCATCCTATGTATTCTACTGGTGAGTCACCCCTATACTCTCGCCACCTGACTGTGGCCAATTATCTACACACAAAGAAACGCTACTGGGCACGAGATTACTCCGCCAATATGTAAAAAGCCTCTCAACGTTCCATTAGTTCTTTAATGGCGAAACCGGGTGGCGATGACAAGCCCCTGGGTGCGAGATTTCTTTCACCATCGATGTTACTTCCCTGTTAGCAAATATTTGACGAAGCGATAATTCAATCGTTTAATTGATTTTTTTCTAAAGTTTTGATATATTTGTCTATCTATACCCAGCAGATGTAACACCTTTAGAACAGTCATTCTAAGCAAATTTAAAAAAAAAGAGTCATTTTTGAAGGGTTCAAGATAAAATTTTTCTGAGCTAAGGTGTTTTATCAATATAGGACGAATTTATAATATTTCTAATCGTGAGATATAAAAAAAATATTGGGAAGGCCTGGTTTAGTAAGGATTAAGCTTCCCACAACTGTTTCTACCCAATCATATCTGCCAAATGCATTTTTGAAAATCAAAATTCTTCTATTTTTAACAAATCAAATTTTCAAATCTTTATTGTAATGATTTTGGAGAGCCTGAAGTATGTATTTTATATGTAACTTTATTGTCTTCAAATAGTTTAGGTTTATAGATCATACAGAAAATATCTTTACCAAGAATTCCTCTAAAGTATTAAATATATATATTTGAAAATTCATATTTTGTGATTGTGTTTGACATTCTTCTCATAATGAAAGTATCTCCTATTTCATTGTAGACCTTCGGAGATTATTTTCAATAAGGTTAAATCGAGCTTGGGTATAAATATATATAAAGCAAAGCGATCTAGGTAATATCAGAATACAATATAAATAAAATCCTACATATAATATTTGGTTGCTTTTTGCTTGGTGAAACAGAGAAAAGAACTCTTTGGGCGACTTATCCTTGTCTCAATCCGATAGTCATCAAATATATAACTGGATGAATACAATGACGTTTGATCAAGGTCTTTGGTGTATATAAATTCTACAAGGCCGCAGTCACCGTTCGGAGGAGATTAATTGAATCGCCGAATGTCGTGGTCCATTTGGATGAGGAAAACGAAGACTAAAACGCGGCTGATTCCACACTCGCCTTTTCAGTGATACGCTAACCTATGCACGGTGTGGCCACCGGACATGTGTCGGACCTGGAGGCTGTTGTATAGGAGTATAGGAGCTCCATCTATGCATCCTTCCTGTGGTGAATCTGTATAAGACCGGTGGTCTTAATAAAGCTGTATGTGTGTATGTTTATGTGACAATATAATAATAATAATAAGGTTAGGAAATAGAAATAAGGACACACACAAGTTTGGTAGAGGAATCCTAGGCAACCAGAGAGAGAGACGGCCCGGCCACCGCTGAGCGGCCGGCCGTTCGTATCGCACACAATCACCAACTGTCTCAATTAGTCCTGAGGTTCCAAGAAACGGCCCCTTGGAATGTCGCTGATATCTCAAGTGACCGGACCCCACATCCTGTCCCAATAGTCCCGAGAACTCCGGGCCTCTTGGAATGTCGCTAGTGTCTCAAATGACCGTACTTTAGCTGCCCATCTCTCTTTGGGTTGACTGTAGGTTTGTTTTATTATTCCCGGAAGAGTATATATTATGACATATATTTATACGCAAAACGGGCACAACAGAAGCGGTCTGGTAGAATAAGCCTGTCAAAAAAACTATGAGGATTTACCACTGAAGAGCCAGGGCATCCTCATATTTTAATAATTTGCCAATAAGAGTAACAAAAAAAAAAAAGTTTTAATATTATTATTACAAAAAAAAAGGGATTTTCGCGTAGAATAGTTTAAATTCCAAAATGAATATACATGATTTCGTTCCAATAAAAGTGAATACTAGTCATTTGCTTTTTTATTTCTTATTTACATATTTTCCATATTTATATTTTTTCCTCATCCTTGAATTTCTTCATTAGAAAAAAATGAATATGTCTATTTAACGTTTTTGACATTCTTCTTTAAATACAACATTTCCCTTGTTTTTAACATCATAGATTCCATATCTTTCATCTCTTTCACCTTTTAAGAGGTAAACACGCAGTTCATCTCTTTGTTTCATTTCAAGATTAAAGATATACATTGTTTTAAAAGGAGGAAGATAGGAATAGATCTCTGGAGGATTTTATTTAACAAGAACTTTAGACTCAAAGTCTCCAACCTCACACTAAAAAAGAAGAGAGCGTACACCACTAAGAGAGGGAATATCGTTCAACGATCTACTAACCAAAGTGTATGATTTTCGAGCCCAATTCACGTTAAACTAACAAACGACATCTATCTATATACTGAGTAACACATAACAAAGTAACGTCTAAATTTGTAAATATTAATTCTTCTTTAAATCTACTTATATAATTGCCTTATTCTGTCTGTATGTCTGAAGCTCACGGATAGAATGCGCGCCCATTGGCTGCCGGCGAACACGTGTCCTCCCTGCCCCCCTCTAGACAACCCTTTTATCAGCAGTGTGTTACATCCACCTGTCTATAGCGGCCATTCTAGACAACCCTGTTATCAGCAGTGTGTTACATCCACCTGTCTATACAGGTCACCCTGTCTATAGCGGCCACTCTAGACACCCCTGTTATCAGCTGTGTGATACATCCACCTGTCTATACAGACCACCCTGTCTATAGCGGCCACTCTAGACAACCCTGTTATCAGCTGTGTGATACATCCACCTGTCTATACAGACCACCCTGTCTATAGCGGCCACTCTAGACAACCCTGTTATCAGCAGTGTGTTACATCCACCTGTCTATACAGACCACTCTGTCTATAGCGGCCACTCTAGACAACCCTGTTATCAGCTGTGTGATACATCCACCTGTCTATACAGACCACCCTGTCTATAGCGGCCACTCTAGACAACCCTGTTATCAGCTGTGTGATACATCCGCCTGTCTATACAGACCACCCTGTCTATAGTGACCACTCTAGACAACCCTGTTATCAGCTGTGTGATACATACACCTGTCTATACAGACCACCCTGTCTATAGCGACCACTCTAGACAACCCTGTTATCAGCTGTGTGATACATACACCTGTCTATAGCGGCCACTCTAGACAACCCTGTTATCAGCTGTGTGATACATCCACCTGTCTATACAGACCACCCTGTCTATAGCGGTCACTTTAGGCAACCCTGTTATCATCAGTGTGTTACAATCACCTGTCTATACAGACCACCCTGTCTATAGCGGTCACTTCAGGCAACCCTGTTATCAGCAGTGTGATACATACACCTGTCTATACAGACCACCCTGTCTATAGCGGCCACCCTAGACAACCCTGTTATCGGCTGTGTGATACATACACCTGTCTATAGCGGCCATTCTAGATAACCCTGTTATCAGCTGTGTGATACATACACCTGTCTATAGCGGCCACTCTAGACAACCCTGTTATCAGCTGTGTGATACATCCACCTGTCTATACAGACCACCCTGTCTATAGCGGTCACTTTAGGCAACCCTGTTATCATCAGTGTGTTACAATCACCTGTCTATACAGACCACCCTGTCTATAGCGGTCACTTCAGGCAACCCTGTTATCAGCAGTGTGATACATACACCTGTCTATACAGACCACCCTGTCTATAGCGGCCACCCTAGACAACCCTGTTATCGGCTGTGTGATACATACACCTGTCTATACAGACCACCCTGTCTATAGCGTCCACCCAAGACAACGTTTGTAAAATATATTCGCACTCGGGTAAACCCCGGGCGTTGCCCGGGCCATTCGTCTAGTTATTATATAATAAGGTAAAATAGCCTAGCTGCGAAAGCTTTAGACTTAAGAACCTGATGTCCCTGGTTCGAACACACTTTTCGCTATCTTTTTATTTTCTCTAATTATTTTTGTGATCACTTCCTCATTTTGTAAATATTGACTGAGTTGTCAATAAATTTGTTTTAATTGTCAATTGTCACAACAGAGTAATAAGTCACTGGTTAAACAATAATATTTCAAATATTCAAAAGGAGGAATCGCCGGATATCGTTACGAAAAAGGAATAAAAGCTAACGGGCAATGCGATTCTTTATGTAAGCGATATAATCTTGGCAAGCTTTCGGACAAAAACGTCCTTAAACAGGCTATTACGCGAATACAATTATTATGTTACGTGTAACAGCCTGTTGAAGGATGTCATAGTCCATAAACTCGCCAATATTATATCGCATTAATAAATAATGTCGTCGCCTTTAGCTTTTATTCCTTTTTCGTAATTCTATTATTTTCATATTTAGGAATGTGCGCTAGAATTGTCAACATTCCTTCCAAGGTATATTCCTCCCAAGGGAACAGCAATTTTCGATTACCAGACTTAAGTCTGATCATCTACGAACAGTGACTTTCCAGAATGGTTACAAAAAAGGTTCTTCCACAATGTACTAAGTTCAATTCTCAACCTGCAACCCCAAATCACATCATTGACTGCATTGGCTCAATTATTGATGAACTCTATTCATCCCCAGCACACCCATCAACAAGCTCTACAGGTTTGATACCATGATATGATTGAGTGTAGATAAGAAAGAAAAAGCAATATATACATATGTATAATCTATGAAAATTTCCAAACAGACGACTAGATTACTACATAAGATTACATTATGTAAATTAACAAATATTTTATGTACATAATATTAGAGAAGATTAACATTTCAAACAGAATTAAAGAGAAGGGAGAAAAAAACAGAAATAAACTTTCTTCTACAAGTAGAAATAATGTTTTTGTAAGAGTTAAAAAGTTGAATATTTTTCTAGGTGTATTAAAAATAAGGAGAAAGAAAGCGGGAATAAAACAAACATTGTTATAAGGCAGGTTTTCTAGCCCGACATTAGAATAATTTATGACGTATTTTAACTTAACTTTACAAGCCATTAACTAAACTTGTTACTTAATCAAAACGCGTGGATGATCTATTTTGGGAAAGAGTTATAAAAGTTGGTTACTTTTTGCCACCAATTTATTAACCTGTTTATTAGATATATGTACGTCAATATGTTAGAATTTTATGGGTTATTGTGTTTTATTAGTTTGTAATTTAAGAATAAATTTTAAAAAATACGAGTGAAATTCACTATTTAAAATTTAACGGGAAAATTCTTACATGTTTTATTCATGCGCTAGGGCATCTTTGATAAACTTTTTAAATTCAATATATTATTTTTTAAAGAGAAAATGGTCGAGGTTTGGGAGAATTTCATTTTTGAAAATTTATGTGAAAATTAGAGTTTCTTAATGATGTTTTATATGTAAGACATTTAAATCCTACATTTATATGTATGTAAATATGAGGTGTCAGTACAAATTATTCACAAACCTCTACCCACAGCTATCTACATATATAGGTATGTAGATATATGATGGAAATAAATTATACCTATTCCCCGATTTACATGGTACTTGTATTACACGTTTTCGCTTTTACACGGTTTTCCAAATAATTTTTTTTTGTTGTTTTTATCGCACTATACTAAATGCTACTGTGATTGAACACATGCGCTGTGTACACATCTCACGAGGAATCCCGAGCTTATGTGGTGACTACATATTTTAACCTGTCAATGCATTTTATTTTTATTTCTGTGTACACCTATATCCCCCGATTTACACGTTGTTCTCAGGAACGTATCTACCGTGTAATTCGGGGGATAGGTGTATTTTATCATTA
>CP092866.1:13165334-13220356 GCA_030710605.1 Cordylochernes scorpioides | reverse complement strand
TCGTCAAATATTTGCTAACAGGGAAGTAACATCGATGGTGAAAGAAATCTCGCACCCAGGGGCTTGTCAATGCCACCCGGTTTCGCCATTAAAGAACTAATGGAACGTTGAGAGGCTTTTTACATATTGGCGGAGTAATCTCGTGCCCAGTAGTGTTTCTTTGTGTGTAGATAATTGGCCACAGTCAGGTGGCGAGAGTATAGGGGTGACTCACCAGTAGACTATAGTGAATGACTCACAACTTTCTGATCACTTGGAATGTTGGAACTATCGAGCTTCTTTCACAAAAGGACTTACACCCTAACGTTTTTCAAGTCTACACGTGTCGAATAACTTAAAATACAATATTTATAATATACACTGCATGACATTAATGTAATCATGTACAACTTGAACTTTAAAATATGAGAAAAGTTATAAAACTATCAAGACGACTCTTTGTTGCCATGAATTCGATCTGTGACCCTGTTATGTAATCTAAGTCGCCCCTGTACTGATGAAGTCTGAACCTCGAAAACCTAGTCTGAAGGGTCGATGTTTGTTCTTAATTGTAGTGAATCCATATAGAAGCAAATACACCATTAACACAAAGCAATACCGCGCCATCTATATATAGAATGAAAAGATTTAAAAGCACGAATGTTTCTTTTATACAGAATACAAACTTCTACAGTCCTTACTGCAATGAAAAATTATAACACCATTACCTGGTGTGAAATCATACTGAAACGGAAAAACCATCATCTGAAGTGAAACCATATTTAAACAAATCAACCGTCACCTAGAGTAAAGCCTGATTTGAAAATGAAATTCCAAACAAGATGAAAATAATGAAGGCTAAATATATTAGATATAGGTAGAATAGATAATATATTGAATCATGCCATAATAAACTATATTAAATGTCAATCAGCCAGTCAGTACCAGCAGGTACAAGTCAACCAACACCACGACATGTGTCTCCACAAGAACAATAGAACCACCAAAAGAACAGCACAATCCAATTAAATCTCCCGTTCTCTAATCAGATTTACATATCTCGGGGATTTGTTGACATCTTCCGGATCACATTCCTCATTAATTTCACCTCTCTCCCAATCGATGCAATTCTTCAACCTTCTTGTTGGGTGGTTAGCATCACCCCTTCTCATTGGCTGATTACTTTCTTCTTAATAATGCATATATATAAATTTTATTAGTAAAATAAATTTAATTGCCATCTATTGTTAATATTTTACACAAATAAATTTACTGGCAATGCGCTTCTTTTAAATATCATCAAATATTATCTCTAAAGACCTTACTGCAATTATATGAGTTATTGAATGAGCCAAGCCCTCTCATTCGAAACTCATATCATTGCAGTAAGGTCTATAGAGATAATATTTGATGAAATTTAAAAGAAGCGCATTGCCAGTAAATTTATTTGTGTAAAATAAATATTATTGTTTATAATATAATAATAATTGATTGACGGGCAAAGCGTATATATATATTTTAATTTTTTAAGTGGCGCAAGATTTGGAATAAAATTTATTTTCTACGGTCTTATAACAAATATGACAGGAGAAAAGATTTAAACACTTCCAGAAACAAAACAACGCCATAGTTTATAAATAAACAATAATAGAGACGACAGACTAACAGAACACGAGAGAAACATAAGATACAAAGACAATAGATCCTTAATTTAACAACACACCAGCACCACTGGACACACATTCAATCTCAAACAAGCAATAGCCCATTACCACGACATAAGATGCAAGCAACGACGATTTTTCCTGGAAACACTGGAATCATCAAAAATAAATAGCATCAATAGATAAATACACCTTCCAACCCAATATCCCTGACAGATTATCTATAAATTAATAATTGTTTGTATGTATATATATTATAAATAGATTTTCTGCTGATTTTTGAATATTAGAGCCATATAGAATTATCACTTGGAGATTATTTTTAGAATAGAGAATATTGAATAACGACAGTGATAATCTTCTCGGTATTGTTTATGCGATAAAACAGAATAAGAGAAGAAAAGTTTCTTTATTAGACAAATTATAACGGTGCGAGCTTTCGGGTAAAAACCCCTTCTACAGGCTGTAGAAGGGGTTTTTACCCGAAAGCTCGCACCGTTTTAATTTGTCTAATAAAGAAACTTTTCTTCTCTTATTCTGTTTTATTGCATAAATAGAGAATATTGTTGAGCATTTGCTTGATCTTGGAATCCATGAGTATGTGATATTGCAGAATAGTATTAATAAAAATATCTATAAAAATAACTTTAATTGAGCTAAGGAATATATAAAAAAGCATAATTTGAGAAAAAAGTAATGTCTGACGTATAAAGGGAAGACGAAATCTGGGGGTATACTTAACAGAATATTTGAATCTATGAAATACAATTTTAAATAAAATAATATTTTATATAACATATATATTTCATCCCATTATAATATCTATTATCGTAGATGTAAACAGTCTGATACACGCCCATTTTATTGGACAAAAACAGCAGCAACAACCTTAAAAGTAATTAAAATGAATATTTAAGACCTGACCCTAGTATAAAAACTGCCGTCTTAAGATCTACCTTCATTGAGATCTTTGTATGAGGTCGTATTCATTTACTATTTCGATATATTTTACCTATTTCAGCCTAATCAATACCTAACCTAATATTTAACTTGAAAATTGTATAAAGGTAATAAAATATAATAGATTATTCGGTATCCATAATAGAGGGAGAAGAGTAACTTTTTTAACAGCAGATTCCATCTTTTTCTACCTAAAAGATAATCTCCATTCCTTTTAAAAATGAAAAAAAAAAAAAAACAATGATGCATTTTCAATTTATTTCTACGTTGAATTGTTAAAATAATTATATATAAAACAAATCAATTTGTTTATCCATATAGAGTATTTTTTGTGCGCGTATCTCCCCATTTTAAATATAAAAATGAAGCAAAGAAAACTAACCAAAGGAACAAAAAAAAATAATCAAAGAATAAATTTTAAAAAGTGCTGCCGGTTGATTTAGTAATTTTATTTTATCTATGAATATATTATAATGCTTGTAAAAATCGTTTTTTAATGGTTAATTACTATTGATCTTTTGCAGCAAAATCTGAATAATTTAAATTGAAACTTCATTATTTAAAGAATTTATGGAAAAAATTCGAAGAATATGGCTTCCATTCCTAAGGTAAAAGTAGGGTTGAGGACTATTGATTTTAAGGAGCTAGGCCGGCTGAAAGATAAAGAATTCATATCCTTAAATATTTCATGGACCCCAATTGAATTTTTAACTCACATTACCCACCGAGTAGCTACTTGCTTTATAATTAAACTTTTGTCTTTTTTGACCATCGTTATTTCAAATAAATGGATTGGAAAGTTTTAAATTTGATTTCAGGAAATTGATCTTTGAATTTAATCACTTTTAAGTTTAGTTTTAACAAATTGCTAAGAAATATTTATTCTGTGAGATTATTATATTGGTCAAATTTGATTTTTTTAAATTTATAAATATCTATCTATATATATAAAATCAACGTATATATATTTATACACTATTCGAGACAAATCTGTGTGTATTTTTAACAGGATATAGAGTTGAATCTGGAAATAGCATTTGTTGCATTCTATAGCAAGGAAATGCATTAAAACTACTCGTGAAAATATTCATAAATTTAACAAATAGATGTAAAGATGAAGAAGCAGTTTAAAATAGAAGCAATTAAAATCAAATAAACTAATAATTAATTTATATATTTTGTGATAGTAACTAATGATATATTTTTACTACTACTACTGATATAATTGTTTTAAGAAATATAAACTCTTTTTGACGCTTATGTCAAGTCTTCAACCCTACTTTTACCTTCGAAATGGAAGCCGTATTCTTTTTTTTTCCCAGAAATTCTTTAAATAATGAAGTTTCAATTTAAATTTAATAGATTTTGCTGCAAAAGATCAATAGTATTTAACCATTAAAAACGATTTTTACAAACATTTTAGAATATATTCATAGATAAAAATAATTCTTTTTGAACTGAAACAATTTTATATTTTCCCTTTCTGCAATGATAAATGGGAGGGTTCACCACTGATGAGTCAGGTCTTTCTATTATCATTGCAGTGGCATTAGAGAGAGAGACAAAAATTGTTTTAATTCAAAAAGAATCATTCGCGTCAAAAATAGTTCATATTTCTTATAACAGATGGCACGATAATGCATCGTATTAAAACAATGTTTGTTGTGCAAATTTTCACTCCGGTAAAAACCTGGCGAAGCCGTATATATACTCACTAGTATTATATATCTTTTTTTTTATTGTGTAAATATATATTATGTATTATTAGATAATAAAAAGGCATATATTGTATTTAATAAAATATTTATTTGTCAATATTTCGGTTGGCTGAACGCCAAACCTTTATCAAAGCATTAAATTTTTGAATACACCATATACAAAATATACGGGTGTATACAAAAATGTAATGCCTTGATAAAGCCAACCGAAATATTGGCAAATAAATCTTTTATTAAATCCACAATATGCCTTTTTATTATCTAATGAATTAAATATGGTTTGCTCTATTTTCAAAATGATATATATATATGTCATAATTTGTATATAATTAAATGCAACCCCGACCCACTATGTATGTACCATGTATGATTTTCAAAGACTTAATAAAGAACAAGGTAACTGGAGGGAAGCAAGTAGCATTAAGATATAGGAAGTAGACCTAAGGCTGGCACGACTATTCTGGGCACCCCTGTGTCAATATTGCAGGGGCAGAGACCGGACGTCTCTAGTGACCAGAAGTTATAAATGTTGAAGCTAACACCCAATATTTCCGGCAAAGACAGGACGTATCTAATATCCGTCGAAGCTATAAGCGTCAAGCCACCCAACACTTCCTGACGAAATCGGATATACCAGGCAGGGCACATCTTTCATCAAGGAGAGCCGCGGGCCAATCAGAAGATAGCTCCTTAAGTAGGTCAACCAATAGGAAAAGATCATGTGACATCTCTCGACCAATCATAGAGAAACGGAGTCTTGGTGTTAAATCGAAAGACAAGGATGGTCAGTTAGGTTTTCGCTCTCATAGGAACAACACCTGCAGTAGCGACTTGGCTCCCACCGAGTTCGGATCAGCCTTCGACTTGCTCCCACCAAGGTAGCATCTGTTCTAGAGATCTCTCTCTCAGCTCAGCTCATAGCTATGTCAATCACCGCCATGTGATCAGATAAGGAACAATCAAACCCGCTCCTTCTCAAACCTTCTTCCCTCCAATCCAGTTGCCTTTTATTTTCAAAACAATCACGTGTCCTGATTATTCCTAACTGTATGCTGCAACTTCCACTCAAACGGCTGCGCTTCAATCAAATATCACCATTCGCATCCAACAACAAGAAATTCCGCAACGATATTGCCACAGAACGGTTAAGTCGACAGGATAGTGAGATGGAATTAAATCAGGATCCCATAAGCGTAAAGTCAGACGGTCCAACGGAAACAATGGAAAGAAGGCAAGAAGCAAGGGAGAACGAAGGGGCAGGAGAAAGACAGGAAGTGATCGGCCGAGAGACAACTGCGCCCCTAGCGGACGCCGTCAATCAGCTGTCAACGCTTCTGACCCGGGCAAAAATTTCTGATGGAGCGGAGTCGGCGATCCCGCCTTTCGACGGCACATACAGCGCGACACAGTTTTTCCAGACGTTCGACCGAAAAATGGAAGACGCATCCATGGGAGAACAAGAAAAATTACTGCGCCTACCAAACTACCTGGTGCGACAACCCCTGGAACTCTTCAGGAAACTTCGGTTGGCCGACCGGAGTTATTTCCAGGTGAGACAAATCCTCCTAGATCTCTACCCTGAGTCAAGCGAAGCGTCCTTTGCGAAATATTTCGCCATGAAACTCACTGGACAAGCCAACTTAGAGACCTACTACCGGGAAAAAAACGCCATGGGATTGCAACTAGGACTTCCACAAGAGGTGATCCTCGAGACGCTGACAGAAGGACTGCCATTCAACGACCAGCGCCTAGTCCGCGTAGTGCCTCCCGAGAACCTAGGAGAGTGGTTCCGACTGGTACAGCGGATCCACGGGCCCAGTGTACCGGCAACGCGATCCAGAGAAGATCAACCACCCACAATGTCGGGTCCGTACCACAGCACACCCCGACGCCCAGGTGCATGGAATGCACCTCTTCCGCCGTCCGATTGCAAGTTCTGCGGCGCGAGACACTGGCACAGCGAATGCCGACGTCGACCAATCCCGACGACCCACGAAAAAGTCCGGACAGTGCAAACGGTCCCAAAATCACCAGTTCCGACTTCATCACAACCAAGTCAAGCCAGAGACACCTCAGCCGGGCAGCCCTTTCGAGACTGAGGTAGGATCCCTAAACCAACTGACTGTCAAACTCTATCTAGCCCCTAATGTATCATGCCCCTTTTTAATTGATACAGGCGCCAGCCTGAGTATAGTGCCATATAGTATTTATCATATGCTAAAAACCCACCTGCCTAATTTAACCCTTGAGGGACATTCACTACACCTCCAAACCCTAAACGGATTTGCAAAAACCATGGGTAAACTATCTATCCCACTGACAATAGGACAAATATCACGAAAGGAGTATTTCCATGTAGTGAATGCACCATTGCCATTCGGAATTCTTAGTATCAATAGCCTCCATAAATTCAGATTAACCATAGATTTTAATAAATGCACTATACTCCAGCTGGGCGCCCCATTGTCTACCCTTTCCTACCATTTTAATCATGTGTCCAATGTATGCACGTACTGGCAATGTCAGGCGATGTCACAAAAAATTTTCCCCACATCCCGACTTTCCACCGATGACAACCATTGCGTGCATTCATTGAGAAAACCCCACTTATCTACATGCCCCTTTTTCACTAAAGCCAATTGCCCTTTTTACATGTCCTCAAATAATCAAACCTCAACAACTTCAACTTATGAACCTGTCCAAAACGCACCCACACAGCGGGATAACTCGCATACCAAAAACATAGGTGATCACACACCGTTGCACAACTCTCACATGACCAACCCACACAACGAACTCGACACTCACACTAATACACAACAAAACCCTTTACCACATGCATACTACAACACAACACCTAACACTCACTATACACCACAGTTCACAACACTTCTACAAAGGTACACTCACATTTTTTCACAGGACAAATTCAACGTACCATGCTTACGGATTCCACCAGTAAAAATACCCACGAATTCCGAAAAAATAATCACCATACGTCCATATCGTGTTCCGATATGTGACCAACAAGAAATCCGTAACCAAATACAACAAATGCTGGAGAACGGCATCATAGAGCAATCTTTTTCACCTTTCTCGAGCCCTGTCACCCTCGTCACTAAGCGCGACAAGACCAAACGGTTTTGTATCGATTATAGGAAGGTGAACGAGCTAATCAGCTCTGATGTCCATCCCCTCCCGAGAATCGAGGATATCCTAGACCACCTCGCACAAGCCAAATATTTCTCCACGGCCGACATATCCTCTGCGTATTGGCAAGTCCCAATACACCCCGATTCTCGACCACTGTTAGCATTTGCCACCTTTGAAGGATTATACCAACCCACTCGATTACCTTTCGGGTTAAAAACCAGCCCTCAGATTTACGAACGAGCCATAAGTCAGGTCCTACAGAGACACGGACTTGACTGTGTGGCACATTACTTTGATGATTTCATCATTTACTCCAACACGTTGGAGGAGCATCAAAACCACCTGCGACAATTTTTCGCCTTTTGCGAAGCGGAGAAGTTACAACTTAACTTCGCAAAATGCGAATTTTTTAAGCAATCCATAAATTTTCTAGGTTACACCATCACAGCTGGTACAATCACACCACTCACACGTAACACCGACATTATCCACGCCATAAAACAACCACACAACCGAAAAACACTACAATCCTTCTTAGGCGCTGTGAACGTCTATAACAAATTCATTCCGGAATACGCTCGCTTGCGAGCACCACTCAACAATCTCCTCAAAAAGGACGTCGTGTGGAACTGGAATGAAGCTTGTCAAGAGGCGTTCATTGACCTGAAAGGAAACCTCACACAACACCCCATTTTACACCTTTACAAAGAAGGTCTGCCATGCCAAGTGTATTGCGATGCATCCACCCTCGGTATAGCAGGCATTCTCAAACAAGTTCACCCTGACGGAAACGTATATCCAGTTCAATATTTCAGCCGAACATTGCGCCCACACGAGAAAAACTACTCCATCTCTGAACTTGAGTGCTTAGCAATCGTTGAGAGTGTGGAGAAGTTTCGCATCTATCTTATGGGCAGAAAATTTACAATATTTTCTGACCATCACGCATTGCAGTGGTTGAAAACCATCAAGAACCCGTCCGGTAGACTGTTTCGATGGAGTTTACGACTATCGAGTTACGAATATGAGGTCCGCTACATAAAGGGAAAACTACAATACGAAGCAGATCTCTTGTCCCGTAACCCGTTTTGTGGATTCTTGGACGCCACCCTTATCAAGACCCACCAATCTCCTCCATCGAAAGAGTCTAGTTTGACCATTGATCATAATGGATTACATACAGTTTCCCGAAAAGGTGTAACCAAGATTATACTTCCAAAACCACTCATACAACAACTCTTACAAACAGTACACACAATACAATCACCCCGGTATTTCCCAAATGTCACGAATTATCTCCACACAATATTACTGGCAAGGTATGTCAAAAGATATTAAACAAAAAGTTAAGACCTGTCCCACCTGCCAATTAACAAAACGTCCAGTAGGACCCACTTACGGAGAATTAAGTCAACCTCCGGAATCTAAAGAACCCTTCGACCTTTTATCTCTGGACACCATAGCAGGATTTGCCAAATATGGCAACACCAAGATATACCTCCATGTGGT
Organism: Cordylochernes scorpioides; assembly: GCA_030710605.1. NCBI lineage: Eukaryota > Metazoa > Arthropoda > Arachnida > Pseudoscorpiones > Chernetidae > Cordylochernes > Cordylochernes scorpioides. The sequence goes on along the minus strand of CP092866.1, from coordinate 13,211,373 downwards.
AGTCGATCATTTTTCACGCTACGCGTGGGCTTTTCCATCTAAATCCACCAGTACCACCACCTACCAACAGGTACTTAAACGAGTATTCCAGGATGGTTCTCCAAAACGCCTTCTTACGGATAGAGCCCCTGCCTTCACTTCACCCAAATTTCGTAGTTTCCTACTTAATAGAAATATTCACCCATTGCTCACAACCAGCAACAATCCACAGGCCAACGGTCTATGTGAACGCCTGAACGCCACCCTCACGGGAAAACTGAGGTTATTACACCTAGAAAATCCTAAGGTCGCGTGGACCAAGTTGGTCAAGAAGGTTACACTTATATATAACAAGACACCCCACTCTACCACAGGTTTTCCACCCATATACTTAATGTTTGGTATCCTACCCCCAGAAATCTCTAATCATAACACACCATACCCAGATATCGACAAAGCTAGAAAAATTGCACACACACGCACACAAAACAAACATTTACAAGACAAAAACACTTATGACCAACGACACAAGCAACCACATTTCGAAGTAGGTGATCTAGTGTTAGTAAAATTATATCACCACCCAAATACAGGGAAACTCGCGCCATATTTCACAGGACCTCACACAATATTAGAAATTATTTCACCAAATGTGGTCCGCATAGATCGACCAAATCAACCACTTCAAAGAGACACTGACACAATCCACGTCAACAAACTTAAACTGTATACAGAAAAAATCCATTATATATCACCACCCGCCGTTAGCACCTATCATATAAAGCACAACCCCAATTACACGTTCCCTTTCAAACATTTAACACCCGAATTATTCCCAACAGAGTCATTAAGGTTCAAACCCACCAGCAGCGAACCTTTCAAGCATTTAAACCCTGCCATTTTTGCAACAAGACGATTTACATCACTCTTCCCCGACGTTAAAAACTGCAAACCTGACAACCAGCTCAATCATATCACACCACTTCCTAAAGATATCAAACAGGAGAACTGCGAACCTACCAATCATTCAAATTCTACAATTTATAAGGTTCAAGCAAATATTTCAGAGTCCCCAGTTACAAAAATGTGGACGAACATGGGGCAATACCCTATTTTTCATCTGATTTTCATCCTTTGTTTGTTACTTCTGCCATACAACTGTATTCCAATTTTATTCATCAATTACTTGTTTATATATACCATGCCCGCTCAGAAAATCTTCGAACTACAAGAGGCAGTTTTTAATTTTGGACAAACATTAGGAAACATCTTTGCAGAAAATCTAAATAAACTCCGAAAAGATAACAGTAACTGAAAGATAACCAACCGATGTCGGAGAAGCCGTACTCCAAAAACAAGCCCTGAGCCGCACCAAAAATAAATAGACGGCAGGAAACGAGAATTTGAGACACCACGACGGAGGTGTAGCCCGCAGCGATAAATTCGGCCTCTGTAAACAAAGCGGAACGCCTTCGTCCGATCTCCAATTTCATTCCCTCTCGTTTGCCCGACACACCCCACTTCCGTATCTCTAATTACAATGAGAAGATCCCCTATTGAGGTCAACTGGGAACCTCGCTATACCACCGATTTTGATTCCAGTTCGAGTCTACATATCGATTTTTACCAACCAACTCCACATCCACGAGACCACACATAGAACTAACTCACACATTTCTTACACAACAGACTTCTAACATTTTTTCACAACACACACACAAAGACAAAAAATTACACATAAAGGTTATATAGATTTCCATGTCTCCTGTACACACAGCATAAACGCACTTGAGGACTAGAATCACGTTTTTCACCTAAGTGTCGCTACAGATGAGACAAAAAAATTTATAGGGCATAATTGAGCAAGTAAAACATTTATAGGGCAAAATGGAGCAACCAATACATGTAGATCAGGGCATGTAGATACCAAAGGGTTCCAACCAATACACCTTATTTTTCATATCAATCATTTTCATTATTTTCTCGCAATTAAAAATGTAAATATTTAATCAATGTATCAATTTATTCAACTTATTGCCACTTTTAATCATTAATTATCATTTTTTTTCCAATTAGTTTATATTATCATTTTTATTTATCAATTATCATTCTATTTACCACTTGACTTATATTGCCACAACTCAATTATCAACGAAAACCCACTGGTTTTCGATTAAACTAAAAACATTAAATCACCCTTTGTTGTTGAAACCTTTTTATTTTTCATTTTTTTTTTCAAACACTCAACTTTGATTTCGCTCAAAAAACTTTTATTTTATTTTTATTTTTGATTTCTCAAAAGACCTAATAGAATTCCTTCGATTTCATTCCCAATTTCGAGCTAGAATATGGTTAGGCATTTTTCCTTTTTTTTTCACCATTCAACCAAGCACTCAACTTTGATTTCGCTCAAAAAACTTTTATTTTATTTTTATTTTTGATTTCTCAAAAGACCTAATAGAATTCCTTCGATTTCATTCCCAATCTCGAATAGAATATGGTTAGGCATTTTTCCTTTTTTTTTTTCACCATTCAACCAAGCACTCAACTTTGATTTCGCTCAAAAAACTTTTATCTTATTTTTATTTTTGATTTCTCAAAAGACCTAATAGAATTCCTTCGATTTCATTCCCAATTTCGAGCTAGAATATGGTTAGGCATTTTTCTTTTTTTTTCTCACCATTCAACCAAACACATTCAATTTTGTTTTCATTCAACTACTCTTATTTTATTTTGTTTTGATTTCAAAGCGCCTTATGAAATTTCCTCGATTCCTTTTTCTCAGAATTCGAGCAAAAAAGTAACTAAGCAGTTGTCTTTGTCACCATGCAACAAAATATTTTTCTTTTTCAACCAAACACATTCAATTTTGATTTCATTCAACTATTTTTATATTATTTTTATTGGATTTCAAAAGCCTTAATAGAACTCCCTCGATATCATTTCTTATCTCGAGTAGAATTCGTTTAGGCGCATTTTTTTTTGTTTTACCCACTATGTACCATAACCTTCATTGATTTCTTACAATTAAAAATTTTTTTGATTTCTATTAATTATACTCAACCTATATCATCAACACCATTCTATCTTACTTTTATGTCACCAGCAATGCTTGTATATAGACTCAATACCCACAACTAATTTTCCCACAAAATTATTTTTCACTTTACAGAATTCTCTCAGGCTAACCCCTTCTTGAATTCTTCACATGTAGGGGGCGCATCTGTCATAATTTGTATATAATTAAATGCAACCCCGACCCACTATGTATGTACCATGTATGATTTTCAAAGACTTAATAAAGAACAAGGTAACTGGAGGGAAGCAAGTAGCATTAAGATATAGGAAGTAGACCTAAGGCTGGCACGACTATTCTGGGCACCCCTGTGTCAATATTGCAGGGGCAGAGACCGGACGTCTCTAGTGACCAGAAGTTATAAATGTTGAAGCTAACACCCAATATTTCCGGCAAAGACAGGACGTATCTAATATCCGTCGAAGCTATAAGCGTCAAGCCACCCAACACTTCCTGACGAAATCGGATATACCAGGCAGGGCACATCTTTCATCAAGGAGAGCCGCGGGCCAATCAGAAGATAGCTCCTTAAGTAGGTCAACCAATAGGAAAAGATCATGTGACATCTCTCGACCAATCATAGAGAAACGGAGTCTTGGTGTTAAATCGAAAGACAAGGATGGTCAGTTAGGTTTTCGCTCTCATAGGAACAACACCTGCAGTAGCGACTTGGCTCCCACCGAGTTCGGATCAGCCTTCGACTTGCTCCCACCAAGGTAGCATCTGTTCTAGAGATCTCTCTCTCAGCTCAGCTCATAGCTATGTCAATCACCGCCATGTGATCAGATAAGGAACAATCAAACCCGCTCCTTCTCAAACCTTCTTCCCTCCAATCCAGTTGCCTTTTATTTTCAAAACAATCACGTGTCCTGATTATTCCTAACTGTATGCTGCAACTTCCACTCAAACGGCTGCGCTTCAATCAAATATCACCATTCGCATCCAACAACAAGAAATTCCGCAACGATATTGCCACATATATTATTCCGAAATTATAACCTCTGTGAAATCTTTAGGACAAATTAATAAAGCCTCCGAGGTTGTGTTTCTTTTTTAAAACATTTAATAACGCTCAAGCTTTCGGGTATGGTGGCCCTTCTACAGGAGCAACGCGAAACACGACACAACACGACACGAGACGCGAGAAACACAACCTCGGAGGCTTTATTAATTTGTCCTAAATATATATATTATATAAATATTTATTATGCAATTGCCAAAATCTCTCTAAAAAACAATCATATAATTGGTTATTTAGAATTTAAATAAATAATGTATATGAATATTCATCCAAAAGATTTAAAACTTCAAAATTATATTTTACAAAATATTTTATTACAAATTTGAATAAACATAAAAATATATAACCGAATAATACTCATATAAACTCATCATATATATTATTTTATAATTTCAATCTAATATATATTTATTCAAAACATTTTTGAATTGTATCGTATTTGTGAAATCTGACCAAAAGGTCAAAGAAAAAAAATCAATGTTAAATATTTGATATTTGTGTGTTTCTTGATTCCCCTCTCTTACGGAATAAAATTGAATTTTTAAAAGAAAATGGGAATTTAATCTTGGATTCCAAGAATTTAGGCGTGTGCTTATTTTACAGGTATTTTACATAAACCTTCTACGTCTTATTTACATAAGATAGTGTTGAATTTATTTTCGACTTCCCACTTTCAAATTCTACCTTTTTTTTCCAGCATGCTCAAAAAAGGTTGCAAGTTTTATTTTCCAGAAAAAGTTTTCTATTTATTTTACCTACATCCACATTTCCTAGACCAATAATACAGTGCATGAGGTTATGAAAGTTTTCTATGTATGAAGGGAGAAAATGTTATTAAATAAATTTACAATTCAATTTCCTTTTTTTTTAAATATATTATTTTCAATAAACTACCAGAAATTATATATTGGTTCAACGTTAATATTTTTGAACCATTTTTTTGGGATTTTTAAATAGATTTTTAGATCTACATTTATTTAACAGATTTTATTAAAATCTTTAAAATTTATGGATAATAAAAAGGTTTATTTCATAAAGACGCAGAAATATAAATGATTATTTTATTATATAACGAATTATAAAGTGTATAAAGTTGTTAATTATGTTTCGGTGTAGTAATGTACACTCATGGAGAGACAAAACTTAAGGAAGTAAGTCTTTGATGTCGCAGGTCATCATTTTTTTTTTTAAGGAGACAGAGGCAATTTTGTTCACACTTGGTTATACTTTGTGTCTTCAATAAAAGTCACTGTAAAACTTTCATAGTTATTGTCTGAATCCCGATATACATGTTAAAAGGGACAACTTCCTTAAGTTTTGTCCACATAAGTGTATATACTTTCAACTTATATACAATAGACACACACATTATACTATTTTATTACATATTTCATCGTGTTGTGTTGCTGTTTTCAAATCCATATATGATAGCTATTTATTAAGAATGCAACTGATTTAATGAATCATAAAAATTGCATATTCAATAGCGCATCAGGATAAACGATTTTTCACTCTATGAATAAATATATATTTATAAACGTGTATACATTCATATAAAAATAAAATGCACATCTCAAATCTTCAAAGATTTCAATTATCAATATATATGAGAATTTATATTACATATATATTGTGTATATAATTTAATAGAAAGAGAGAGAGAGAGAGAGAAAAAAAAACCCTGCAAATCAAAAGTACCAAAAATAGTCAAAATATTACTTCAAATTATAATGTGTTTTATCTCTTAACGAAATAATGTTCCCAAATTGAAAATTTTAAGTGTAAAATATTATACAAAATATTCGCGATTATACTCACCTTATACAGGTTAGAAATTTAGGAAATTCCGTGAAGAATTTTAAAACCAAGGGTCATTAAATGTTCGTTAAAGATTCAGATGGCCATAATGAGAAGATTACAGAAGATTGGGACTAATCTGAAGCAGACGAACACTCCAAGATTACTACAATGTAATTACCGCGTTGAAATGGTTTTTATTGAGCTTAGCATTGTTCACCAATTATTTTATCTTTTCTCCTACTTATATCTCTTCGATCTAGTAACTTTCATAAGGATTTTCGGCAGAAGACTCTTCCAATCCCATTAGCAAGTTTTGGAAATAGAATAATAAAGACATCCGTTAATTAGAAATATATTTAGAGCGTCTTACACTAACTGATCTAAGCCAGCTATAAACCTTATTGAAGTATTATCTTATCGACTGATTTAAACTCTTCGAATTAAAATACCAAAATATAAGGACGATTGAAGATTAGAGAACTTTATTCGCAAGCTTTCGGACGCATGCCTCCTTCTACAGGACATCAGGCCTCTCATCCGGGAGGCATTTACCATAATCCCCCCTGACCTACAGGGCTGGGTACATGGCCTAGACGATGACGCCATGGCCATCCTGGCGTCTTCCAAGACACACATCTATAAGTACTTCCTCGGCGTGGAACTGAGGAGTGTTCAAGAAGATCTTGTCTGGAGGAGAACTCTCTCAAGGTGGGGAATCCTTCCTTTCTGAAGAAATTTGTACACATACACAACTATATATATTCCCCTACATTTTATCTACCCTTTATTTACTATTTTATTTTATATTTTTTCTACCTTTGTAACAATTGATTAGAAGAATCAATAAAATTGTTCAAATTGTCAAAATATTGTCTACAGGACATTGTCATAGTAAAGCCTGTAGAAGGACGTCCGAAAGCTTGCGAATAAAGTGCTTATAGGACACTCCTCTTCAACCATCATTATATTTTACTATTTAGTATCACCTCATGTTGTATAATAAAGTATAGAACATTGACTTATCACAAGCGATGAATATTTTCAAATATTATTATACCTATTTAATGTGATAAATGCATCAAATTCCTGTGAGATTGAAATTACAAGCACTTTTTCAAAGAGATATTTCCTAAACCTGTTATAATAAATAATTATTAAATATGAAACGCTTCTCCTGTATTGTCTCTCAATTTAAATATAAGAAGTTTTAAAATAGAAAAATGTTTAGAATAAAATAAAAACTATAAAAATATAAAATACAATTCCCCGAGGTAAAAGTTTATTTTTTCCATCAGCGAATTGTCTTTTATATTTATAACTTTACACCCCGGGGATTATAATATTCACTAAATAAAAACTATTTAATTTTAATCAAAATAGTATATTAATAAATAAATATATTTTAATATTTTTATTTTAATTTAAAATGTAAATAAAATCTAAAATAACAACAAACATCACAAAGTATGTTTATATCATAATTTAATTGAAATTTATATCAAAAAAGATATTTTTAATTCGAAATTCAAATTTTCTAGGAGGGGAAGGGGAAGTTTAAAAAATGTTTCATATAAAAAATATCATTTTTATTCTAATATCCAAAGAAAAATGAATTTAGAGAATAAATTAGTTATTTTAGACATATAAAAACTATATTAATTATTTAGATTTTCAATTTCAAAAGGCATAATAGAAATAAGCTATTAGAAAAGAATGAATAAAAATGAAAAAAATTAATATTATAAATATTTTCTAAATTAGATATTCAATCTAGATTTAATTACATTTTTAACTGTTATGTTTCTAAGTTAAGAAAATTTTACTATATATATATGTTATGAATATTTTGTGTTGTTGTTAGATTAGGCTTGATAAGACAAAGGATCGATAAGATAAAGGGTTGAGGTGCAGTCGTGATAAAAAAAGATAATTATTTACCGTCAAGTAGCTTTTATTTTCAATTACTTGAGGAAAGATTACACATTTGTTAGTTTCAAATTATATAGAATTTATAATTTAATCCTATATTAGTGATTTAAAAGGATTGATTGGTTAACTACGCATATTTACAACAAAATTATACAACTAAAACTGAAAGTCTTTCTAAAAACGATGATAACCAAAATAAAATTATCAATGAATAAAATAAAGTATATATTTTTTAAAATATAGAAATATTTGAGGTTTTTAGATTATATAATATTTTTAGATTATATAATATATATATATATCTTTATATTAAACTCAAAAAAGGCATATCCTGACCACATGAACTTTTAGATGGCAGAGCGTCATCTAGTGGAACAGAAATCAACTAAACATTGATTTAACTTATTCTCTGATATTTGCCAAACCATTTTCTTGATAATTCAAGAAAAGTCAACCACGAATGCGTTTCGGGCTGTTGGCCCTCGTCAGCGTGGTGCAGTCTGTACCTCTACGACCAAAAGTATTTTGATACCAGAGGCTTCCTGAAATTTAAGGCCAAACTTGCGTAAATACACTAAATGCAGCATCTTAGTACACTTTTATTTTGTAGCAAATCTTTATTGTCTTAGTAAAGTCTGATACAGCATTTTTGTTGTTTTGCGAAACGCCAAAAAGTGACAACAACAAAACAAAGATGATGATAACCTGCGTCTTGCAGATTAACATTTTCATAGAAACATATATATATATACATATTTATTGCTAGCTATATATCACCATCTTCTCTCTTCAAATCTCACAGGAAGTCTCCTCGCTCGAGGTGGGTTCCGCCTTAGGACAGGACCCTCCTCTTTCAAGGCCTCGGGGTCCAGCGAGGGAAGAGGCTCCAATGACTTTCCATCGTCTGTATCACTCTGAACCTCTGAATCTTGATCCGACCGCTGGCTAGTTAGTCCTGGCGACATCGACTCCACATAACCTCTGTCTCGTACAACCTCCGAGATTATGGCATTGGGACCTGCTCCTCTTGAGTGCTCGGGTTGACGCTCTCCATCTCCACTCTCATCTTCCTCACCATTCCTCCACCTTTTTCTAATTTGATCCCTGTGATAGGCCTTTACCTGTCCGTGGATCAAAATGGTGTAGACTCTAGTTCCCTTCTTGCCCACAATTTTTCCTGGGATCCATTTATCACCACCTCTAAAGTTTTTACACCACACTAAATCATCTATCTGGAATTCTTCCAAATGGGTTCGCCGATCATACTTCATTTGCCTGGCTTGCTGGTCCCTAACTCTAGATGCCAAGCTGGGATGTATCAACGACACTCTGGTTCGAAGCGCACGCCCAATAAAGAGCTCTGATGGAGTCTTTCCCGTTGTCACATGCGGGGTGCTTCGATATGCCAGAAGAACTTTTGACAAGGTGTCTTGAATGGTGTCCCCAATTTTCCTTTTATTTTTATCCAGGGCAGTCTTAATTGTTCTAACCGCTCTTTCAGCCAAGCCATTACTTTGCGGGTGGTACGCCGGGATCAATGTTTGTTTAATTCCATTTCCTTCCAGAAAACCTTTCATTTCACTCCCAGTAAACTGAGGTCCATTATCAGATACAAGTTCCTCCGGTAACCCATAGGAAGAAAAAAGTCGCCGTAGTTGCTCAATGGTTTTGCGTGTGGTGGTCTCTCTCATTGGGATGGCTTCGATCCACTTTGAATGACTATCTACTACTATTAATAAATTAATGTTTTCCTTATTTGCAAAATCAATGTGAATTCTTTGCCAAGGTCTGGTTGACCATTTCCAGGGTTGCCATTTTCCTTTATTTGGCCCATCCTGGGATTGCTGACAGCTTCTGCACTTATTTACCAAAAACTCGATTTGGGTATCTAGATTAGGCCACCAAAAATGTGATCTTGCTACAGCCTTCATTTTGTTCATACCGGAATGAGTCTCATGAAGACAGTTCAACATTTTTATTCTGAGAGATGGTGGAATGACAACTCTCATTCCCCAAACCAAACACTCCCCATCTACAGTTAGCTCAAGTTTCCTTTGAAAATAAGGTCTGAGGTGATCAGCCACCTTTTCAGGCCAGCCTTGCTGAGTATAAAATTTGGCCAATGAGAGCACTTCGTCTTTTTCAGTTTCCGTGGCAATTTCCTCTGCTGTGATCGGCAATTCTTCCACAAAGGATAAAGCATAGACATTATTCAATCTTGGAATTTCTTCACAGCCCACAGGAAAACGTGACAGAAGATCTGCATTCCCATGGTCTTGAGTTCTTCGAAATTTAATATCGTAAGTATAAGCTGACAAAATAAGCGCCCAACGCTGCAATCTTGAAGTAGATAAGGTGGGGATTCCTGATCTTGGGCCCAAAATGGTCACCAATGGCTTATGGTCTGTAATAAGAATAAATTTTCTTCCATAAATAAATTGATGAAACTTGGTAACTCCATATATAATGGCTAGAGCCTCCTTCTCAATCTGAGAATAATTTTGTTCTGCTTCCGATAAAGTCCGTGAGGCAAACATAATCGGTCTCTCCTGGCCTTCTATAATATGTGACAACACAGCGCCCACTCCAATCTGCGATGCATCAGTGGCCAAACACAATGGCAAAGTCGTATCATATGGGACTAGCACCCTCTCAGAGGTAATGCTGTTCTTGCACTTGTCAATGGCCTCTCCACATTCCTTTGTCCAAACCCAAGGACGTTTTTTGTGAAGAAGCTCATGAAGAGGCTTCAAAAGCTCTGGCAAATTGGGTATGAACTTCCCATAAAAGTTAACTAAACCCAGAAATGACCTTAATTCAGAGATATTCGTAGGCATTTTGGCCTTCTGTATTGCTTGTACCTTATGATCTAAAGGTCTGATGCCCTCTCCCGTGACAAGATGTCCTAAATATTCAATTTCTTTTTGCAAAAATAGGCATTTTTCTTTCTTTAGTTTGATATTATACTTCGCCAAGCGAGCAAATATAGTCTTCAACAACGCCAGATGTTCTTCAATTGATGCTGTGGCTATAAGGACATCATCAATATAACAAATTACGCCTCCTATACCCGACAAAACCCTATCCATTACAGATTGAAAATAACTGGGCGCATTTGCCAATCCAAATGGCATTCTCTTAAACCTGAACAGCCCTTTATGAGTATTTATCGTTAGTAACGGTCGGGTGCCTGGGTCCACCTCTAATTGCAGATAAGCGTTCCTCAAGTCCAATTTAGAAAAGTATTTTCCCTTGGCCAATGTGGAGAATAAATCTTGCTGTGTGGGAAGGGGATAGGCCGCAGTGTCCAAATATTTATTTAGAGTTACCTTGAAGTCGCAGCAAATTCTGATCTCTTTATTTTTCTTCGGCACTACAACCACTGGAGTGGCCCATTTACTGCTCGCCACCTCACATAGATAACCCTTAGCCACCATTTTGTCTAATGCTTCAGTAACTGCTGGCCTAATGGCGAAAGGCACCGGACGAGCCTTATGGAAAATTGGATTCACATCACACATGTTTACTGAAAATGTGAAACCTTTTATTGGTTCGGTTGTCTCCACAAATAGGGCTTGATTTTCCTTCAAAATTTCCTCAATGGTAATTTCCACAGGCATATGTTTTACCGCGAAACAGCCCAATTTCAATCTATTTATCCATTCTCTTCCCATCAAAGCCCTCTTTTCTCCTTTCACCACCAACGCTCTAAGTTTGTAAGTAATATCTTGACATTCCACTTTGACATTGATTTTACCCAGAATGGGTACCACGGTACCATCATAAGTTCTTACAATAATACTCGCTTTTTCCAATTTCAAGTGTTGAAGACTATTTTTAAAATCCTTTTCTGATATCAGTGTTAGACCACTACCCGTATCCATTTCAAATTTAATAAAGTTTCCTTCTACTTTTAACTCCATCAGATAGGGAGGGTCACTTGAGGCAAAATTAATTTTATACTCAGGTATCGTCACGCTTATAATTTTCTGGACATACTCTTCCTCCTCTCCTTGGTCTCCTATCTGATGTATATTTCCCGGCTGATTCTGATGTTGCCTTAGATTTCTTCTACTGCTCCAACATATTGAGGCAATGTGTCCTTTTTTATTACACTTAAAGCATATCGCCTCCTTAAATCTACATAGTTCTTTATGCTGTTTACCACAATGTTTACATTTGCCATTCTGGAAATTTGATTCAACCTTGCGTTCCATCCTCAACTTATCTACACAATCTTCACCCTGCTCCAAGTGAAATAATTTTGTATTTTTCTCGGCCGCTTCCATAGATAATGCTATCTCAATTACTTTAGCTAAAGAAATGTCGCCCTCCGACAAAATTCTATTTTGTATTTTGGCATTATATAATCCACAAACCATTTTATCACGTAAAGAATCCTCCAGAAAATTTCCAAAGTTGCATGAGGAAGCCAAACGCTTAATTTCCACCAAGTAATCCGAGATGCTTTCTTCCTTTAATTGCATTCTTTTAAAAAAAATGAACCTCTCTACTACAATTGAGCGCTTTGGAGAGAAGTGCCTTTTCAAGATATCTATTAGGTCATCAAAAGTTTTATTTTTAGGTAGAATAGGACTGCACAAATTCTTCAAAACACCATAGGTTTTACTTCCCATGAGGGTTAGGAGATAAGCCTTTTTCTTCTCATCCCCTGCCTCCTCCAATATGAGAAACTGTTCCAATCGTTCATAAAACGTTTCAAAAGTTTCAGTTTCTTCATTATATTCCTTAAATTGGTAACTAGCCATTTTATCCCACTTTTTTTTTTTAATTTGCATCCTAAAACTTTGCAATTTTAGTCTTTTAAAAATAACTTTCAATTATATGCAAAATCAAAGATAATTTCTAAAAATATTTACTTCAAAATTCGAGGGTACTTACTCTTATATCCTCGTCGCCAAATGCAGCATCTTAGTACACTTTTATTTTGTAGCAAATCTTTATTGTCTTAGTAAAGTCTGATACAGCATTTTTGTTGTTTTGCGAAACGCCAAAAAGTGACAACAACAAAACAAAGATGATGATAACCTGCGTCTTGCAGATTAACATTTTCATAGAAACATATATATATATACATATTTATTGCTAGCTATATATCACTAAACATGCGAAATATATTTAAAATATATATTTTTAATTGTTTTCACATATCGTGATATATACCTTTATATTAAAAAAGTGTTATAGAGCATATAACTATTAATATTATGAAATAAAATAATTTCAATATCTATATACGTTTATATTATTTTTACGTTGAGAGATTATTTTTATAGAATAGATTACATTAAGGATCAATATATGAATTATATTTTACTTATAGATATATAATGATTTGGAGTCAATAAATATAATTTTATATAAATACATATTGCCACGTGGAAAATTAGGGAAGACAAACTTCGGGATGAGACTGTTTTTTATTTCAGGCAAGAACAAACTATGAATGATAAACAAAAGATAAGCAATGGGGAAGGTGTACAGAGTATCAAAATATATAAACATAAAAAATGATACTCTGCTAATAAAATAATAAAATCTTTGTTACAATATGTATTTTGATAGGTAAGTTTGAAAGAATTCAATCCCAAAAGATGGGTGGAATTCCATTCCGAAATATTGACATATAAAAAAAATATTGATGATCCAAGATAAGCTCTTTTATCATTTAATATTTATAAATTATTTTTAAAAAGTTATTTCAAACATTTTGAATAATATTTATAGAATATATTGCAACGCTTCAACGTTTCTTTTACTCTCATAATTATTTAAAATATATTAATTATTTAAAAAATATTTTCTTAATGCAAAGTGTTTGCTAATAAAAGAAAGGATCTCAATGTAGTTTGAGAAGTATTATATTAACCACTAGAATATATTTTCCAATGTACAATTTTGTTGGGTCAAACGTCCTCAGAGCAGTGTGGTGTGAAATAAACTAACATACTAAGAAGCCAAGATGGCCACAATATCTCATTTACTCCTTTTTTTTCTCTTACATTCCTTTCACAAAAATATGTATATAGACTTCTACAGTTCTAGAATATTATGTCCATTGATTCCCTAAATACCCCTATCCTTCTTAGAAAATGTACACTAGATAAGAAAACCAATGTTGTTGTTGTCGTGTCCAATGAAGAGCCTCAGATGTCTCCATACATCTCTCTATCACAGCAGTCGCAATGTCCACTATATTGGGTGTGTAAAGCTGCTGATCTGGGTCCATGTCAATTTTCTGTTGTTGTTGTCGTTCCAATGAAGAGCCTCAGATGTCTCCATGCATCTCTATCACAGCAGTCGCAATGTCCACTATCTTGGGTGTGTAAAGCTGCTGTTCTGGGTTCATGTCAATTTTCTGTTGTTGTTGTTGTCGTGTCCAATGAAGAGCCTCAGATGTCTCCATGCATCTCTATCACAGCAGTCACAATGTCCATTATATTGGGTGTGTAAAGCTGCTGTTCTGGATCCATGTCAATTTTCTGTTGTTGTTGTCGTGTCCAATGAAGAGCCTCAGATGTATCCATACATCTCTATCACAGCAGTCGCAATGTCCACTATCTTGGGTGTGTAAAGCTGCTGTTCTGGGTTCATGTCAATTTTCTGTTGTTATTGTTGTTGTCATGTCCAATGAAGAGCCTCAGATGTATCCATGCATCTCTATCACAGCAGTCGCAATGTCCACTATCTTGGGTGTGTAAAGCTGCTGTTCTGCGTCCATGTCAATTTTATGCGAGGCTGCGGCCATTGCTGGGCATAAGAAAACAATAACCATATACAATAATCGATTTCACTTAAGATTAATCTGGAGAAACCGCTAATGGGTTCACCAGGTAAGTTTGATGTTTTACACTCTTGGACACAACTTAAGGAAGTTGTACCTTTTATCATGTATATCGGGATTGTGACAATAACTCTGAAAGATATTTGATACACAGCTTTATTGAAGACACACGAGATAACCAAGTGTGTGAACAGTCTCTGTCTCCTCAAATAATTTTTAAAAAGACAACCGGCGTCATAAAATATTTCTACTTCCTTAGGTTTTGGCTATATGAGTGGATATAGGAATATTATAGAAGTCTTTATTGAATATTCAAAATGCATCTTACATTCTTAATATTCATTTGAGTTTAATCATATTTTCATTTTTATAACTATATATTGAAAATAAAAAAGGCATATCCAGACCGTGTTTACACGAGCTTTTCTAGATGGGTTGGCCAAATATCACGGAACAAGTTAACTAAACGTTTAGTTTATTTTTGTTCCACTAGATGGCGCTCTGCTATCTAGAAACGCTCATGTGGGCACGGTGAGGACATGCCTTTTTTATTTTTAATATCAACACATGACGTTTTTTTATATTTTTTATTTTTATCACACATATATATATAAACATAGTAGGTTTATCCTGACCAGGAGTACATGTGCTTTTCAGAAGGCAGAGCGCCATCTGGTGGAACAGAAATCAACTATTCATTGATTTAACCTGTTCCCTGATATTTGGCAAACCCAATTTCTTGATAAATCAAGAAAGGCCATCCATAAGAAAACTTTAACTAAACTTTTGATAATTTATTAAAGAGAGATACTCATAGAAAATAATAAGTGAGTTGAGAACAAAAAAAAAGGAAATTAAAAATAAATAAAGATTATGGAAATGGAATTTGTGGGATTATTTTTTTGATCGACTTTTCAATCTTGGAAAGAAAATAAGGGAAAGATATTTACGGTGAAAATATTTCCAAAGCTCCTAAATGTTTTCTTAGAAATATTCTCTGTGAAATATTCTGTAATTTAGTTTATAGAGTTTGCCTGCCTGGAGCTCTCTTTTTCACGATTCGATTAGATAAGAAAGGGGGTAGGTTATATAAACATGTTCATTGAAATTAAACCCCTCTTACATATTGTTTAATAACAATATGTAAATATATTAATAGATTTTTATAGATGAGAATTAATAAAATTGTTTTGAAATTACAAAATATATTCTCACAATGAGTTTCTTTTTATTACAAAACGCTAGATTTCAAGTGATAATCGCTCTTCAACGGGCTTAATAAAATATCGACTATATCTTACAAGAAAATATAAAAGAAACTCATTGTGAGAAAATATTTTGTAATTTTAAAACTTTTTCACAATTTTATCTTGAATAGAGATTTATATAAGAATAAGAGATTCTTCTTAGAGCTATTATATTGAAATCTAAAATAAAAGAAGACGAGTATCTTAAACGGTTTTTTATGGACGCAAGCTTTGGCCTTCATGTAATTCCACCTATAGTATCTTTTATCATTTAAGTATCGTATTCCAAAGAAACTCCTATCTCCAATCATGTAATTAACATCTTTATTGAAAATTAGATTTTCTATATATGTCGATTCATAATTATGTAAATATATTATTTGTAATAGTTGTAATTCCCTTTACCATAGCAATGTAAATATCATAGATGTATATATTCTTGCCTGCCATAAGTGCCGTGTTAGTATCGTCGTGTTTACTTTGTTTTTGCCTGTCGAAGGGTTCTTACCCGAAAGCTTGCGTCCATAAAAAACCGTTTAAGATACTCGTCTTCTTTTATTTTAGAGATTTATATAATAAAATTGTGTTATGTAACAATTAAATTTTAACAATGTGTTTCTTTTTATCTCTACAGAACTTACTGAAATGATAAAAGTTGTTCAATGAGAAGGCTTGGTTCATCAGTGGTGAACCCACTCAGCGGATTTGTCCAAATACTCATTCTTGATTAATCAAGAAAAGTTAATTACATACACGCTTCGGCGTGTTGGCCTTTGTTATCGTGGGGTGCAAGCTGTACCTTAACTACCAACAAACTGGCCATTCAGGTATCCTGAAAAATATTGAATTTTTACTCATTTATGAATATGCGTGCTTCACAATTCGGTCGAAGGCTGGTTAAACCGTTTGGTTTACGACCACTACGACCCGGGTTCGATCCCCGCATTGGACACTTTTTTCTGTTTAAAAAAAAAAAAAGCTTCAATGGCCCCCCGATTCTTGCAAAAGTCCAACCCCACCACCGAGTGCAAGTAACCAAACGGGGCTCTGGCACATTTGTAAGTGCAAAGTCGAACTGCTTTCACATGTGTAGACATGTGGTGCGCTTACAGTAAAAAGCAGTCGCTAACTACCCACCATGATTATCATGGCCTGTACCACGTGTACTAGGGATAAGCAAAAAAAAAAAAACAATTCAAAACAACAATATTTAAAATTTTCCTAGTTTGAAGTTTTGTTGCCGACTTTTCAGCAAGTTTTTATAACTACTGTAAAATTTATCAATTATGCCTTATTACGTGAGGGAACCTGTGTTATTCAACATTTTTGTCTCCATCGGTAGCCACTTGAGACAAGTTTGTAGATATTTTCAATTTGAAAATGGGAAATAGAGAATATTAGACATTTGTATTATGATACATTAGAACGCCAGCTGTCATAAGAAAATTTTTGGGAAAATATTCGTCGAAGAAAAAGAAAGCTGATAGAATTACCAAAAGATCCTTTATTACTTAAAGGTATTTCATAAACAATAAGGAAGGACAAGATATTAAATAAATTAAACTAGATAAAATTATTTCTTGAAAATAAAGATACTTCGCCCAGTAAATCTTTTTATTACCTTGACGTTTCGACAAAAAGCTTTTGTCTTCGTCAAAGCAAACAAAAATTAAAACATTTGGCAAGGCGTTAAAAATTATTCTAAGGCTCCAAGGGCGTTCTCACGCGATATAAATGTTTTAATTTTTGTTTGCTCCTGACGAGGACAAAAGCTTTTAGTCGAAACGTCGAGATAATAAAAAGATTTACTGACCGAAGTATCTTTATTTTTTTTCAAGAAATATGAATGCCGGCCAGGCAGCCTCTATCTTGACGATAGATAAAATGATATACACACCAGCAGCTAACGCCAATCAACAGCCTGACCTATCCAAGACCCTAACTAACTAAACGTAACAAAGCTGCGATATATAGGTAGATATGCAAACTAGCATGGACAATATGCAAAATATATGAAGAGTATTACATCGTAGAAATATCCTAGAATTGTCACTTTTAGCAAAATTGAAACTTTTTAGAGGCGTCTTTTTTAAATTAAACAAAAATTTCTACTGCCTTTACTATAAGGATAAATTAATGAGAGGGCCTGACTCATCAGTGGTGAACCCTCCCAGCAGTTTCGTTAGTTTAATTAGACAATGTTAAATATAATGGTGTTGTTATCTTATTCAAATTCTATATTCCTGTCACCAAGTTCTAGTCGTTCTGTATAGACTAAGAGTCCTATATATACAACAAAGAAACAAAGCTCCACAATTCTGCCATTGAATGCCAGGTTACTCCCATGGGAATTACAACTGTGAAACCCTAATTAAAGGATTTGCATATATACTTTGTCGCCATCTTAGATTCTAATTTAGATATTTAGGTGGAGTACACCTCTTCTGTCATTCCATGATTTCTATAGTGCATCAACCTTATCTTTTGACTATTTATTTTCAAGCTATCTCAAATTATAAAATTTGAAGTATAAAATAATTGTAAAAAAAACATCTCTAGTAAATTTCTAAATATTGATTTTAGAGAGAATTCACTGTAATAGACTCCATTTACGTAGTGAATATAAATAAAATGCTAATTTTACATTTATATATCGGAGAGAATGCCTCACTTTGCATATGATATAGTCATTGATATTTATGACTATTCGGTTATACTAAAATTTAAGTAGTTTTAAATTAATTTGAAAAAGTAAAAATTTTAAAATTAAATATATCGTTTGAACTATAAAAAATGTATTAACACAAAGCAATAACGCGCCATCTTTACATATAAAATGAAAGGATTTAAAAGCACGAATGTTTCTTTTATACATAATACAAACCTCTACTGCCCTTACTGCGATGAAAAAATATATTGGGAGGGCTTGGCTCATCAGTGATGAACCCTCCCAGCGGTTTCGCCAATTTAATCCACCAGACCGCTTCTCAGAGCTCTAATACTGTATTGGACGATTCTGCTTATATACGCAGCACTGAAGGGTAAAATCTCAGAAATGGTTTTCAAGAAAACTATGGACATAAGCTTATAGGACAGTAGAATTTATTGTATGATTGGGGATGTTTGAAAATATGTATTTTTAAAATACAATTAAAGAACTTTATTTTTTGATTATTTTAAATCATATATTTAGAATAAGTGTGACATCACCCCCAAAACTACTTGGTAGGTAGAAACATTCTATAGAAATGTACAATCACTAGCACCTTTTAAAATTCGAGCTCATAAACCTGATTTTTATTGATTTTGTAAAATATATTATAACTCGAAATATACATATGATATTCAAATATTTATATGCTCTTTATTTTCGAAAAAATGACTAAAAATAAACCTATGCGTATAAGTTCTTTAAATAAATAAATAAAGTTTGTTAAAACGTATTATTAATTTCTATAAAAGTGAAAAAATTATCAATTTTTGTGTGAAATTTTGACAAATTCGTTAATTTATAATGAGATTTATATTTTATATATTTGAATTAATCGTGATATATTAAATCCTATCAAAAAAAATATAGATAATAGAAAGGTATATATTGGATTTGAAAATAGACAATCCATAAATGAATCTTTAAATAAAAAGGCATATATTGGATCAAAATATCATTTATTTTACCAATATATGGCTTTTTATTTAAAGATATATTGGATTGTAAATATTTAAATATGGATTGCTTTATTTTCAGAACGATATTCAAATATCTCGGAATATTTTGTTGATTATCTTGACGCATTATAATTATTAAACACATTCTAAAAAATTCTGGATAATCTTTTTCAATTCCCAGAAGATAAAATCCTATATATCTCCATTCAAGGCAATGTAGACACAGCTTGAATAAGCTCGGCTGAGCCAGTGAAAAGAAACATCCGCTAAGTCTTGTGCCATCAAGATAATCTTCTGCCATGCTAAAGTAGAAATCTTTTGATATAAAATTCGCGCCTTTTACGCGCAATCTTTCTACAAATACTGAATATTTCAGAGGGTTTACTATTTCATTACTAAACTTATTGGGGATAATATATTTATATAATCTAAGTTTTTTTAAACAAATGGATTTTTTAATAACTTTTCTATTGAAATTTTGAATAATTTGATTATATTAAATAAATTTTCCACATTTAAATATAAAATTGTATTTTAAAAACCCTATATATTTTAGAAATGAAAGGCTAAAATGATGTCTGCTACTTATTTGTACCAAATCTGCTAAATTAAGCATTAAGACATACGAAATTCTGATTATAAATATATATATAGATTAGTATAAAAGTTATTCAAATATCCTTCACAAACTAACTGAATAATGAACTGATTTGCATATTTTGCTGTCGGAATATGGTTATGATAATAGTAATAATGAAAATATATTAACGAATTCCTATTCTATTACGATTACTACTATAAAAATAACAATAATAATAATCATACTATATCCAGAATAGTTAACATTTGTGGTAAAATAATTATATAATAGCTAGGGCCAAATAAACATTCGAACAGAACTCGGGCGAAGCCTGGTCATTTAGCTAGAAAAATCAATATTATTTGGTGAATGGTTGCCCATAATATTCAGGGACATGCGAGTACATTCAAATAAGTGTTCTTAAAACGAAAATTTTATATTTACCTCATACAATTTTAAGTATGAATAAAATATATATGCCTTGTGTGTTGTAAAAGATGTTGCCTTGTGTGACGGGTCTGAAAGCTAGAGAATAAAAATTTGAGCAAGAAACTTAGCCCTGGAGACTTTATTTTCTTTATTATATAATTCCATATATTGGATCAAAATATAATTTATTTTACCAATATTTCAGTTGGCTGAACGCCAACATTTATCACTGATTTAACATTGATAAAGGTTGGCGTTCAGCCAACTGAAATATTAAGATTTATTTATGGATATTTTCAAATAAATAATACCATATATATAGCTTTCATATATACTATCTAGAGGAAGAGAAATCTAGCTACCTTATATATAAACATGTAAACATATTAATTATAAAAGAGGCATAATAGATCAATCGATGGAACAGATCAGAGAGAGATACACACAGATATATATTGGAGTATATTCCTACTTTATCTAATTTATAAGGTATATATATGTAAATATACGTATATGGAGATTGATGTTAAAATAAAAATATTAACAGTATGAAGAATTAGTGTGTGCAACCAAGAGTGTAATATTACAATAATTGTTGTTAAAAAATATATATATAACTCTCTCTATGTAATATATATATATGTGGTAACCGAGTGTCAAACCTGTAGTAACCGAGAGGGACAGTCAGGGCGTGGAGAGTTTTCCAGCACCTCTCTGCACCTTGGAGGACCTTTAACAGTTTTCAGAGTACAGGCAGTCATGGTCGAGGCAGAGTGGAAAGCTTGGGAATGTCCACACACAAAAAAAACGAAGAGACACAGTTGTAGTAGAAAAGTTCCGTGAACATATAGGAGTCGAGCTAAGAGCAAGATGGAGATAGAAGAGTTCTTACTGTTCTACATGGTCGATTAGGTGGTCCTGGGTACAACCGACGAGGGCTCACGCTGATGGTGAAGTGAAGTGACTATATTTCGGCTAGGGCAGATGTTTTATATATCTTTGCCGAGGGGGGGAGACATGCGAGAATTTGGACTTTGAAGGGTGCAAAGGGCGTGGGGTGTCAGCGGTATTTTCTACACCCAATGACCTTGATGGAACGATCTGCCAAATTCCTCTTTGGGATTGTTGGATTTCTCTCTCGATTTTAGACGTTTTTGAACTTCTTCTCAATCTTGTTTTAACTCAGCTCTTAATCTATTACATAGTTTTATTTATTCATCCTCGGTTTGTACAAAGTACATTGCATATGGTGATGCAATGACACATGTCAATCATGCGTATAATTATTTATAGATGTGTTCCTATATACAACTTGACAATCTTGTTATAAGTATTATACAATATAGGGTTGTTGGTTTAAATTACCATATATATAATATATATATTATCTATTAATTTAAAAGTAAAAACCAATAAAATATCTCTATATGTGATATAAAAGTATTATTAAAATAGGAAATATGTAGTTATGGTATATTGAATTTTATCCTTATGATTTCTGATAAATTTCTAAATTATTCTATATCCACTAAGAAAATTTATAATTAACGCAGAATAATATATAGAAGTAATGATGATAATACACTAGAGTAGGTTATCAGATGAGGTTCAGAGTATAAATTACATTCAATTGTACCACAGTTGTGCCATCTTTATTTCTACAGATATACTCGTTATTTAATTAAATATAAGAAATTGTAATAAATATTTAAAATGCATTAAGCAAAAAGGCAGACGAAAATATTTAGATGAATAGATGCCAGTTTGATTTATTGGTTTAATTACAAGAAAGTAGAAAACACAGAAGAATTCAAACTTGCCAATTGGCTTCTATTGTAAATGGCCACGAGTCGATTCCAAAATTAATTGAAATTCTTTCTTTTTGCAGACGAACTTTGTGAATAAAATGAAATCTAGACTTCTGACTGATGGTGGCGTGAAAATTTCATTTCTGCAACTTTTCTTACTTCCTTTTTGAAATTTTTGTCGATTGTTACCTCTATTTTTAGATATTCATTTCAACTTTAATCAATTATCTATTAATTATTATTAATTACGCGATATATATCAAGTTTTTGTATTTGACTTAATCTGTTTTAAATTTATTATTTAATTTACACATCGGACGCGATATCCCAGCTTGGGATACTTGCGCCTAAGTACATTTTAGTAGATTAATTTAATAAACAAAACCAAAATCAGTATATATTAAAACTAAAAAGTTAGTTTTCTCAAACAGAAAAGAAAATATAAAATGAATCTACAAAACTTATTGAATTTTACATACCTGTCTTTGTTATATACAAATTCGCACATTTCTTCGAGGGGAAAGATATTTTACTTCTGTAGCTGTGAAAGATTGGATATTTTATCAATAAATATATTGAGTCTTGGTTTTTTTCCATAGAATCAGCTAGGATTATCCGTTGCCTCAAATTTTGTCAAAAATTCTCCAAATAAACATGACATAAACATTTTAATATTGATATAATATGGAATTTTATTTATTTAAACCAATATATATATATATATTGTAGCGTAGAAATCAAGTATTTGTATATCTTAAGATGTAAGCGTATTTATTGATGACGTCATTACGACTAGTCGACAATTATCAACTAAACTCTCTTCAGTTAGAGAATCTTAAGCAAGCGAGCAAGGAAATATTTTAAAGATGATTTCACAAATACAGAGTAAAATACAACTATCCCCCGATTTACACGGTAGATACGTTCCTGAGAAAAACGTGTAAATCGAGGGATAGGTGTATATTAAACTGTCAAATCTGAATAGGTGTTCGCCCCCTCATGAATCAGAGCCTCTCAATATTCTTTTCAACATAGGTAGTATAGAGTAGAATATCGCATTTTAGTATAGTGCGATCAAAACAAAAAAAAAAACTTATTTGGAAAACCGTGTAAAAGCGAAAACGTGTAAAACAAGTACCGTGTAAATCGGGGGATAGGTGTGTATTTTTATAATCTTTTGAAAATTTTCATTTAATAATATTAAATTAAATAATAAATTATTTCTTCGCCACAATATATATACACGCATACAAAACTTTATTAAGACCACCGGTCTTATATAGAGTACCAATATATACAACATTGTAGTTACCCTGTAAAAGGCTATTAGCACTAAATATGATTAAACACATATCTTTGTTAGAATCGAGGTTGCAGGTTTTATAAAACAGTGATTCTGTGAATTTCCATCTCACAGAGTAATCGAGGTTCCAAATTACCTTGTTAATAGTGTCTGGATTTGACGGTAATGTTCTCAAATTTCTTTAATGGTAACTTAATCCTGTAGCTTATATCTTAAATCCTTTATTGTTCTTGTTTTTTACATACTGCTTGGTGTGATTAGTTATAATGGGACTTTTTAGTAAAATTAGACAATTTTGGTAAGTAGTGTTCGAATCTATTGATATATTTATGGTGTTGATATAACCATGTGACATTGATAAAACTATAGTTAGCTGGAAATTATAGTTCTAGGTGCTCCTGTTGAAGGACATGTTAGCCTGAAAGCTAGATATATAAAAATGAGACAACAAACTTAACCCTGGATTGTTTGTTGGTGTAATTCTGTAAGATACCTTTATATAATAAAATTTTAAAATAATTTCCTTCAACCTTTCGTAACTTTATTATGATTTTTCGACGACTCGCTGACTTCCTTTTCAAGGCAAACTATTTCGAGTAATGTAGTATTTTAAGTTGTGATTTATCTCATATTTAACATGTGTAGAGCGCGAAGCGCGTTGATATTTCAAATACCATGGAAAATATAGAAAATGTAAATGCAAAATTACACTCATGGACAAAAATTAAGGAAGTGGAAAGTATTTTATGTCGCCGGTCGTCTGTGTGTTTTTTTTAAAGGACAGAGGCAATTTTGTTCAGACTTGGTTATTTCGCTGGTCTTCAATAAAGGTTACTGTAATATCTTTCAGAGTTATTCTCTGAATCCCGATATACATGTTGAAAGGTACAACATCCTCAAGTTTTGTCCATTGATGTATATTGCCACCTTTTTTTTCTTGCGGCGTGAAGAGCGGCTTTGTCATCGTATCGTCTATAGGGACATCGCCATATTGGAGGGAAGTCTTGTCTTTGACACGTCGGTGGAGAATCCTGGAGTCAGTCTCTGACAATGTAGATCACAGCATCCATGGCCTTAAGGTCTTTTCGGCAATCTTCAATTTGTCTTCCCTAATCTACCCAGCATCTCCACCAAAATTCCACGTGGAAAATTAGGGAAGACAAACTTCAGGATGAGACAATAATTTATTTAAGGCAAGAACAAACTATGAATGATAAACAAAAGATAAGCAATGAGGGAAGTTTACAGAGTAGTAAAATATAAACATAAAAATGATACTCTGATAATATGTTTTTAAAATAATAAATACTTCGCTACAATATTATTCGTTTTTTTATATTTGGTATCAGCTTAGTTCTCGTGTTTAAATTAAAAATATATGGCGTTGAAAAAATATAAACTTGTAAGAAATTTGATTTGAAAGAAACTCTTCTCTTGTCCCAGTCTTCTATATACAGGGTGATCCAAAAGTACCGCACTATTTTAAAAATTAATAACTCCGCGAATATTTGCGCTAGAGCAATGCGGTAAACACCATTGTGTTCAGGATGCAATGGGATTTTTTATGGCAAATAATGAAAAATTCGAAATTGATTTTGGTTACAATTTTATTCGCCAGATGGCGCACTACCAGAATCAGAGATTCAGCGGCCAAATTGTTTGATAAATTGAAAAATATAACTGATCGACACGTATTTTTCCTCTTTGAATACCAGGAAAGAACCCTAATAACAAATTAATAAAACACCACTTCGCAAAAAGTATGAAGAATTGGTTAACAATTTTTAAATACAATCAGAGATATGTAAAATAGGTAAATGCAAATTAAACATGTAGCAAAAAAAAAATTGATATTTTAGATTCGGTTTGTTTCCGAAGATAATAAATGTATAATATTTTTAATTCAACTCTCTCTCAGTATCGATTATATTTATTTTAATTCATTTGAAAAATATGTATCTATCTCTGATAATTTATTTTACTCTGGAATGCCGTTGTTGTTGTCGTGTCCAATAAAAAGCCTCAGATGTCTCCATGCATCTCCATCACAGCAGCAGCAATGTCCACTATCTTGGGTGTGTAAAGCTGCTGCTCTGGGTCTATGTCAAATTTCTGCAAGGCTGCGGCCATTGCTGGCTATGAGAATATGTGGGTAGGTGTAAGTTCCACACCAGGACAATTGTTGCATGCCCTATAGGTTATTGTGCCATCTAAATGTATTGTTATTCCTTTATAGTGTTTTGTTCTAAGTCTTGTTATAGTTTTTGTCATTTTTCTCTCAGAGTTTATTTCGCATTTTGAACTTTTCTTATTTATTGTTTAATTATCTTGTATTTTGACAAAGAATCAGCGTCAAATAATGACATTTGTTCTTTCCTTTGGCTCAACTTTCTGGCTTCCTTTGCCAATTCAAATGCCATTTCATTACCCCCGATCCCAGCATGGGAAGGGATCCATTGTAGAATGCAGTTATTCTCCAATGGTTCCAGTTGGGTAAGTAACGAGTGTATTTTCTGTGTGATTTTAGTATTGCCCTTCTGAATTGCTTCTAGAGCGGATATGGAGTCACTGTATATTAAATTTCATTCTGCTTGATGCAGGGATGGTTGGTTAAGGCATACATCAAGGGCTTTCCAGATAGCTGTCAGTTCACAAGTGAAGTTTGACGAAATCTGTCCTCCTTCTTTGATTTTGATGTGCGTTCCATCTTGCAGTATTATGTTAATTCCGGCCCCTCCATAACTCAGGGTAAGGTCTGAAGATCCATCTGTATATGCTGTTAAAGGGGGTGGCCTAGCATTTTTAATCAAGAATTTGTACTATGAGGACATAGCCGTTAATATTTCAAACACATTAGACCTCGAAGCCCAAGGTATCAAAGTCTACCTCAGTCAAAACAAAACCATCAACATATACAATATGTATCACCCTCCAAACAATAAACTTATCGACGATGGAACAATGGCTCAATTTCTTACAGACAACTCTTATTGTAGGTGACCTTAATGCCAAACATCAACTATGGGGATGTTCTACGCCAAACCCAAGAGGCAAAATACTATCAAACATATTTGACGACAATGCCTTCATGTGCTTAAATGATGGGAATCCTACCCATCATTCCTGCAGCTATAATACTGCACAAGCCCTTGATATAAGTTTTTACTATCCTGACATTTTCCACAAATGCAAATAGCAAATATTAAAAAGTATTGGAAGTGATCATTTGCCTAATTTGATAGAAATTAGCACCAAGACCAAAACCAGCTCAATTAAAAAAAATTCTGGAACTTCAAAAAGGCTAATTGGATATCTTTCGAAAACACCATTATTAAAGCAGCTACAGTTTCAATACCAAGAGGTAATATTAAGAAATGGATTCCAAATTATACACACCAGGCAAAAAATATTCAAACACTTATAACTAAAAGAAATGAACTACAAAAAAGAGCACCCAAAACCAAACAAATTGTAGAACTGAACTGAACATTGTGAATGCAAAAATAAAAAGATTATACGTAAATGTGAAAAGGGAAAAATGGAAACAAATTTGTGAAAACCTGAACCCAAGAAACCCAAATACAAAACTTTGGAATTTGGCAAAACAAATTGACAGATCCCAGTCACAAACTGAAAAAAACTAATATGATTAAGAATACAGATGGTACACCAGCAACTAATGACAAAATTGCTGCCAATCTTTTAGGTAATTCATATCAAATAAGTAGTAAAATCAAGGTTGAAACAAAGGCCCAAAGGTTTATTCATGACTGTAAAAATGTCACCAGCACTCATAATATTTTCCATGAAAAAAATAAATATGAAAGAGCTAGCTTATGCATTAGAAAACACTGACCTAAACAAGACTCCTGGGCCAGATGGAATCCATGGCCGAATGATATCAAACTTGGGCAAAATTGGCAAAGAAAGACTTCTTAATATTTTCAATAACTCCTGGAAAACTGGAAAATTGCTTCAAGACTGTAAAAATGCAACAATAATTCCCATTTAAAAACTTTACAAATCTGCTGATGACCCAAAAAACTACCGACTTATCTCTCTCATAAGTATTTGGTGAAAATTAATGGAAAAATTATACTCAGACGACTCACCTACCACCCCGACACAAGAAATCTCTGACCAGAAGAACAATATGGATTTAGGAAAGGACATGGGACAATAGACCAACCCTTATTTTTCACACAAAAGGTAAAAGATGCACAAAACAGAAAACCAACTAACCACACAATAGCTGCTTTTTAGACCTTACACAAGCTTTTGATAAGGGGTATGGAAAAACAAGTTAATTACAAAATTATACAAACATTTCAAAATTGATGGAAAAGCTATCACTTGGATAAATGATTCCCTTAAAAATAGATGCATCAGGGTCAAATATAATGGCACTTTATCTAAAACCTTCAAATTGTATCAAGGATTACCACAAGGATCAGTCCTTAGCCCAAATCTCTTCACCCAATTTATTGCAGGCATAGAAGAATTTTTTCTCATAAAACCCATATTGAACTTTTCGCTGATGACATTATTCTATGGAGCAGCAACACTAACTGGAAAAAAGCTGAAAGAGATTTGAACAAGACTCTTCTCCACCTAGAAAAATTTGCTAATAAACATAAATTAGAATTTAACCCCCAAAAATCTGAAACCTGTCTTTTTACTACCGATAAGAAACTATACAAAATAAGGCCAAATATTATTCTGGAAGAACAACAATTGCAATATAATAAACATCCTAAATATCTCGGCTACACCCTGGATCCAGAAATTAACTCCAGTAAACATATTGAAGGAGTTGTTAGAAAAGGAAGAGACCGACTAAAAATCATGAAATATATTTCAGGAAGAGTGGGGAGCTGGAGCAACAACACTAAAATTAACTTACACATCTCTAATGAGACCTATCTTGGAATATGGATATCAAATCTATGGTACAGCATCTCAAACAAATCTAAAATCACTGGAAAGGATACAACTAAATGCAGCTAGAATTATTACAGGTCTTCGAAATACCTGCCATAATAATATTGTACTTTACGAGGCAGACATTATGCCCTTAAAGGGTAGAAGAAGCTTCAATCTGCCAAAATATATAAACAAAATTAAGAGTTATGAAAACAAACACAGAACTTCCAATTGCATACTTAATTGGGAATCCAATATAAGACTCAAAAAAGAAGGCCCTCTCCACCTGGCCAAAAGAAATGGATTTTAAAAATATAAAGTGGAAAAATATTATATATATATTTAGCAGAAAAAAATATCCCCATGCGAATCACTAACAAAATGTTATTTTTAATGCCACTTTAAATGAACCCACCAACAAACAATACCAAAATCCAGAATACTTAAAACAATTATCATTAGAAATAATTAATAAAATTCCTAAAAATGTAATAACTATCTATACCGATGGTAGCAGAGACGAGTTGGGACACACTGACAGTGGCTGTCTCATTAAAACCACAAATGGCAATGAGAAAATAAACAGAAGAAACCCAGAATTTTGCTCAGTCTTCAGATCAGAACTTATAGCCATCTATGAAGCCTTAAAATTCATCAGAAACACTAAACATCACGATATATGGATTCTTACTGATAGTAGAAGTGCAATACAACACTTAAGTCACACAAGGGAACTTAGAGACAAAGTAAGCAGGAACATAATTGGTTATCTCCAAAAACTCTCAATACCTCAAAAATTCACCTTCAATGGATACCCTTACATGTTAGCATTGAAGGCAATGAAGCTGCTGATGCGCTAGCGAAAAAAGGCACAAAAGAAACCTTGCTACAGAAAAATAAACTTACTTTTAAAGAAATAGAAACAGTAGCCAAAACAAAAATAAACGAGAACTGGAGGATTCCACCTAAGCATAGTTGGTACACCCTAGAAGCAGATGGCCACCCAGACCTTTCGGTCCACAAGCCGGCATCCGAAGCATGCACTTCGCTGCTATTCTGTTCAACTCATAAGCCAAGTAACGATATCCAAGCTAGTGCTTGGACATTGTACCTGGAAACACCACCTCCCAGACAACGTGTCTGGAAGGATTTCTATACCGGTGGCCTTTAATCACAGCAAAAGAGGACACTATCTACTGTGTCCAGCAGGGACCGCGGGGAGGCGGCCCCCGGTCGACTCTGTTCACTAACAGCTGAGGAAAAGCTCAGCTGCCACGTCGTGGGCTTTCTCAAGAAGCTTGCTGTGGTTTCTCAGCAGCTTACTCTCGATCGCGCCCCTCGCCCTCCTTCTCTCTTCCTGCACACCCACTACCCTTGGACAATCCAAGACGTAGTGGCGTGCATCCACATCCCTTTCTTCATAGACGCAATCAGGGTTTCTCTTAATTTTAAATCTTTGGAGACTCCTGGGAAAGGGCCCATGTCCCGAACTACCCTAATGAATTTGTGGGAGATTACCTTACAGAGGTACTTGGGTGTTGTTACCCAATTGAATATACCTCTCTCCCCTTCACACTGTTCCTCCATCTGTCCAACCATAAGTCCTGGACGTGCCCCCTGATCCTCCTATAAACTTCTTTCTTGGTCACTGGGGTCCTCAGTGATCTATCTCTAAAGCATCTTGCCTTAGTGAGCCTGTCTGCGAACTCATTACCTTCGATGAGGCTCTGTCTCCTAACCCAATAGAGCTCCGGAGCCCGCGTTGTCATCTCCAGCTCCTGGATTATTTGATGCGCGAGTTGCCCTTTCACCAGATTGATGGCGACGAGGGCCGACAGACAATCTGAATAGAGGCGGTCCGGGCTGAAGTTCTTCTCGGCACACACTCTGAGGGCTACCCTGATCGCAACCAGCTCGGCTGAAAAGACCAATTCGTCCACTCTGAGTGTTAAGCTTTCTTGGAAGATCAGCTCTCCATTAGTGAAAATCACTACTTCAGCTCCAGTATTGGTTCCAGACTTACTACCATCAATGAAAACCTCCGTGCCAATCCCTGCCGGCCCTCCAGGACTCCAATTCCACTTTGGCAACCACTGCGGAGGCTTCCTTGGGTCCCTCTTCCATTCCAGGGCACCCGCTTCAAGTCCCAGGGCATCTTCCCTGTTCTCCCAGATCTTCTGTCTGATGGTCTCCTCCTCTAGTTTCAATCCCAGGGGAATAAGCCCAGCGAGGACCAAAAAGGCCTCACTGCTGGTAGTGCGATATCCCCCTGTGATTCTGAGTGCCGCTGTCCTCTGCACGCTCTCTAGAGTTTTTGCCATCTTCTGATCCCTGTTATAGCAGGATTGGCTCGACACAGGAGAGGCAGAGGTTGCTAAAAATAGTACCCTCCTTCTCCCCCCCCCCCCCTGTTGAGAGCCAACCAGGACAGGCCTGCACAACGCCTCCCTGCCTCTCGCCACCATCTCCTCCGCCTGGTATTGCCAACCCATCTTGTCATCAATGACCACCCCCATGACTACCCTCCGTCCTTTCATCCGGATAGCCGGCTTGTGCTCCCATTTGATCCCTTTCCTTTTAGTTCTTATGTCCCTAGGTTTAAAGCTGAGGGCTTTAGTTTTGGAGACATTGAACTTAAGGCCAGAATCATGGGCCCAATTCGAGAGGATTTGGAGAGAAGCTTCAACACACTTCTCAGCTTTCGCTCTTGAAGCAGCCTCAATGATGAGGAACTGGTCGTCAGCATAGAGAACCAGCCTGGCTCCCTCAGGGAGCTTCTCCTGGAAAACGGTGTTTACCAGGATATTCCACAGAATAGGTCCGCAGCAAGAGCCCTGGGGGCAACCCCTAGCACAGTTTCTTTCCAACTTCCGCCCACCAAAACTGAGGCTAATCCGTCTATCCCTCAGGAAGTCACGAACTAAGCTGCACAAATTATCAGGACAACCCATGTCCATCAAATTTCTCATCAGCTTGTTCCAGCTCATGGAGTTGAACGCGCCATCCATGTCCAGGGCCACGAAAAGAACCCAAGCACCCTTATTTAAGCCCATCTCAACCCCCTCTAACACCTCGTTCAGAGCTGTGGTTGTGGAGTTCCCTTCCCTAAAACCATGTTGGAAAGAGGAAAGGAGCTCATTACTCTCTAGCCAGTGCTTCAGTCTCTGAGCTAGTAGGCTATCCAGGACTATACCTAGACACACTAGTAAAGAAAGCGGACGATAATCATTAGGAGAATTACCCTTTCTACCAGACTTTTCGAGAAGCACTACTCGAGCAACCTTCCATGCCTCAGGGAAAGCACCAGTGTCCAGACACCTATTGAAAAACCTGGCAAGAAGTGATGGGTGCATTCTTAACAGGGCTTTCAAGACCGTGTTATCGATCCCTTCGGGACCAGGAGATTTCCTTTTCCCGAACTTGAAAGCCGTCAGTTTCACCTCATTCTCAGAAAAGGGCGGATCCACCAAACCACAAGTGTTCAGAGAGATCTCGTCCTCTGGTTCCTCGTTTCCGAAGTGCCGATCCAAGTTGTTTTTATTTTATCTTCTGCTTTCGAGCGAGAAGGTCTAGAACACATTCTCTCTGAATTTTCTCATTGTTGGTGGATGAAACAGCACCAGTGATTATTTTGGCCGCTTTTGCTTGAACACTGTCTAGTCTTACTTTTAGTGATGAGCTTGAGGGAGCCCAGACCGGTGTTGCATATTCCATTATCGGTCTTATTAAGGTGATATATGTTGTTCTGAGAATTCTGGGTTTTTCTTCTCAATTTGTTTCCACATAGCCATCTCAGAATGTTTAGTTTTCTGGTAGCTATATTTGAGGTGCTAATTATGTGTTTTGAAAATTCCAATTCCTCATCAATGACAGTTAAAATAATTTTATTGCCATCTTGTCAATACATGCAAAGTGCACAGTCTGCACTATTTAAAAAAAAAAATGCATTATATACACTATGTACAATGAATATGGCGCCTCTGCCAGCGCTGCAGAGTTTGGTGGAGAATCGCCAGTGGGTCTCCAGCAACACCACGCATTTTGCGATCTACGATGAAAACGTAGATCGCGGACTTCGCCGCTTAGGAGATGGTGATGGCGTGGTCCTCAAGACCAACTGGAAAGATCCAGGACTGCAGTATCACACCTAGGTATTTTGGATTTCTAATTTTATCAATTTTTTGTTTGTTTATGCTTATTTTGTGGTTATATTTATGCCTTTTTCCCTGTCAGTGGAGAAGACGCATAGGTTTGGTTTTATTGGGTTTATGGTCATTTGGAGTTCCATTGCCCACTTCTCCAGTCCTCTCATTGATGTGTTCAGTATTTTTTACGATTTTTCTATGCTGCTACTTGTGTGCCATATGGCTATATCGTCTGCATAACAGGCAACCTTTGAGTCTTCAGTGAGGTAAGGATGGATGTCGTTAATATATAGCAGATAGAGTAGAGGACTGAGCACAGATCCCTGAGTTACACCAGCCCATGTTCTTCCTTCCTTGGAAAATTCTCCATTGACCCAAACCTTTAACCTTCTTCCCCTTAAGAAGTCTGCAATCCAGGTTAAGGTTTTTCCTCTTACTCCGATGTTGTGCAGCTTTTCACGTAATTTCTCCCTCCATACTCGATCAAAAGCTGAGGTGATATCAAGGAATATAGCCGTGGTCTTCTTTGGCGGTTTTTCCTGGAAAGAATCTATTATTGATTGACAGAAGTAGAACAGTTGATCAGTCGTACAGTGCTGGGATCTATAGGCAGTTTGGTAGAAGTTTATTTTATTATTGTTAGTGAGCCAGACTATGAGCCTAGAGTGGATAATTCGTTCTGTTATTTTACAAAGTATGCTGGTGAGAGCAATTGGCCGATAGTTCTTGGATTCCTTGGCATCTTTGTTTGGTTTCAGTATTGGCACAGTAATTGATATCTTCCAATTCTTTGGTAGTTTACCAGTTTACCATGAAATGTTTAGTATTCGTAGGAGTTGTTTATTAGCTTTGTCTTCAAAGTGTTTAATCATTTGGCCAAACATTAGATTATCTCTTGGTGACCTCTTGGATTTTTTTATTGATGAGTTTAGCTCATTCAGTGTGAAGTCTTTCGAGAAATTATCTTGTTGATGGAAGTTTCTTGCTTGTTTAACTAACTGGTTTATATTAGTTTTAGAGTCCTGTCTTCATTCGTATATTTGAGTATGGAAGTGCTTGAGAGATATTCAGCAATTATTTCAGCCATCTGTTTGTTCTCGTTCTCGCTGTTCTATTCATATCGGTTAGAGTATTGGAGGATTGGTGTTGGTTTTGATTGTTTTCTAACGCTCTAATCATATTCCAGTGTTTGCTGTCCTTTCTTGGATCCATTTTTTTGCAGAAATCTGCCATTTTTCTTGTTTGCATATCCAAATTTCTTGTTCTATTTTGTGACTAATTTCAATGTGCTCCTTTCTCTTTTCTTCTGTTTTATTTTTTAAAGAAGTTCATTGATATTGTTTCTCTCTGAAATCATTGCCTCGATGTTGTGGTTCTTCCAGTGAGGTATCCGCAGGTCTTTACGTCTACCTCTAGGTATCGATGCTTTTGCAGCTTTTGATATATTCGAAGAGAAGTTTTCCAAGTTTGTGTCAAGCGTTCTGTAATTCAATTTTTCGTTGCACAGTTCTTCGAGCTTTTCTGTGAATTTTTTCAAGTCAGCTTTCCTAAAGTTCCATGCTCTTTTATTCTATTGGACATTCTCAATTTTGAAGTTTAGGGTTGTTAAAATTCGTCTGTGGTCACTGATTGCACCTCTCGGGATTTTCCATTGTGTTGTGGGTGCGATGTTGAAATTTATCGCTGTGATGTCTATTGCGGATTCTGTGCCTGTGGACTTGAATAGATAGGTGTTCTCTCCCTTGTTTAATGGTGTAAGGTCGAGGTCGGTTAGCATGTCCTCAACCTGCTGACCTTTGTTATCCTGGACAGATGATCCCCAAGTTGAACTTTTGGCGTTAAAATCGCCGTGTATGATTGTGATATCCGAAGAGGCTTCACTTAATGTCTCTATTGTGTGTACCCATACAAAATTCAAAGATATAACGAGCTGAAAGTTGGCGATTTTGAGATGCGTCAAGAATTCGCTGCATGGGTTTTCCGGCAAATTGGTAGTGATGAAAACTGGCTGTCGAATGTTCTGTGGACAGATGATGCTCACTTTTCTCTAAACGGAGAATTTAACATTCAAAACAGCCGCTTTTGGGCAACAGAAAACCCTAGGATTTTTACAGAAATGCCACTTTATCAGCCTAGAGTTACAGTTTTGTGTGGGTTCACTTCTTCTTTTATTATTGGGCCATTTTTCTTTGAAAAATCAATGGAAGAACTTTTAAAACCGTTTTTGTAACTGGTGAACATTATGTTCAACCTTTGAGAGAAAAGGGTATTCCCATATTGCAGGGAAAAAGCACTAAGCGAAATAACATTCATGAAAGTTGGAGGACCTCCTCATATCTCCCGCGGTGCCAAACAATTGCTGAAGGATACGTTCAGTGAAATTCGTTGATAAGTCGCCACTTTATATACCAGTGGCCTCCAAGATCACCAGACTTGACGCCTTGCGATTTTTGTTTATGGGGGTACATTAAATCGTGTGTTTATCGATGCTGGCCTACCATATTGGCCATGTTGAAGGCTTCTATCAGATGGCACGTTTTATCAATTTCAACAGATATGTTATTTAATGCTGTCCATTCTGTCATTTATCGTCTGCAGGCGGTGATTGAGAATGAAGGGTGCTACATTGAGCAAGGATTGTGACCTAATACATGAGAGAAGGCAGTTACCTCATGTGTTATATAAGCTTCCATGTATTATATTATCTACCAATATTTTGCAGCTCTTTGTGTTGGGATATGGGGATAATAAATGCTGTCCTCACATCTTGACTTTTTTTTGTGAACAGTAATTTTTTGTTTGTCATTTGCTCACATATTATGTCGTGCAAACCAGATGGTTATAACTTCTCGAATAACACTGGTACACACAATTTTTCCCCTTATGTTTAGTATTTCGCATAAGGAATATTTTCTGTACACCAATAACTTTAGAAATTTTGTGCAAAAAAATAATACAAAATGATTTTACCAACACGTTTTTCAACGCAAAAGGTCGATTTAAAAAATATTTTTATTTGAGGGGACACATTCTTTAAAATTGTGTACAGTATGAGAGAGAGTTGAATTAAAAATATTAAAAATTTATTATCTTCGGAAACAAACCGTATCTAAAATATCATTTTTTTTTGCTACATGTTTTAATTTGCATTTACCTATTTTACATATCTCTGATTGTATTTAAAAATCGTTGACCATTTCTTCTAACTTTTGGCGAAATGGTGTTTTATTAATATATCATTTGATATTATTTGGGTTCTTTCCTGGTATTCAAAAAGGAAAAATACGTGTCGTTCAGTTATATTTTTCAATTTATCAAACAATTTGGCCGCTGAATAGCTGATTCTGGTAGAGCGCCATCTAGCGAATAAAGTTGTAACTAAAATCAATTTCGAATTTTTCATTATTTGTCATAAAAAATCCCATTGCATCCTGAACACAATGGTGTTTACCGCATTGCTCTAGCGCAAATATTCGCGGAGTTATTAATTTTTTAAGTTGTGCGGGACTTTTGGATCACCCTGTATATGTGATATCTTGGGACCTCTGGGACCAGTGTTACCTGATGCTCGACGAACCTCGATGTCAACTCTCCCGTGCAGTCGTGGTGGAAGGCGACACAGCTGGGCCAAAGGTGAAATAAACAAACAGAGATTCCACTAAAAGCGTCTGACGTCAAGAAGGAATGGGATGAGGAGAGAGAGATTTTAGAGCAAGTGTTACCGTTGAGTTCCAAGCGAAGACTGACAATTCTAGGTCCTTGGTTTAACACCACGACCTTGCTTCTTTCTGATTGGCTGACCTATTTAGGTGCTTCTTTCCTAATTGGTGGGACTTTTTCACGTGGCCGTAGGCTATTGGTTGACCTACTTAGGTGATGTCTTCTCGCGGCTTTCTTTGATAGAAAATACGTCCGGTCTTGTTCCGGAAATTGGGCGTCACTCTTAGCTTTTATGACTTCTACGTTACCAGATACGTCTTGCCTTGCCAGGAAGTATTGACTGTACAAGTTATTTATATTTGTGCTGGTTTGAGGCCTCTTTTGCTAGGCCTTGCTTCGACTTCTGTCCTATACCTGATTTGTTTTAACCTTAACTTTCTCCTGTCTCTCTCCATTCCTTCTATCTGTGCAGTTGCAATACTTTATTAGTTTCTTACGCGGTACAGATTGATGTTAGTTGAGGTTTTCTATGTGCAGTACATAAGAAGTTATATACAGTCATGGGGTGGAACATGTGGTAGTGGATATTTAGACTATTTACAACAATTCCATGGTCTTAAATCATCACAGATGGCCCCGGATGTGAGAGGGTTCATATGGAGGGATTTAAGAGAGCGGAATAGGAAGACTGTTATTAAGGAAGTAATTTTTTAAAAATTAATTAAAGTGAGTTGGTATATAACATGGGGTTGATTTCTGTATATCCATAAGAGGTAATAAAGCATAAACAACTAATATTAAACATATAAGTAAAATAAAAATAGGAATAAAAGAATTAATAGAGAGCATATAATGATGATAGGAAAAAATAAAAATGATTTGATGGGAAAATCATGATCGCTTCGTGATGGGCGTTAGAAAGGGTTGAGGGGTTAGTTATTACTTGGTTGAGGCAATGTCACTTTGACTCAAGTCCCAAACCATTTAATGTGCACGGCGCGGAAAACCTAGGCCATGTTTCACATGTAAATTTAAGGACCTAATAAAGTTACAGTACCACAATCGAAAAGTAAGATAAGGGGATTGTTATGGGTTTTAGTAATTAGTCGTTAAGACGTACGCATGCAGGATAAATGAAGGCGAAGATCAGTGACCAGAAATCAAAGTTTTAATTAGAGTCGTCAGGGGCTTAGCGAGAAAAAGAGTAAAATAAAAAAAAAATGTGCCAGCGTGTGGCATGAGAGTGCCCTGGAATAAAAAAAAATACAATTTGCACGTATCCAAGCCAGAAGTTGGGAGAAGGTAAATCTGGGGGACGATGTGTCAAGATTGTTAATTACGAAATCAAAGTAGGTCAAGTCTAGCCTGCGAAGGAGTTAAAAGTTCCTGCGGAAAAGGAATGTTAGTAATTCTTAAGAAGTAACCTTTAAAGTGGTTGCTTAAGAGGTTATTGAAGATTGCCCTGTTTTTAGATCATGATTTTTAGTTTGATTATAAAAGAATATATCATTGAGATATGAAATTGCGAAAGTAAGGCTTTGCATGTAGCGTTAAAGGATTTGAAAAATCGAAAATAGAATTGCGAAGTTAAATGCAAAGTAATCTTTAAAAAAAAAGTAAAAATAGTGATGATATGATACAAAGATTAACACACTACAGCAGTATATAAGGGGTAATAGAAAGTGAAAATATTAAATGAAAAAAAAATAATGAGCAATAATATACTCGATAGCATTGACATGGTAGCGGAAGGTGAAACAATGTAAATAACATCTAATTTATAAAGTGAGAAAAAATATAAAATGATAAATGCAAATTAGTGATATAAACATGAAATATAAACTTGAGATTATTAGATATGATATGAAAGATAAAATATAAAGTTGATTATAAAATAGAGTCATAAAGCAAAAGTAAATAAGTTTTGGTAAAGAAAAATAAAAAAAGACAATAATCTAAACTAATTGGTTGACGTAAAAAAAAAAAAAAACAATTATAAGAGCTATATAATGATTATATAAAGGATATTAAAATGAAAAATTTTTACAAAATGTTCATCGAGAAGGAAGAGCAAGTAAGATTATATATAGAAATTATATATCGTGAAAGAATGGAAAGTTGTAGGCCAAATGTAATGTTCCTTTTTTTTTTTTTTTTTTTTTTTAGGATGGGTGGAGAGAGCTTTAAATTGTCCTCGATTGATATCTTTGGTCTTGTTGGCCTAAGTTGATCTAACTTATCGAATTTGTTTTATCTTTGACGCGACTCGTGGATCACATTGTTTCCAGCTGTGAAACTAACTGAGTCCTAATGTTGTCGATTTTTTTTTTTTTTTAAACTTATGTGGGTGTGTGTGATTTTTGTAAGTAAAATGTTGTCCTTGGATCTAAGTGTCGATGTTAAGTTGACAAGTTAATTGAGGGCGAGAGAATGTTAGTGAACAGATTTGTTAGTAAATGTAAAATAACGTGTTAAGCAAGTTTTAGTAGCTAAACGGGATATCGGCGTAGATTAAAAATAAAAGGCGCGCACTAATGTTTGATTTAATAGGTAGCGAAAATCCATTAGAGTGACATCGGGGTGGCGACGGGCGTAACAAAATGTCGGCTATTTGTTTGTCCATCTCCAGCGGAAAAGAGGGGAGCGAAGCTATTTTTAATGCGATTCCGGATTTAGGTCAAGGGGGGAGCGAGGGGGCTTGCTTGCTTTCTTTCAACTTATTGGAAGTTAATTCGAACTACGTTCGGAGATATTATTTCTAAAATTGTAAACACAAAAGCGTTTTGATTTGTCACGTTTGGTGACAAGCGTTATGGGATTGACATAGGGAGATACAGAGGTTGTAATTATCCTGTGTGTTCAAGCATTTGTTAGATTTGTGTTTGTATTTCGAAAATTCGGATATTGTATCTGTTATTAAATCGAATGGTTTTTGGCGGACTTAGTAAAAATGTTATTCAATGATATCAGGTTAGAATTGAGTGAAATTGCGACTATCTACGTGGAAAATGTGTGATTAAAGGTGTCACAGGCGTGATGAAGGCGTCTTTGGCCTGAGAAGTGAAAGAGTTTAGTGGTGTGGCGCTGTGACACGAAGCGAAAAAATTGTAAATGAAAAGGTGTCGCGTGAAGTCTCTGTTTTGTACAAAATCTAACCTGTTACACTAAGAATAACAAATTTACTAGAGTCATGGTTGTTGGTTGTACGAACATATCGAGAATTTTTATATTATTAGTGGATATGACACGTTTAATGTGAAAAAAAAATTTTGTGTGTGTGTTTAGTAGGGCGACGTAATAAAGCTTGTGTGGCTCGAAATTAGATTTGGGTGTGAAGTCGCGCATTGAAAATTGTCGTCAATTGGAAAAAGTTATGTGATAGGGTGTTGTTTATTTTGTTGAGAGCGATTTGTCGATATTTGAATATGCATGTAAAAGGAAGGTACGAGGGAGTGTAGTTATGTGGGAATTTAACGATTGGAATAGTTTTGGAAGGCTGTGATTTAAGTTACTTCTGTCCAAAGATATGAAAGAAAAGGACATAGGGGCGTTGAAAATGGGATTAGAAACATTATAATAAAACCAAAATAAGAGTGTTGGAGTTCACCACGTGTGAGCAACTCGTTCCAGGAGGGGAAAATTTAGTAAATGGGACAGTTGTATTGACCTGTCCATGGGACACGTGTTGCTTGCACGAAGTGAATTGGTACAAGGTAGTTGATAGAGGTACATTATATTGATACAGGAGTAGCTGAGTACAGTTTATAATTAGTAGAAATCGTTTTATGGAATTAAGGCATAAAATGATAAAAGGCAAGGGTGTATCGATGATATGGAATTTTAGATTCCGCGTTATGTTACTTATTTTTACGTTTAAAAAGATATAATCTATGGTGAAAATATTGTTAGCTATGGCGTTAATAGTTAAGTTAAATGGATGGACAGGCATTTTTCTTTTACAAACTGATTTCTATGATTTTAACAGTATTCTGCCTAATTATAGCGATAGATGCTTCTGTATCAAGTAGTAGAGTAGGTTTACATTATTGGACAGCGTGTTCAGCTCGAACGAGCAATAGTTCAACAAAAGTTATGTGAGAAGGAACCTACTGTTGTGCTGTCTTGGGCGTCGGAACAGGCCTGTTTTGGTGCCGTGGTCGAGGTACCTATGGGACAGCTAGGGTTCACTGCTTGCGCTGGGCTTGTGGTGTAGAGAGGATCAGGGGAGCGGGTAACATGCGCTCGCGTGTTGTTAACTTGGAAGGGTGCGTGCAGGAGGTTTGCTGGCTTTCTCATTCTTGTAGAGTATTGTAGTTGGGCCCGATCTGCTTGGGCGTCGTAGTTGGTGAAGAAGCTCTGCGCCTCGTACGAACCATCGTAGCGATTCCACCTCTCGCGATGTCCGGTCACGGCGGAAAGATGCTGTAGCGCCGTCGTCAACCTCCCTCGGACATCTGACACCGGCGGCGGGGGTGTGACGTCTTCCTGGCCGGGGGGAACTTCCTGCGTCCTACCGAGGGTGTTTTCTTTCTTCGGAAAAGTGTTTTCGCCACTTTCGGAGTCGGGATCGGACTCCATGGGTTCCTTTGGATTCTCCTCTCTTCCCTGTTCCATCTTTCTGTACAGACAGTGGTCTACTTGCTTACTTGTACCTTGGCGTCCACTATCCTGTCGACTCTTCGTTACGGGGGAGTCTGTGATATCTTGGGACCTCTGGGACCAGTGTTACCTGATGCTCGACGAACCTCGATGTCAACTCTCCCGTGCAGTCGTGGTGGAAGGCGACACAGCTGGGCCAAAGGTGAAATAAACAAACAGAGATTCCACTAAAAGCGTCTGACGTCAAGAAGGAATGGGATGAGGAGAGAGAGATTTTAGAGCAAGTGTTACCGTTGAGTTCCAAGCGAAGACTGACAATTCTAGGTCCTTGGTTTAACACCACGACCTTGCTTCTTTCTGATTGGCTGACCTATTTAGGTGCTTCTTTCCTAATTGGTGGGACTTTTTCACGTGGCCGTAGGCTATTGGTTGACCTACTTAGGTGATGTCTTCTCGCGGCTTTCTTTGATAGAAAATACGTCCGGTCTTGTTCCGGAAATTGGGCGTCACTCTTAGCTTTTATGACTTCTACGTTACCAGATACGTCTTGCCTTGCCAGGAAGTATTGACTGTACAAGTTATTTATATTTGTGCTGGTTTGAGGCCTCTTTTGCTAGGCCTTGCTTCGACTTCTGTCCTATACCTGATTTGTTTTAACCTTAACTTTCTCCTGTCTCTCTCCATTCCTTCTATCTGTGCAGTTGCAATACTTTATTAGTTTCTTACGCGGTACAGATTGATGTTAGTTGAGGTTTTCTATGTGCAGTACATAAGAAGTTATATACAGTCATGGGGTGGAACATGTGGTAGTGGATATTTAGACTATTTACAACAATTCCATGGTCTTAAATCATCACATATATGTAATATGTAAAAAGGTAACTTTACATTTAGAGTGAAGTGCATTTAGTCTCACAGAAAGAGAGAGAGCCAGGTGAATATTTTCATTAATCATTTCATACCTATTTCCCATATGTAAATTATAACATAAAGTTGCGGGAGGATGGTAGTCATGTAACAAAAGAGGCACCTCTCCCTTTAATTGTGCATCAAAACGATGACACTGGGCATCACCTTAGTAAATGTTTTAATAGTGATGACAAAGAATAAGCCACAACACCAGTTCTGGCAACCGGTTCAAAATCACTTTATTAGGTACCGCTCAACAAGAGCAACCTATTTCATGATAATTGAAACAGTGAATAATATGTGAAGGTTAATCACATATTAAATAAAATGTTAAAAAACTTATTTACATAATGTACAAAAGTTTTAAGCCGGCCATCGGGAAACAACAACAATGAGTTTTTATAGTGGAAGCGTGACCTCTGGCGGTCGATTTAGCAGAATATTTGAATCTATGGAATATAATTTTAAAAATAATAATATTTTAATATAACATATATATTTATGAAAAAATAGTACAAATGTAATATTGTACTGGGATAAGGTGCATAGATTAAGAAAAAAGGCATCTCCTTATCGTGCAACTGAACGAAACTATCAACAAGAATAGTTGCTATTTATTCCGATAGATGGCGCAAGCCATCAGCAACCTTCAGCTGCACGATTGGGAGATGCCTTTTTCTTAATACATATTTATATTGTTTTGTTGAATATTTGGCAATATATAACTTCTTCCATTCGCGCTGGTGCACGCACATATAGGCCGGTTGTTCTTTATCCCTTGTAGCCTTTACCAAAATAAAAGCGTCATCTTCTAACAAGAACTTGTTCTGGTTTGTTTACAGTACAACCGCTTAACTAAACCATCTACATCTCAAGGTAGCAATATCTACAGGTAAGACTGCATCCACATGTCTTTATTGATATATACTCATGGACAAAACTTAAGGAAGTTGTGCTTTTAGCATGTATATCGGGACAATAATTCTGTAAGATATTTGTTACACAGTAACCTTTATTGAAGACACAGGAGATAACCAGGTGTGAACAAAGGTTTCTCTGTTCCTTCAAAAAAAATAGACGACCAGAGATATAAAAGATTTTCAATTTTATTAAGTTTTATCCATGAGTGTAAATACACATTATTTTCTATTAGATATCGTTGCGAATTTCAGTTTAGATAGCTTCCAATTTACCTCTTGTTCTGTTTAAGCAATATTGTGAAAGTGGTAGGAAAAGAGAGAGCTAATGTATTAAGGTTGAAACTTGGAGAAAAATAGAATTCCCTTATTAAGATCATTCACCTCTGTGAATTACACAGCCTCGCCGCGTGGGTTTAAGAATTAAGTTCCGATTGGAAAGAGAAGATTAAAATGAAAGGGTTCACACAGGATTTGCATATTTAATGTGAGAATATATAATTGTGGTGAATCAATTTTCAATCCATTCTAACACTTTTATCCAATAAATTCCGCGTTAAAATTAAATTTGTAAGAAATTT
This sequence comes from Cordylochernes scorpioides, assembly GCA_030710605.1. NCBI lineage: Eukaryota > Metazoa > Arthropoda > Arachnida > Pseudoscorpiones > Chernetidae > Cordylochernes > Cordylochernes scorpioides. Next base: position 13,167,993 of record CP092866.1, on the reverse strand, counting down.
TTATCTGTTTAAAGTGAATGAATTAAATAGAGATTTTATATATGTAAATTTATCTCCAAAAGATTCTTTAGATTTTCTTTAAAACCCCATTGTATGATTACACTGTAAAATAATGAAAACGTATCAAACCTAAGAGAGGCTTAATAAAAACATAACATAGATCAAATTATAATAACGAATAGAATCAAAAAGGATAAGTTTCTTTATTTGTAAAATTGATTCGAGCTTTCGGGCGTAAACAGCCCTTCTACAGGAATATTGGAAACAATTTCAAGTAGACATGTTTGTACACAAATAGATGGTATCTTGCTTTGGTCTTGTATAGCGTGAGTGAATCACATACCCACGTGATTTAGTTTAAATCTAAGAAAAGCCTTTATAAAGAGAGGCGTTTTGCCCCTAGAAATATTGGCCGATTAACAAATTTAGATCCAATATATTCCCTATATTTATTTATACATATATATAAGCTAATTTTTGCATATCGAGGATTATTTATGATTTTTTTATTTTATTATTTAAGAAAAAATTATTTCTATGTAAATTAGTCAATTGGGGGGCTGATATTATTAAATGCAAAATTGTTAAATGGTGTGATTAAGAGAAAACGTATAATTCTATTTTAGTTTTTGGACCAGCCTATCATATGTCTCCGGGATATCTATGTGTCTATTTATACTATTATAATTATTAATTATTATTAATAATAATAAACGGCTTCCGGGGATAAGTTTCTTGCTTTATTATATATCCCTAATACACCTGGTATAGGGTCATGATAATCATGGTGGGTAGAAATTTTGCGACTGCTTTTACTGTAAGTGCATCACATGTATATATACGAAGTGTGTTCAAAAGGTATCGCGACTTTTGAATTTTCGCGGGTTACGTATATTCGAATTTCGATCTTATTGTGGCTTTATGTTGGTACTCATGTCTCTCACTTATGCCGACAAGCTCGGCCATTTTGAATGTTCACTTAATTGTTGACAGCTGCTTTTCTTGCAGGTGTTTTGGATCGTCTTCGATTTTTACCTATTAAAAAAAATGGATCAAAGAACCTGTATCAAATTTTGTGTGAAAAACGAAATTAAGTGCGCGAATGCATTCCGAATGTTGACTGTGGCATACGGAGAAGCTACCTTGGACCGAAGCAACGTTTATCGGTGGTACAAAATGTTCTCAGAAGGCCGAGAAGATGTGAATGACGAAGAGCGTTCCGGACCCCCGAGCACTTCAACAACAGACGAAAAAATTAATGAAGTGGAGAAAATGATATGTAGAAATCAATTCGAACTTTGCACTTACGAATATGCCAGAGCCCCGTTTGAATACTTGCGCTCACTGATGAGGTTGAACTTTTGCAAGAAATGGGGGGTCATCTGAATAATTATTTTTTCAGGAAAAAAGTGGCCAATCCGGGATTCAATCCCGGGTCATGACAATCTATAAACGACAATTTATATCAATCGTCCACCGACATAACCAAGATTCAAGTCTACAGTATCAGAGATATAAGTAAAGACACCCAATACAGTATTGGAACTGAAAAAAACAAAATGATAGAATAAATTGGCGAAACCGCTGGGAGGGTTAACCACTGATGAGCAAGGTTGTCTCAATATTTTTTCATCGCACTAAAAACAGTAGAAAGTTTTTTTTTTAATAAAAATCTGTGGCTTGTTATAGCTTTACTCGTATATATAGATGGCAGGTTATTGTCTTAATAAAGAAACATATTGTAATAACCCTAATTTGATATGTAATGTTTATACTTATATTAAAAATACTCCGCCTAAAAATATAAAAAAAACTCCGCCTTTGCCGGTCCCAAGCCCGGATGAAAAAGGAGGAGGGGGAGCAGTAACAAGCTCACTAAAAAACCTGGGCTCAGCTGGCCCGGCTGATAGTACCCTGTAAAGGCTCCTAATCCAGGGATACAGGATGAGCAGCGTCTGTACTCCATGTTAGGAGCGGCTGCACATGGTGTCTGTTCCTCATGTCAGAGGCGGCCATTTTTTTTTTTTTTTTTTGGAGCTAAGTCGGCCTGCCACTGAGTAGTGCTCCCAGTCTTAATGACAAAGGCAGACGCATTTTACTTCACCCAGTGTGGAGATAAGAAAGAAGAAGAAGAAGACTTATCTTAAATTATTTTAAGACTATTTATTGCCTTATGTTTAATAGAGAAACTCTGAGATTCCAGTAGAGGGAGTGTTCCCAGCGAAGTTTTCCTGACAGTAGTAAGACAGGTCACCATCAACATATTGAAATATTTAAATATAGAATATCTCATTTTGATCCAAGAGATGCGAGTTTTTTTTTCCTATTTAATTTATTTTATATGTGTTTTTCTATGAAAAATAGACACTTCGGCCAGTTAGAGTTTTTTATTTTTCTAAACGTTTCGACAAAAATCTTTTGTCCTCGTCAGGAGAAGTAAATAAAAATAAATAAAGCATTTGGTAATTGTTATGCTTTATATGTGTTGCTACATTTTTCTCAAAGAAAGGTATTATAAGTTATTTTGATTCTGTTTCTACCTGAAATCTTCATATACATATGTGCATATTAATATGCATATATGTAATATCAATTATAATGCGATAACGTACCATCTATATATAAAAAATGGAACCATAAAAGCACGAATGTTTCTTTT
>CP092866.1:13136279-13165234 GCA_030710605.1 Cordylochernes scorpioides | reverse complement strand
TTCACTAGAACAGAAGCCCGACCCTCTTTAAGTTTCACTCGGACAATATTGTCGGTGCAAGTTACCTTATTCCCTCTAGAGTGTATTCTCCCTCCTACAAAGTACACCCTTTTATCGTGAGAGGCATAAACGATAGACTTGGAAATAACTATTGGAGCGAAACCATTCACTTTTCTCCAGATCCATTTTTTGTGAGGGATGTGGTATTGGTACAATACCGAGCGGACATTCGGGCCATCTAGAGATTCCACATCTTCTATGAGGAGGTAAAGATAAGTTCCGTCGCCGACAAAGACCTTCGGGTAGCTACATTGGATGGCTTTGGTAACTTCTGGCCACTCTCCATTTTCCTTCAATATGGCGCGGTGGTAGACTGGTAGCCCTTCTAAATCCTCGACTTCTTTGACCGCGGTCTGCCTCTGGAGATTCGCCATTGCCACTGTAGTAGGTGAGAGGAAACCAATTGGATCGAAAATCCTCGCAATATTGGAGAGAAGATCTCTTTTGGTAACAACTTCCTCAGGAAGAGTTATATTAACTCTAAACGTATCTTGTAGATGATCCCATACAATTCCTAAAATCTTGGATATGGCTCCTTTCTCCACTCCACTCCTCCTGAATTCCACTTTCTTAAGTGAAACCCTCCCTTTTTCATTAAGTCCTTTAATTGGTCTATTAGTTCTTTGGTTTCAGCAATCGTTTGAGCTCCTGTTAGCAGATCATCGACATAGAAATCATTCAAGGTCACCCTAGAAGCCTCAGGATAATTATGGCCTTCATCTTCTGCTAACTGTTGTAATGTTCTCATTGCCAAAAATGGAGCCGAAGTTGTACCATAGGTAACAGTCAGCAGTCGATAGTCCACCACAGGCTCTTCTGGCGATGGTCTCCACAATATCCTCTGATAGTCCGCATCTTCTGGATGAATTCTTATCTGGCGGTACATCTTTTCTATATCAGCAGTTATGGCGACAGGATACGTTCTGAATCTGAGGAGAATGAAAAATACATCCTGTTGAATTTTTGGTCCCTTGTGCAAAAATTGATTTAAAGAAACATTATTTTCAGATTTAGCTGATGCATCAAACACAACTCTCATTTTTGTTGTAGTGGATTGCTCTCTAATTACTGGATGATGAGGCATGTAATAGCATCTGCACAATTCTCGCTTCACTTCTGCAATTGGGACCCTTTCCATGTGGTTTAAGTGTTCATATTCCTTCATGAATCCCCGGTATTGGTCATATAATTTCACATTCTTACACAATTTTCCTTCCAACGAAAGGAACCTTCTTAAAGCTTTTTCTCTTGATTCACCCAGAAGCGGTCGATGTTGTCTGAATGGCAATTTTACCCAATACCTTCCATGGCTATCTCTGCCATGGTTATTCGAAAATAACCTTTCACAATCTTCGTCCTGTGTACAAAGATCCGGTGACGGCACAGATTCAGTTTCCCAGAATCTTTTCAATACGAATTCTAGCCCTGGTTCAGATTGTAAACTCAGGTTACAGACTTCTGTATTACTCTCCGATGTTCCCATGAGTTTTCCTAGAAGTACCCAACCTAGTCTTGTATTAATAGCCATTGGCAATCCTTCTCCGAGAGATATAGAGCCATTCAACATAAGTTCAGTGTATATATCTGCTCCCAATATCATATCTATTGGGGCTTGTATGTAGAACTCTGGGTCTGCCAATTTGAGGCTCTTCAAAGTTGGCCAATTAGGGTCTTTTAACCTGAAGTTCGGAATTTCTGAAGTGAGCACTCCCGTGACTACTGCTTCCACCGAGAATTCCTCAGAATTATTCAGTGGACAAAATGTCACACTTACTGTCGATGAAGAATGCTGCACTGGTGTGTTTCCAACCCCTATAATCATCCGATCTGATTTCCTTTGGACAAGTCCCAATCTTTCGCAGCATCCTTTTGTTATCATGGTGACTTGGGAACCGCTGTCCAGTAGGGCTCTGCAGGTGCATAACTTTCCGAGTCCATTTTTTATCTTGATTCTAGCTGTTGCGAGTAGTACGTGGCTATCATTGCAGTTTGCCTGTTGAGTATTAGTTAAATTGATAGCACTTTCATGTTCTTTCGGAGTTGTGTTCTCAACTTGGGCCGAAGCGCCTTCCGTGCTCGGTTTATCATAATGAATCATCGTGTGGTGCTTTCCCTTGCATACTTTGCATCGTTGGTTCAGCCTACAATTCCATGAGAAATGGCCTTTCCTCAAGCAATTGAAGCACAATTTATGACCTTTTACTACATTTAATTTTTCTTTTAAAGGCATTTTGCAAAATAAGTTGCACATGTATAGTGGATGATGCTTAGATTTGCATAATATGTAAGTGTCCGATTTCTCAATTAGCATCCCGTAGCTTTGGCATTTGGGAAATCTCGATCCGGTGGTTTCTTCCCTTTTTGAACATTCCTTGACAGCACAAGACATGCTTCTCGCATGTCTGGAAATGAACGCTATGAACTTGTCATAAGAAGGAAGAGTGTTGTCCACTGACAGTTCCCAATCCAACCTTAGATTTTCACTCAACTTCTGCTGGAGGAAGTGCACCAGGATCACATCCACTAATTGATTTCTCTTCAATTCCAGCGTTTCTAAGTTTCTTATGGCTTCATTACAAACATCCATGAATTCATGGAGACACTTAGCCGATGGATTCTTAATTGCCCGGAGAGAAAATATTTTTGACACCTGGGCATAAGCTAGCTCTCTCGGGTTATCATATCTTGATAACAGTGTATTCCATGCTTGGCCATAATTTTCACTTAGTAAAGGGAAACCCCTTATTAATCTGGCCGCTTCGCCTTTTACTGCAGAATTCAAATATTGTAACTTCTGTATGTTAGTTAACCCTGGATGTGCATCGATGGTGGTGAGGATAGCTCTTTGAAGTTGATCCAAGTGCCCATATCTCCATCATATATCGGTAAGTCAAATTGAGGCAATTTTATATTTGCCTGAGAGCCATTTGGCTTTATGTCCGCCAGTTTGTCTTTGAGTTTTCTCTCATTTTCTATTTTTACCCTCAAGCTTCCAATCTTGTTCATTGAACCATCATATGCCTCACTTTCTTTATCTATATCAACTTCATCCAAAGAAAACAGCTCGTCGTAGAGTTTCTCAATTTTTTCTTTGATCTCCTTTAATTCTTCACCCATTATTTCTAAGCGTATTGTTTCACCTGCCTCAATAATTGACTCCACAGTTTCACTAAATCCATCAATTCGCCTTATTTGGCAACTTAACTTTCTTTGGAGAATCCTTTCTTCTCGAGACATTTCGCAATTGTATTCTCGCTGAGTTTTTTCTTAAATTTCTTCTGTTTCAAATCCTAATCAGGCTCTTGAGGGACCATGAATCGAACTGGCTTTGGCCTCCTGGCACTAAGGAGGAATCACCGCCTAATTCTTATTTTAACGCTGGTTTTAATTATATGCTTCTTGACTCAGCGAGCTAACTATAACTCCTTCAAACTTGAATAACTGCTATTGTCTCGTCTCACTAACTCTAATGACTCAACCACGTATACATTAATAACTTACTTTATTTTCTAAAAATCAAGATTATATACATTTCTAAAATTTACATAATTTAACAATAATTAACAAAAGTAAATTCTAACAATTTTGCATATTTAAGGCCGGAACAGACAGTTACATCGAAATATCTTGGCTATCCACTCACCGCTACAGTTTCCTTCAACCAGGTGGCTCCGTACTATAAGGGTATTGCAGCTATTGGTGCCGTATGGTCAATTTAAAAAAAAAATCTATGATGAATTCATTTCACCCATCAATGAAACTCTTGGGCACAATTGTACTATCGACCTTGCTTTATGCTGCGCCGATATGGGCAAAACTACAACGCTAGATAAAATCCAAGACACGTTTATACGCTGGTACCTGAATCTGCCAAAATACACCCCTGGCTACATTCTTAGAGCTGAAACGAAGAGTCTCACTGGGTGTAACAGCGTTGTCTTTAAAGTACTGGCTAAAAATCCTAAAGATGGATGAACCTAGATTACCAGCAATATGTTTATCACAACTCTGGGAAACATCGTTGGAACAAGACATAGGATTAACTGGAACTTTAACCAATATCTTAAACATCACTGGATTTCCATGGCTGAAATTTTATAACGATTACTGGGTTTCACAGAGAGAAATTCCACACGAGAATGTTAAATTGTACCCGCATTAAAAAAATTTATATTCAGCTCCCATGGCAGAAATTTATTTAACTAGTGACTTCTAACTTCCGATCAAACGATGCATTGCGCAAATTAAGATTCTTGTTTGCATTTTTTATTGAAAACCATATAAAAACTATGAAATCAGAAAATCTCGTATGTGTATTGTGCAGGGATAATTCTGAACCAGAACTAACTCACTATATATTTACCTGCAAACTGTATGAAGAAAGGAAATTACTTTTCTATAATACGAGCGCAGATGATTTATCACTCTATGCCCTGCTGTTATAAACGGTGAAAAGTAGACACAATAGATTTATACACATTTTGTGAGAAGGCGAGAAGGATCAGAAACATGTGTAAACAGTTTTCCTTTTTTAGAATCACGTTAATATTGAATTGTATATAGTACTTGATTTATGTTCAATTAAAACCATTGATATACTGGGAGAATCCTGTATGGGGCTTGATCCCTAATAAAGGTTTTGGTGTGTGTGTGTGTATATATAATTGGTAAATTAAATCTTCATATAACTACATGAAAAAGTATATTAATTCATTAGAACCTCTAACCGATATTACATATAATTACAACATTTATATCCAGTTGGTAAATTTCAGATATTTTGTTATCACGACAAAGAGTTAAATGTCTGTAGCTTGTCCTGAGAGACAAGTAAACGTAGGTTGAATTTGTCACTAAAGGTTTAATTCAAACTTACCTCATTGTGTCGTATTTAGATCTCCAACAGAATTGTGTCTTTCACTAGTTCTCCGTGATTAGCAGGGAGTTAGGCAGCGTCTTGTGTTTGCCCCAGGTTTACTCATACAAGGTCATCAGTGTGTGTGTGTGTGTGTGTGCTCACATATCTTTTCTTTAGATGTCACTTTTTTTTGTCCAATCTATCCTGATATGTAGGGTCCAACCTCAACGTATGCTGGCATTACTATAGATGGTTTTATAAGTAATGTTATCCTTTTGATGTGTCAACTTAATTGTTAAGCTGAAAGAATTATCTACTGGTTTTTATATTTTGACATAATAATATACACTCAGGGACAAAACTTGTGGATTTTGAGAGTCTTTAATGTCGCCGGTCATCTGTATTTTTGAAGGAGACAGGCAATTCTGTTCACACTTGGTTATCTCGTGTGCCTTCAATAAAGGTCACTGTAATATATTTCAGAGTTATTGTTTGAATCCCGATATATACATGCTTAAAGGTACAACTTCCTTAAGTTGTGTCCATGAGTGTAGAACGGTCTGGTGAATTAAACTGATGAAACCGCTGGGTGGGTTCACCACTGATGAGCCAGGCATTTTTGAGATTTTTTACATCGCAGTAGAAACACTGGAAAAAGTGTTTTTAGATTTATAAGCGTAAAATGCTTCACATTTCACTCGATAGATGGCGCACCAATTTGTTGTATTTGAGGTTATTTATTTGAATACACAAAGCTACAAGATTTGATAAAGAGTTTAGTCAAATTTATGATCATGCCAAAACAGATAGTTGAAGGGCGGCCGTAAATATTTTGTCGCAAATGTGAGAATGATAGTTTTGCCAAGGTTGGTCTTAAATATGCAATTAGTCTTATTTCTGATTAGTTTTCACTTTAGAATTATATTTGGGGGGATTCAAGACCGTTTACTTCAAGATATTAGATACGGTATAGGTCCTAAATCGAGAAGCTATAGAAATACTTTCAATATATGTTATTATTTAATTAAAAAGGCATATATTGAATCAAATATATCATTTATTTTACCAATATTTCAGTTAGCTGAACGCCAACCTTTATCAAGGTGTTATAACATATTAATGTGTGTCAACAACAAACTCAGCGTCAATAACGCAATAAGAATAACGCATAACGTCAACAGAATTAATTTTTAAAAATATTTTGTTATATTCAATGGGGAGAAAAAATATATATATATATATTTATATTATGAACAAAATAAATTTAGTAAAATATGGGTGTGAATATTTAGAAAATTAACAATAACGCCAATTTTATATTTATAATTATTTGTACTATGTGTAAAAAGATTTTTCGTATAAAAAATAAAATAAAAATTACAAAATATGTATAAATAAATGTTAAACTAAATATTTTTTTACCGAAAACACAAAGCGCAAACAAATTTTGGAAAGTTGGTTAAAATAAAATATTAAAATAAATTTAAATCTAAATTTGTGAAATTTGAAATAAATATAAGTGAAAATGGGAAAATATTTTTAAAATTATTACACACAAATTAAAAAAATGTCATTAAGGGAAAATGTGAATGGCTATAAAATAGGAAATCTCTATTTTTAGTTAATATTTATTCAGATAGATGTTATCTTTCAACATTTAGTTACAAGATAAGAAGAAACCCACTTATAATTCTACAGAACATGTTCTTTATTATTATTATTTATTTAGGTAACCCAGGTTCATGGAGCGTACAGAAGTCGCCAACTACCCGGGATGTCCTTCTGAGCTAAGTCTTCTTGGATTTATATACAATGCCAGTGGAAGTCCAATTAATGAGGTGTCGCCAGGCAGATTTCTTTCTTGGGAGATTTTCTAGGGATGCTGGACATATGTTGGTGATACCTAGGAGAGTGGCTGTCTGGAATCTTTGGTATTGGAAGGTTGGGCAAGTGAAGAGGAGGTGGTCTACGGTTTGGTTTTCATCTTGGCAGTGGGGGCAAGTTGGGTCTTCTTTCGATACCGTTGCAAGGTCTGCCTGAATGTAACCATGGCCGGTCAAGGCGCCTTAGATAAACTACTACATTGCGGAGTTTTGCTAAGTCTTTATTCCACTAGGGTTTTGATGGTCTCTTGTCTTTCTTTTTCCTTTTTATGGATATGTTGCAGGCCTCTTGAAGGATTTTGGTAAGAATATGCACCACATCATCTATATCCTGGTGTGTTGATGCGGCATGGAGACGTGAGACTGCATGTTGCAGAGAGGAGCCAAAGAATGCAGTGAAGGCGCTTTCCACACACGTCGATTCAGCCAGGAAGTATTTTGCGCTGGGGATATTGTATCTTGGATTGTGGTGAGGATCGGTAGATGGTCTGTGAATGCCATTTCAGGGAGGCATGTTCTAGTTGCTCGGGCGGCTAGGAAACTGGAAGCCAAGGTTACATCGATGGAGGAAGACTGGTGTCCGTTGCTCCAAGTGTATTGCACAGGAGCTTCCAGAAAGTGTAAGTTTGTGAGCATAGAAGATGCTTCCAGACTAGCGCCTCGAACATCACGGACTCAACCGAGACCCCAGGTAGGGGAGTGGGCGTTGGCGTCCATGCCTAAAACACTTGGTATGGCACATGTGGTAATGATGGATTCGAGGGTCGGAAGAAAGTCATATTCTGTTGTATCATGGTGCCAGTAGACTGAACAAACTAAGAGGGCTTGTTTGCCTAGCCAGACCATCGTAGCAGTGATGTTTGGGTCGGAGGAATCAACCTGTACAGGATGAAGGCTGGCGCGAATAACTAATCCCGAGGGGATGTAGTTACCAGGTGGAGCAAACGTTAAAAATGTGCTATTGGGCCATCTGAAGTTTCGGGGGAGTTCCTGGAGCAGGATTACGTCTGCTTGTGTTTTGATTGCCATTTGGGAAAGTTCCAGAACAGCATCTGGTGACTTTCTGAGGTTGGCCTGTAGAACTTTGAGGGGTTTAATCATATTTTCTAATCTTGGATATTTGTGCCTTAACCAAGGGACATGCGCGGGATGTGGCTTGGTGGGTTAGTGCTTCAGATGAGGTTCCTACCTTTTTGGAGCAGTTATGACATTTCAGTGTGTTTCTTGGGCATTCATGTCCCTCGTGTCCTGTTGTACCACATTTGTAGCATATGGGGTTGGCGGCTTGGCAGGTCGATGCGCGGTGGTTGAAACCGCAGCATCTGTAACACTGCTTCAGAGAATAGCTTTTCTCATAACGGTGTATTAAGCTTGCGATGGGGATCTTACCACGTTGTTGCAGAGTCTTGGCGGCGTCATCGTCCACTTCGACGAATACTGTGGTGTAACCTTTTGGATTGGGTTTGGGTCGATGTGCAATTCTGAAGTGTATTTTCCCTGGTAGATTCTTGAATGATGGGTTGTTTTCCAGACTTTTAAGGATTTCTTCATTTTTGGTGCTGTCTTCTACCCCAAAGATATAGTATCTGGGGTGGATCGTTGGACGTTCCTGACAAGACAGTTCGGATGGCATTGCATTGTTCAGCTTGGATGCTAGCTCAGCGGCAACATGTTTGGTTTTAGTGTGGATGACCAGCTTCCCTTTACCTTTCACTGAAGCAGCTACCTCGTTTGAGGCAAAGAGAGAAGGGTTTTTTGACTTTACTTCGCGGAGGATTTCTCGAGATTCCTTAGTAGGATTTATGGATTTAATTACGACATGGGATTCAAAGTCTCTTGCCAGGTTGTTATAGGTTGGTTTAACCTTCGAGGAGTCAGGCACTGGGGGTTTGGTCATGTCTGCTGTTTCAGCATAAGAGGGTCTGGATGGTGTCTCTGCCATTGGCTTGGGGCGAGACTGTGCGAGGTTGATACCAGTGTAGGCATCCTGGAGAGCCAGCTCAGCGCAGGTCAGAGCGGAGTATATATATTGCGTATGATATTGTTTTTACAGCACAATACAACAATGTTGGCAAGTTTCTCTAGAGTGGAATGTCGAGGTGACGAATCCACTCCAGGGCCTCCTCTGTGCACCGGTGGATATCCCCAAGTGTTCCCTGGAAGAATCTTCGAGGACAGTCCCTTAGGATATGGTGCATTGTTTGTATTTGTCCACAGTCGCAGTTCTGGTCTGGACTCATGTTCCACTTATTTAGTAGGTAGTTGCATCTACCAGTAGAGGTCCTGATTCTATTGAGGGTTGACCAGGTCCTCCTAGGTAGGTTGTAGCCGGGAGGTTTGGTGTTAGGATCCTCCACCAGGTCTTTGTTGGCGATGGCAAGATTGCTCCATCGGTTTCTCCACTCTTCTTTAAGATCTACATTTTCATCGGCCACCCATGCAGGATTCCTTGATATTAGTCGAGTTGGGGGAGGAATTTCGAGAACAGTGTTGATTGGAAGCTTAGTGTTAGCTTTAATTTTACTGAGAAGGTTGGAGGTAGACTTCTTTCTTCTGAGGTCAGGAGGTGCTATGTTAGAGAGATATGGGAGCCAGTCTATAGGGGTAGGTCTCATGTTTCCCGTTATTAATCTCATAGTTTGGTTAAGTTGAGCATCTATGCTGTCTGTATGGGAGCAGTACTCCGCAACTGAGTATACTAAGGCGAGGGCAGTCATGGAATACTGATGAGACTGTCTTGGAAGGGTTGGGAATCAGGTGCCATTTTGAGAAGAAATTCTCCAATTTCTTTAGGTCTTCATTGAGTATCTGTTCCAGAGTTGAGAAAGATTGTTCTTGGTGAAGAAGAGCTATATCATCAGCATACAGAAATTTTTGAGAATTAGTAGCTGGGATATCAGCAGTGTAGACATTAAATAGTAAGGGAGCAAGAACTGACCCCTGTGGCAGTCCGTTATTTAGGGTGCGAGGTCTGCTTTTTTGTTGTTGAGGTGTACTGTTATTTTCCTGTTGGTGAGAAAATTATTTATTAGTTTGATGATATTTTTACAGTTGATTATTTTGGATAGTTTGTATAATAATCCCTCTCTCCAAACTGTATCGTATGCGGCGGTTAGGTCCACAAAAACTGCTCCAGTTTTTAATTTTTTCTGGAATCCATCTTCAATTGTGGTTGTTAGTGCCAGGGTTTGCTCTGCACAGTTTCTCCCTGGTCTAAAGCCTGCTTGTTCTATGGGTAAGTACTCTTCTATGATAGGTGATATTCTGTTGAGAATGATTCTTTCCAAGATTTTATAAGGAATGCAGAGGAGTGATATTGGCCGGTAATTGTTAGGGTCATCTGAGGTCTTTCCTGGTTTCAATATTGCCAGGACCTTGAGCCAAGGGCGAAATCATCGAGAAAATGATGAGAGAGCACAAAGCGGATGTCATTGCACTCCAGGAAACCCACACACCTAAAAACTCCAAATCTGCCATCCGCATACCTGGATATGTCATCATCTGTTCAAAACCTCACCCAAAATTTGGTCTGGCAATTTACATCACCTACAAGCTAAGAGAAGAAACAAAAGTGCTCCCAGAAACATCTCACTCTATAGAGCGGAGTGAAGAGTTTTTATGAGGCTTCTGCGTAGATATTCATTTAATTTAGCCTTGGTAGCGAGCATATTTATTTGATTCACGCCGGTGTTGAAGGCGCAAGAGATTTGACCGAACTTGAAATCGAGATGTTTAGGGTCAGAGTCCATCTCGGAGCGATTTCGTTTCACGCCTGATGGCTTGTTACTTGACATCATATCTTCGCTCTATATTTTTTGATGGGTATATATATTCTGAGATTAAATGATATATATAATTGTATACAGTATATGAGATTAAATACAATTAAATGTTATTATATAAAAAGATAATTAGGCTTAAAAGTAATATTTACCGAAGAGCAATTTGAATTTAAATTTTGAGGAGGAAACAAATCCCTTGCATCCTTGTTGGCTCGTGCGCGCGTTATTCTCCCCCAGTATAATATCTATTACTTTTCATGTTCTTTACTATGGCAATGGATAATCAACAATCGAGGTACTATGAGTAGAATGCTCAGGGTAGTATGGGTAGCTGATAGCACTTCGGTGTACCTCCATTTCAAAGAAAGGGAAAGAAAAGAACCCAGAGAAATGCCTCAAGAAGATGAAAATACTCCAATTATCGCTGTTCCTGGTGATCAAGAGATTGAAACCTTTGCTGATTACGATATTCTTATCATGAAAATCCGAAATCTGAAGATTGAATTGGCTTATTCACCTGTTGTTCTAGGCTTCTTGATTTTCTTCTTTTCCTTGACTTCGGGGATTCTGGCTCTTGGCCATCATTTAATGAGCATAATCCAGATGGTCATAGGATTCTTCTTTCTTTTATGGATAACTTCCTTCTTCTTTGGCGATAAGCAAATTCTAGCGAGGCAAATCAACGTCTTTCTCTATCGGATCTTCAATCAGCTATGTCATATTCACTTCTGTCCCATCATATCTCAACTTAATCTCTTCCTGAATAGGAATCTCACGAAGGATGATGGAAGATTGAATGGTTCCTGCGCACCTGAAGTCATGATAGCGCTCTATGTTGGCTTTGGCGTGATTTCGGATATTCTGAAGATGTTTGCCTTCATGTCCCGGCTTGTAGCTTCCATGTCTACCTTGGCTTTGATCCTATGGATCTACATCCATTGCTCCGGTGAGATGAAGGATGTTGGAAGCAAGATTGACCATGTAGTTGCGATCACCTACAGACGTATCTATAATATCTTCTATTTCTTGCTTTTGAAAAAAATTGGTAGAAAATAGAAATTTAACCACATAGCAAATATCAAATCTCTTTTTTTCAATTTATTTTATTCATTTATAGTATATTTTTATATAGGACTACGAAAAGCCTATTTCTTTTATTAAAAATTTTGTATTTTTCTTCTCGTTTTAAAAGATTTCTGAGACATTTATATCTAACCCCTCCCTCTCTCTCTCGCTTTGAATATTTATACATTTAAAAATACTTATTTTCAATAGATATATATCCCATATATTTCCTTTTTAGATTAATAATTCAGTAAATGGGGTTATATTTAAGAAATTAATGTGTGTGTATGTGACAATGTGTTTATAAGAAAATCTATTCTAAACGAGATAGAAAGAAAGGAATAGAAAGATGATTTCATTATATAGTTTCATCATGTAACATTTTAATATAAAATGAACTCCTAATCGTTCGTTATATTGGAAATATTTTAGTATAAATTTTCATTTATATGGAACTAGACACGAATGAAACCGGTTCTCCTTTGATTTGTCCAAGTGAGTGCTTAGCCAACCACTCAGTATAGTTTACATAACTATTATAATTAACATTGTGAAAAGAGAGAGCGATTCATGTTATAAACTCCACCGACCTTTTTTTAAAAGGGGTTTATTGCCCTTGAGCTTTCGGCGAACTACTGACGCCTTTTTCAGAACGGTGTAAAACCTATTAGTGACGTTATTGGTCGATCTATTCTCCAGTACATACTTCTCTAGTAAACTTTCCATCTTAAGAAAGGAAAGTATCAAAGTATTAAATCTTCTTCCAGAAGAAGATAGGCGAACTGCCTCGTCGAAATATTGGAAATTTATTAAACATTGTGGTCCAAAATAAGCCTTATTTTATTAATATATTCAAAATGGATTGCTCTATTTTCAACAAGATATATATATATATAAATAAGGGCATATTTTGGATCAAAATATTTATTAAAATTCAATATTTCGATGAGACTCTTCGTCTATCTTCTTCTCGGAAAAATTCAAACTCCTTGTAAGCTTATTATCCGTGTGATGCGCGCACGAGAAATAATTATCATAAAATGAATTGCTTTATTTTCAAAAAGATATATATAACAACAACAAAAGCATATAATGACCGCAATTTAGATGGCAGAGCGCCATTTATGGAACAAAAATCAACTAAACGTTGAATTAACTTGTTCCCTGATATTTGGCCAACCTATTTATTGATAAATCAAGAAATTTCAACCAAGAACGCGGTTTTATATGTGTCAATATATAATATAATGGCATTTATCCATCTTGTTGGAAATGCTCTTCTTTGCAACATTCCTTTTCATGATCGCCTTTGTTATTTATGCTAACCTTGCTTTTCCCTTTTTTTAGAAAGAATATTTTCAAAAGTTTCATACTTAATAATAAACGAATAAAAAATATATTTTCTGACAGTTTTAATACACTACCTAAATAATTTTTAATAATCAAGATTTTAAATAGATTATAATAATTCTCCAGATAAATATCCACAGAATCCACTAATCAATGCGTAGATATGCAGATATGTAGGACAACTATGGCATCCAATTAATTCCACGGCTGACTTCCTATGTTTGTTCCATCTATGCAAATTGGCTTATGAAATCCGTCGATTTGATTGGCTGACAGGGCTGTGATAAGGTCACGTGATGCTCTTAAGTCCCTAATTAACTTTATTAATTTTAATGACGAGCTCTCTCCTTATAAGGAGCTAACTAATTAGGTCCACCTCTCTTTCTAAAGATAACAGAGGCGTTTGAAGGACGTTCTCATTGTTTTCCTTTCACTAATTAATTGTTCTATCATATAACAATGTCATTTTGTGAAGTTTTTTTTGTTTCGATTAGAATACTATTGAAGTCTGCCCAAGTGTTTGTATAAGCTAGAAAAATGTTTTATTTTTATTAATATTTTATGGAGGATTTTGTTTAAAATTTTTAGCACTTAAGTGGTTATGATCCTACGCTCTTATGTGTGCTAAGTGTTTATTTAATTTCATTAATAATTTTAGATTTTTTGTTCTTAAAATTAAAGATACTTCGGCCAGTAAATCTTTTTATTATCTCGACGTTTCGATAAATATCTTTTGTCCTCGTCAGGAGCGAACAAAAATTAAAACATTTGGTAAAGAGAATAATTTTTAACGCTTTTCCAAATGTTTTAATTTTTGTTCGCTTCTGTCGAGGAAAAAAAGATTTTTGTCGAAACTTTGAAATAATGAAAAGATTTACTGGCTGAATTATCTTTAATTTTAATTACTATGAATGCCGGCCAGGCAGCCTCTATCTTCACGATTTAGATTTTTTGTGTAGGGTTTTACTATCCGAAGACTTTTTTTAGGATAAGACAACATAATCTCCCTATTCACTCTAGAAACCCAAGTCGGGGAGAAGAGCTGTCGAAATATTGTCGTATAGAAAGTTCTACCAATTCTTTTTGTTCAAAAGGTTTCTTTATGAACTTGATTTCCTTTCAAAATTTAAGGTATTCGTCAAATCTAATCATTAAATACGTTCTAGCACATGGATTTCATCACAGGATTTGTAAAAGAATGGTTCTCTCCATGAACCAAATAAGAAATACATTTTCACATTATGTAGGTACTACTTTGAATACATGCTCGCTCGCCTGTCAGGTATGTATTTTCTCTTTTTGCTTGTGCTAAATTTGAATCTTTGGGATATTGAAATGTGTGTTTAGTTATTCAGAATTTTCACTGTTGCCCTTGTGATACTAAATCGTGAAAATGGAGTTTTTAAATAATAATATAATAAAAACCTCACACAAATACCTAGAAATATTGTGTACTCATAGAGAGGGTTCTCATAATTATATAATGAAAACAAAAAAAAGGTAAATCCTGATTGCTTACATGACTCTGAAATATATTTGATACACAGTGACCTTTATTGAAGACACACAAGATAACCAAGTGTGAACAAAATTGACTTCTGTCTCCATAAAAAATAAAAGATAACCGCCGACATTAAAGACTTTTTACTTCCTTAAGTTTTATCTATGGCTATTAACCTATTAAATTGTTTTGTTTGTAAATTCTAACATTTTACAGGAAATTATTCGATATTCACACTGTACCACAGGTATATAAAAGTTGCGGAGAAAGATGATCGAGATATGGTGGTTGAATAGAGACCCAGAAATGACCATTCAAACCTTCTACCCATGTACAATCTGTGAGGAATGGATGTTCCAGATGATGCTAAGGTCCCCATCAAGGAAGTCCAGAGGGAGTCCCTGCACGTTAGACCTCAATTACAGCCGCTCCTCACGGAATCCTCATTTGGACTTAGGAACATCTGGATTGGCCGAGAGAGAGAGAGGATTAGATAGCTATCCCATCAACACACATAGTTGGACAACTATCATCATAATTGTTGTTGTTGGTGTCCATCAACCCTTGGTGGCTATATAGACAATATTCTACAATTTGATCTGATATTTGCTCCATATAGATTTCTCAGTAGTGTTTGATCCAGAATTGGTTTACCAGTGTTTTATTCCATCTATGCCGTTGGCCAAATATATTTTACTCTTCTGCCTTTTGGATCGATTTCTTCTCCCAAGGACAAGAGAGTATTCTTCCTCATTACAAGAATGAATTCGAAAGTTTATCCCGGCTTTTTTCCAATCTCCTTTTATGTTAACCATCCCATTAGGGTATAGACATAGACCCAGAGAAGCAGCTTTACACACCCAAGATATTGGACATTGCTGCTGATGTGATGGATATCCCTGGAGATATCTGAGACTTCTTTGAACACGACAACAACAACAACATCCCATTAGGGTGTTGCCCGTTTTCTGTATTGAGGAAATATTGCTTCATTAAGCTATTCAAATTAACGCCCTCGAATAAAATGCTCCATTAGTTAAAACAGGCCATAATCAGAGGAAGCAGTATCAGGACTGCAAGGATGATGAGGTGGGATTTAAATTCCATCCAGTTCTTCTAGTTCATCTACATTGACTCATGTTTTGGAAACTTTTCAAGTATCAATCCAGTTTGGTATTAGTATCCTTTTATTTGGATAATTTGAGTGTTCATTCTTAGCTACAACGACCTTTATTCCTTGTGTCGATTTAGCTAGATTATTCAATAATTTGGAAATCAAACTAAAATAGAGCGCTTTATTGATTCATAAAGAAATATAAATATTTTTGAAAATTGCATCTAATAAAATATCAACAAAATATATTGTATATAAAAATATCACTGAATGGCTTACTTTTCATTTAATTAAAAATATATATTGTGAATAATTATAAATTCGATTTTGATAATTTAATTTATTTCAAAAATAAAAATACAATATTTTTCAAATGTTACTTTAAATTGCATATATAATAGTTATATTGTAATAACGGTATACCTTTGATAAAAATAGAAAATTTTAACCAATAATTCGATTTTTTAAATAGATAAATAACCTCCGCGAAAAAAATTCATCTATATTTTGACCGTAGAATTGGCCACTTCACCATAATATACCTAATTGAAATGAAGTTCTATATAGAATTGTATTAAAGGGCGCCCCATAAGGATCTCTACAGTGAGAATAAGGGAAATAAGCAAACAGTAAGCGCATAAAGAACATAATTCTTAATCTAAAGATATAAACTTGCAAATACGTAAATAAACGTCAAATTAAAAAAAATAATTGCAATGTTATTCTGTATTATAAATTCGGCTAACCTTCTAGTCTTAACTCTTCCTCATGGTCGTTTACAAAATGTGCCCCTTGATCCTTTTTACATATATGTTTTTAGTTACCATTTAATAATAAAATATGTTGAGTGAATATACAATTCTTCCCCACCATGTAAATTTTTATTGTTCGATATAATAAAAAAAACAATTTTTAGTTAATATTTATATCGATAGAGGGCGTTTTTCTTTACATAATGAATATTTAAACAAACTATAGCAATTTTTATAGAAAGATATAAAAAATATAATAAGAATAATTTATACAAAATTCTCATATTAAAAACATTTCCCAATAGTTATCTAAAGTAGGACTTAAGAGGAAATCTTTAGAAATAGTAATCAGGCAATTAATCACAGAGTGTAGAAATGATAAAATGGCGAACAAGAAAAGCTAAGATAGCTCCTACTATCTTGGAATCTATTACCTGGCAGTTGTTGGACAATTTGCTCTCTTATCATTTCTTATCTCTCCCCAAAACTCCCATAATATCCTTAATGTACCAGATAAGGCTATTTTGGGGGATGTTGGGTTATGGCTTTTCTAACGTTTTCCTGATTTAAACTTTGGTTTGTTGAGTGGTATTGGTTTTGTATTGTTGGTTTGGTTTTGTTATTACTCGCCATAAGGGTGTAGTTGTTCTGTTTTTATTGTTATAGTTTTCTTGGGTTATGGTTTTCGTTATTGGCGAACTGATTTTTGAAATAAAAGATAAATAACTATAAATTTATTATTTTTCTATCGTTGCATAATTTTATATTTACAAAAATGCTTATAATTATTCTAATTATTTTAGGTATTTTTCAATTTGCCTCACAACCCGCATATTGTGGATGGTGTTATGTGAAGAAAATTTGGCATTAATTTACCATTGTTGCATATAAGCTTTATTAAATATAGGTCTATCAGAACTATTTTTGAATGAAATGGGGGTCGGTGGAAGGGTGGTCTAAAACGTTGGTTTTCGACCGCTACGACCCGGGATTTCTGATTTTAAAAAATGCTACAAAGTCCCCGATTCTTGCAAAAGTCTGTTTTACACATGTGTAGACATGTAATGCACTTACAGTAAAAGCAGTCGCCAACTTCTACCCACCATGATTATCATGACCTGTACCACGTTGTGTACTAGGGATAATTGGAAAAATTGAATGAATAGCTAAAAGATGGTGTTTAAATGATAAATATTTACATTTTCACGAAATTAAGTGTTTTCTTTTAAATATAAGAGAGAATATAATAATTCTTCAGTTTTCTAGTAGTGAGCGTATCCTGCGGGTCCATTCTCCTCTAACTCTTGATTACTTCTCTTTATTTCTTTATGGCTTATAATATATGAATATATTTTTCCATATCGCTATGAGCAGAGAACATAAAAGAAAGAAACAGTGAGACCAAAGTCTTCATGTACAAATGTTTATATTTGTATGAAAACAATACAATATATGCCTTTTTATTTAAAGATTCATTTATGGATTGCTCTATTTAAAAAAAAAATATATATATATATTTGTTTTGAAAATAGAGCAATCCACATTCAAATCATTAAATAATAAAAAGGCATATATTGGATTGAAAAAATATTTATTTGGCAATATTTCGGTTGGCTGAACGTCAACCTTTATCAAAAGGCATTACATTTTAGTATAACACTATGCGGCGCTGAGTTTGTTTATACAAAAATATAATGCCTTAATAAAATTTGGCGTTCAGCGAACCGAAATATTGGCAAATAAATCTTTTATTCTATCCAATATATACCTTTTTATTATCTTAAACAGCATTATATATATAAATTTATTCATTAAATGTGTATGAAATGGTTAATCAAAATTTTAAAGATTTCATTGCTGATTTTGTTATTTTATTATTATTGTCAATCAATACCACATTTTTTACGTACTCATTTTAACTTTTGTTATTAAAAGTTCTTCGTTAATTCAAATATTCGCGCAAGCTGTCACGTGATTCCAATCAATACCAAACGATACCTGCACGTTTCTTGCCGAGAGAGAGAGGGGGAGAACCACAAACTTGGTCGGATTTTAAAATTCACATTTCTTTTACAACTTTCTAAAAATTCCTTATTTTCAAACCCAGTTCTTTTCAGAGATGATATAGTTTTCACAGAGAAATCTAAGGAATTTTTACTGATAGTGTTTTATTTATTTTTGACCAAGAAAACTTTTATTTTTGTCCTTTTCATATTGGCCAAATGGAAGACAACAGCTGTGTTGTCTCGTAAGTTTTTTCCAATTAATTTTTCCTCTACAAACAGGTATCTTATTTAATAGATACATTGAGCTGTTTCGTATTGTTTCTTTATTTATTAAGAAAGCGTCTGGGTTTTTTTTTTTACAAAAAATATTTCCTCTTTTCTCTAAATCTCTTTTTTTCTTAAGCTCTAAAAAACTTTGATGGCTTTTTTAATCGACTATTTATGTCACTTTATCTATTATCTCTTGAATATATAAAAATAAAATAAAAAACGTTAGGGGTTTTAATAAGATTGTGTTTGTTAAATAATTATCTATCCTAACTCGTTGGTAAACACATCAAAATTTGAGGATTTCGATCTATAGAGATTTATTCTAAAATGTTATATCTTAACAACTATATACATTGAGGTGGAGATATCAAATGTTGGACGATCAGGAAATGCCTTTTTTCTTAATATATATATATATAAAAGGGTCGCCTCTCCCGTTAAAAATTTCCATATATATATATATATATAATATATATATATATATATATATATATATATATATATATATATATATATTATATGAAGTAATACACTCTGTGATAAAGCTGCCGTCTCTGAAATGAGTGTATCTCACCCATTTAAAACAAAAAGTTCGGAACAATCTATTCAAATAAAACTTGGCAAATAGACGGGGATGTAAGTAATGAAGAAAGGCTTAGCAGTGGATTAAGAGTTTTGACAAATTATTCTTCTGTGAATTAAATGGGCTTAACAATCTCGGCTGCTAATTAATTTTCATCATTTTACCCGTGTTGCTTGAATGCATTTTAAATATCATTACTTGAACAAAAGGTATTCATATATTATATATTAGATAATAAAAAGGCATATATTGTATTGAATAAAAGATTTATTGACAAATAAATATTTTATTCAATCCAATATATGCCTTTTTACTATCTAATGATTTAAGTATGGATTGCTATAATTTCAGAAAGGCATGTATGTATATTTATTTAATTAAATAAACAAAGCATACATTGCATGTTGAGGATTGAATTATTCAAACAGGTTTTGTATTTATTGTCTTGTCCTTTGCACAGAAGAGATTTGCTCGAAACTAAATTATTTGCGAATTTTATAAAATTATAGAAGCAGATTCCCATAGTTTTGCTAATCGCCATCACCAAAACTTCAAATACAGATATACTATATAAGCATAATAAACAATACAATAGTTCAATATAATATAATGCGACTTGTGATTGTAAAACGACATTTGAAAATTTATCCCGCATGTGTTTTTTTTAAACGAAAAACCAAAATTTATTTAAAGAATAAATAACGATTATTTCTAACCTTAAGTATGAAGTATGAAAGGATGAATTGTGAAGGGTAATGATAAACGGAAAAATAAAATGTCCAGGGTTGGGAATCGAACCCACAGTGTTCTGCTTACCGGGCAGATGCCATGTCCACTTGGCTAACCTGGACATATTTATCCTTAAGGTTAGAAATAATCGTTATTTCTCCTTGAAATAAATTTTGATTTTTCGTTGAAAAGAAACGCATGCGGTATAAATTTTCATATGTCGTTTTACAATACAATAGTTGTAACTTGGATCTGTTGGATTAAATTGGCGAAACCACAGAGAAGTTTCACCACTGATGAGCCAAATCTTCCTAATTATTTTCCATATTCTATTCATTATTTGTAGAGAAATTCGTCCTTCACCACAAAGAAAGAAATAGTGTTGAAGTATTTATATATATTCCATAATCAAAATATTTGATTCAATTAAGATATTAAACAAAATGTGCATTTTCAAAGTGATATATAAAAATAAAAATGGCATATCCTGACCAGTAGCACATGTGCTTTTCAGAAAGCAGAGCGCCATCTGGTGGAACAGAAATCAACTAATCATTGATTTAGTCTATTCCCTGATATTTTTTTATTATATATATATATTTTTAATTATATATATTTATTTATTTTAATAGGTTAAAGTTTAATAGTATGTTTATAGGTATGTAATAGGATATTATAATATTTTCTTATTAAAAAATATATATTTTATCATTTAAAAATGATATGAATTCTGAAAATATTCGAAGTGATAATTAATTTGAAATGAGAATATTTAGAAAATTGTTTATTAAATTATTTAAATAATCGTAGGAAAAAAGCAATATATTCAGAATAAAAATGTATCTAAATTTGTTTATATTCTAGTTAGAGAGATCTATACAAAAGAAAACAGAAAATCAAGTTATATTAAGCAAAGGTATCTTATTAGAATTACACCTACATATCAAACACCTCATTGGTATAAAATTACCATTATTAAATAGTGATAATTAAATAATAGACGTTATTGTTAATTTTCAAAATATTCACACCCATAATTTACAAAATTTATTTTGTCCATAATATGAATGTATATATTTTTTTTTTCTCCCCATTGAATATATGCGAAATATTTTTAAAACTTAATTCTATTGACGTTATGTGGCGCTGAGTTTGTTGTTGACACACTTTAATATGTTATAATACCTTGATAAAGGTTGGCGTTCAGCCAACTGAAATATTGATAAAATAAATTATATTTTGATGCAATATATGCTTTTTTAATTAAAGCTTAATTAATTAATTATATATATATATATATATTTTTTAAATGTTATTTAGACCTTTTTCAATAAAACAATATATAATTTAATTTTTACACTTATATATTTGTATAAAATCAAACAAATTAACTTTTACAATTATAAAAGTTTTTCACAAAACAAAAAATAAACAATAAAAAAATCAATTAAAATTCAAATTCTAAACCTAAGATTAAATAGAAAAAAATCATTAATTACATTTTGTACATATAAAAATAAAAAAGTCTAAAATAAACATACTAAAAAGTAATTTATTTTATAAAATAGGTAATTTTCAGAAATGTATTACTAAAAGGGTTTAAAAAATGGAGCAACAAGAAAAATATTGAAATCGTTTGGTAAGAAAAAAAATGAAAAGAAAACAAGATTAACAGACGAAACTGCTAGACGCGCTCTCATTGGTCAGTTCATCCATCGATATTTTAAAATGTGATACAACTTGGTTTAGTATGTTTGCTGTTATGATAACCATTACTGCCAAGAAGTGCATTACTATTTTTACGACCCAATTCGTCTGTCAAAGTTAAAATAGAGGCTTCATTTTGTGGGTGTTTAGATTTTTCAATTACATTTTTATCATTCTGTATCTCAATGTAATTTTCAAAATTTCCATTAATGTATTTTTATTACTTTTTTATGTTTCAAAAATATTGTAATCTAATTTTTGGAAAATATATTTAGCTAAATATGAGTGTCTTATGCCTGGAATTTGGAAAAGCTTTATATGAGTAAATTCATTTTCTAGGTTAAATGTTTATTGTTGTTTTCGAACTAATCAAATACAGAATAGATATTAATAATTCAAAATTAGGATTCAATGATCTATAATTTGTTTAATTACGCGTTTTTATCCTTTTAAAAATTTTGTCGTCAGAAAGATAAGTTTTTACTCTGTCCTTATGTAAGAGAAATACACTTTCTTTGGAATCTCAACTTATCATATATGGAAATTTGATATATATAATTAAAATTTCTCAAAATAACGGGAACCTCGGTTAAAAGAGTTATTTTTACGATATTTCGACAAAATTATTTTATCTTCGTCAGGAAAAAGGAAATAAAACATTATAGAACGACGTTGAAATATGTTTAAATTCAATTTTATTAAGATCTGCCTAAATCAAAAAGGTACAACAAGAAGAAGAATATAGAAATTTATAAATAATCATCCCTATATATATATAAAAGTCAGTGTATGTATGTATGTATGTAGGTATCTATGTCGGCTATACACGTCTACAATACTTAACTAATCTGACTGAAATTTTAACAGTATATAGAGTAGAATCTGGAAAAACTTATAGTGAAAATATCAGGTCTCTATCCCGAATATTCTTCGATTTATTTGCAAATTGCGTTGCAATTTTGCCTTTTCGCTCGCAAGCAGCGCCTTTAGCGGTAAAGATGGGAGGTAGGTAATATCAGCTGACCTAATGTACATGTAAAACGTGTTTTGACAGGACATAGAGAAAAATCTGGAAAAGATATTTATCGGATTTTTAGCCAATAAAAAATAAAATTTACAGGTTCTGGGCAAAAAAAAATAGTTGTTTTTTTAGTCAGAAAATTATGATGACAATATTGCTGTATTATGTTTGATTATCAGATACAAAATTATATCGGGAAAAATTCCAAAAAGCAGAGGCCACGGGTGAAACCAGTTCTTTTTTTTTTTTTTGTACGCAGGAACAAAATTCTAACAGAAAAACATTCATTCGAGCAGAAAACAAAAGCCAGATCATCTTTCTATAAAAATTTCGCTTCTCAGACACAAAGTTTGGAGCGGAACGTTTCACAAGAGTGACATCCACGGCGCCAATTTATAATTGTAACGAATAGTATTTGAAAATCAAAATAATATAATTTTCAAATATCGTTGTGAAAATTTACATTTTTATTTTTATATTTTAAAAACACACAAAGTTTGGAGCGGGACGTTTCACAAAAGTGACATCCACGGCGCCAATTGTAACGAATAGTATTTGAATAAAAACATTTAATCGGGTAAAACCCGGGCGTTGCCCGGGTCATTCGGCTAGTATAAAATAAAAATACCCTAATATTATATCATTACAATATCATACCCTATTTTCCAGGCCTATAACTACCATAGCTAAATTAGAGAGGAGTGGATTCAGGAATTGGTTTAACCATGGAGATAAGCAACACCATAATATCATCCCAAAATATTAATCTTGAAACTATTTTTGCACACATATTTACCCCGGTAAATAGGGATTCGACTGTAAATAAGATACAATGTTGTTACTCTATAGACATTTATCCTTTCGTGATAGGAAGGAACTCGCTCAAGGTGGAAATATCAGGGGAATAAGTTTCTTAAAAAAAAAAACATTTATTTAATAGGTCTCTAGCTTTCGGGCACCGAAGCCTTTCTACCGGAGAAACACTCTAAATTAAATCACCAATAGAATTATAATTATACAATCAAATGTATAAGTTGTTTATTGTTATTTGAATGCAGGTTTAACGCGAGGCATCCACTGCGACTCAGATTAACAAATTTGATAAAGGGGCGCAGTGGAATCCCTCATTAAATATACATTGAAATAAACAACCTATGTATTTTATAATTCTTATATAAATATATTCGAAGAACCTTTCGCAATATGTTTCTTTATTACATAAACACCATCGAGCTCTTCAACGGGAAAAATCTTGGTTTTTAGAATATTTTTATAAAAGTTAAGAAAAGTCGGTGGATGAGAGGGTAACACCCTCGATTCCCGACAGTCATGAACCGGGATTGAATCCTGTGTTAATTTTTTTTTAAATATGTGAATGACCTTCACATATATTATTCACTGTTTCAATTATCATGAACTAGGTTGCTCTTGCTGAGCGGTACCTATTAATGTGATTTCGAACCAGGTTATAAAAGTAAATGGCAAATTTCTTATATCTGAAATTTTATCTCTATTGGTGATTTATTTTAGAGTGTTTCTATCCTGTAGAAGGATTTTCATTCCCAAAAACTAGAAACTTATTAAATAAAGATTTTAAAAAGAAATTTATCCTAGGAAGCCTAATCTTTCCACCTTGGTATTGGAACAAGGGATTATTTTATTCAACTATCAACTCAAGAAACTTAATTTGAGAAATATATTTCTGGTTTTAAAACATTTATCCTTTAGTAACGACCTTAACAAACTCCAATGTACACCTGATAGGAAGTAAGAAGGATAAAGTAAAGTTTAACAGGGAGCCAGTGACCATGTAAAATTCCACAAAGACGACTTCACCTAATTGAAACTTGTTGAACAACTTAATTATAGTAACTTTGGATTAACTCTTTTTTTCTTTCTTTCAGGCCTTCAGGGAGGATTTTGTCCTTCGATGGCCTTAACTAAGTTATTCTTTAGATGGTAAATTAAAAATGGTTATCTAATTACAGTATAGGTATTGATTAAGGTGACAAATATTCAAACTTAATTTGTGGGAGAGTGTAGTTAGCGCACGGTGTTGTACCTATAAATTGTAATCTCAGATATCTATATATAGAAAAATGAATGTTTGTATGTTTGTCTGTTGGTCAGTTGGTCTGTTGGTATGTCCGGTATACAAATTCGCAGTAGTTCACTAATTCAAACAAAAATTTCCATACATAGGTAAAAAATAACGGGGATGACGATAGGCTAGTTTTAAAAATATATTAATCAATTATTAAAACTATATATTCAAATTATTCTACTTAGCTCACGAGCAGCGCCCTCTAGAACGCGTGGCGGTCTGACGGCGGGGGGCGCCCATTGGCTGCCGGCGAGCACGTGACTTCCCTGCCCCCGCCCCCCCCCCCCCCCCGAGAAAATGGAATCGTCCGGCTGCCGGCTGGTTGGCCAGTTATGCTGCCTATATCGTCCCTGGCTATGTGAGCCGAATTTTCTAATCTGGTTGGCCAGTTCACGTTCCCACCGCGCGCGGTCCTGGAGTTGGTGACACAGCTGTGCCAAGTGCCAAAAAAGCCTCGCGGGTGACCTCCGGGAACTACGTCCATCTTCCATATGTAAAATACATTAATCGTGTAAACCCGGGCGTTGCCCGGGTCATTCGTCTAGTAGAATATATATTAATAAATTAAATTTATAAATTGTCATCTATCGATATTATTTGTAATAAATAAATTTACTGGCAATGTGTTTCTTCTCAATAATTAATCAAATATCTCCATTGAGATTAATTTGGCGAAACCGCTGAAAGGGTTCACTACTGATGAGTCAAGCCCTCTCATTCAATAACTTATATCATTGAGTAAGGTCCGACTCCTTCCTCTCCCAGCTCCCAGGCGCTGTCCCCTGCCATCTCTACCTTTCCTCAACCGCTGCAAGACATCTTTTCTGCCAGATCCTCGGGTCCCTTGCCACTGGAAATCTGCCATGGGGGTTAGAAGAACTTGCTCTAAATGGCCAATTAACCCGGAAATGAAAGATAGATAGAGTAAGGTCTGTAGAGATAATATTTGATGATTAAGTGAAAAGAAACCCATTGTCAGTATTTTTTTGTTATGAATATATATTATGTAAATATATAAAATAATAATTATTTTTTTGTGAAAAATATATAACATATTGACAATGATGGTATATTTGGTGATTTTTATTAATGATTAATTTCATATGAATTTATTTTATATTTATTTTAATATAGATATGTATATAAAAAGGGCACATATAGACACTCATGGACAAAACTTAAGGAGGTTTCATATTTTAAACATAAACCACTCCTTATTTGCTTATACAACGATGGAATTTCTATATATGTAAATTCGAACGTTCTCCTCTAAAAAAATTAAAAATATAATAAAATATAATAATAAAAATAAAATGAAATATCATTAATATTATCGCAGTAAGTAGAAAATTATTTTATTTAAAAAAGAAACATATGCGCCCCAAAAGGTATGGATTTCTTACATGTTTATGCGAAAAAAAATACGAAAAAATAGAAAATTAGGTCAGGTGTTGATATTAAAAATACTCAAGTGAGCGTTCGGAATTTTGCTTTTTTTTTAATAAATATTTATTGCATATAAATGTGATCAAATGCGAATGTACAAATGCCACCTTTAATATATTAATTTAAGAAATACATTTATTGGAATATCGGCGCAAAATTAGCTGAATGAAAAGCTACAACATCAGCTTGGGTTAATTGATCCAAAATCCAACTTATATATTCCAATGTTCGGTCTATGGCCTTCTTCAGTACAGGCGTAATTTCCTTACGTCCTGATGATGGATTCATTGAAATCTATCACATTGATATCCGAGTGGGGGAAGTGGTGGAGCCGATTGTGGACTTGAAATATTTATGCAATTTTTGAGGAAGTTTAGTGTATATACACGCTTAAAATAGCAACCTTTTTATTTATAAATTATAAAAACAAATATTGATTATTAATATTGTCACGTTTGTGAATTTTATAATTAATTATTTCTTTTTTTTTTCAATGAATTTTGTATATTAATTTAAAATGTCATTTTTAGTTATCATCATCACATACAATGTAATTTTTTTTTATAAACAAACGATAATAAATAACTACAACAATGTAATTTGCATTTGCATTATTTTAAAACAACATTAAATTAAATTAGCAATGTAAAAATAGATTTTAACATTACAACATTTTAACATTTAACCCAAAAACGATACATTAAATATAATTTTTAATAAAAAGGCATATATTAGATTAAAATATCAATTATTTACCAATATTTCAGTTGGCTGAACGCCAAACTTTATCAAGGTATTAAAACATATACATTAATATTGTAACAAAGTATTTATTATTTTATTAGCAGAGTATTTTTTATTTATGTTTATATTTTGCTAGTCTGTACACTTCTTCCCTCTTTTGCTTATCTTTTGTTTATCACTCATAGTTTGTTCTTGCTTGAAATAAATTGTTGTCTCATCCCAAAGTTGGTCTTCCCTAATTTTCCACGTGGTATTTTGGTGGAGATGCTGGGTAAATTAGGGAAGACAAACTGAAGATCGCCGAAAAGACCTAGAGGCCATGGGTGCTGTGATCTACATTTTCGGAGACTGGCTCCAGGATTCCACCGACGTGTCAAAGCCAAGACTTCCCTCCAATATGACGATGTCCCTATAGACGATACGACGACAAAGCCACTCTTCACGCCGCAAGAAAAAGGACGCAAAGGTACTAGGGACAAAGTTCCAAGACTTCGATGGAATCCTTGGCAGAAACACGTCAGTTCCATTTCAGTATCTACAATAATTGCTAGCTGTGGGTCACAGCTCCCATAGGGAAGGAGCTATGTAACAAAGTATTTATTATTTTTTTAGCAGAGTATTTTTTTATGTTTATATTCTGCTACTCTGTACACTTCTTCCCTTTTTTGTTTATCTGTTGTTTATCACTCATAGTTTGTTCTTGCCTGAAATAAATTGTTGTCTCACCCCGAAGTTGGTTTTCCACGTGGCAATATGTTATAATACCTTGATAAAGGTTGGCGTTCAGCCAACTGAAATATTGGTAAAATAAATGATATTTGTATCTATTATATGGCTTTTAAAAAATATTTATTTATGGATTGCTCTATTTTCAAAATAATATATATGTGTGATCTACGGTTAGAATTCTTTGTTCACTATAATTGACGGATCCCCAATAGCACATCCTCCTCATCAATAGTGACGGCTGGTAAAACCCACCTGTAGGAACTTCCTGGAAGATTTACAATCAAGACCTTCCCAATATTCATTGAATTTGAATTAGATGACAAATATTTAACGTGAAATGAAAGCTTGATGTTGATAGCTGTAATTCTGATCGTTGATCAGGGAGGGGTGGGACCATAGCTGGATTCTCACCACTCCATTACGCTCGGGGTCCACCATCCGTCCATTAGAAGGGGCTCCCTGATCCATCTTCATTTGGATCGGTCTGGCGGCGTTAATTGATGTTAATTCAATCCCCCTAATTAATGGCAGAGGGCGTCTCGATCAATTAAGAGGGCGTATAACATCCTGGTTAATTGTGGGGGTCACTGTGGTAGCTCGACCCTTGTCAGCACAAGGACTTGGTTGGAATTGTTTGGTTCTAATTGGCTCCCCTACACGGCCATTCTATACTATACACCTTTCTAACAGCCATTCTATATGCTGAAAAAGCATCTTATACGTCACAATCTTCCTATATGCGACAACAGCTATCCAAAACGCTACAAAAGCCATTTTCTGTGATACAACAAACAAGCTCCACAACAGTCATTCTATTGGTCACAGCAGCTATTCCAATCACTTAATTGCCATCATATTTTCCACAAATAGTTATTTGATTCGTCACAACGGCATTATTATCTGCCACAATTACTCATTATATTCACCACAACAGCTATCCCCTCTTCGCCACAAACAGTAATTCTATCAGTCACAACTGCAATCCTTTTGACACAAACCGCATTATATTCACCACAACAGCTATCCCTCTTCGCCACAAACAGTAATTCTATCAGTCACAACTGCAATCCTTTTGACACAAACCGCATTATATTCACCACAACAGCTATCCCCTCTTCGCCACAAACAGTAATTCTATCAGTCACAACTGCAATCCTTTTGACACAAACCGCATTATATTCACCACAACAGCTATCCCTCTTCGCCACAAACAGTAATTCTATCAGTCACAACTGCAATCCTTTTGACACA